>SJYT01048987.1:331879-368540 GCA_006410635.1 Cephalophus harveyi
TTGCATGAAATGTTCCCTTGGTATCTCTAATTTTCTTGAAGAGATCTCTAGTCTTTCCCATTCTGTTCTTTTCCTCTATTTCTTTGCATTGATCGCTGAAGAAGGCTTTCTTATCTCTTCTTGCTATTCTTTGGAACTCTGCATTCAGGTGCTTATATCTTTCCTTTTCTCCTTTGCTTTTCGCCTCTCTTCTTTTCACAGCTATTTGTAAGGCCTCCCCAGACAGCCATTTTGCTTTTTTGCATTTCTTTTCCTTGAGGATGGTCTTGATCCCTGTCTCCCGTACAATGTCACGAACCTCATTCCATAGTTCATCAGGCACTCTATCTATCAGATCTAGGCCCTTAAATCTATTCCTCACTTCCACTGTATAATCATAAGGGATTTGATTTAGGTCATACCTGAATGGTCTAGCGGTTTTCCCTACTTTCTTCAATTTGAGTCTGAATTTGGTAATAAGGAGTTCATGATCTGAGCCACAGTCAGCTCCTGGTCTTGTTTTTGTTGACTGTATAGAGCTTCTCCATCTTTGGCTGCATAGAATATGATCAATCTGGTTTCGGTGTTGACCATCTGGTGATGTCCACGTGTAGAGTCTTCTCTTGTGTTGTTGGAAGAGGGTGTTTGCTATGACCAGTGCATTTTCTTAGGAGACATAAGCAACAGTCTGGATTAAATAGAAGTAAGATGATATTTATTTGCACTTTTTATATTGACATTTTGCAATAAAAGCTAAACAATGCACATGTGTGCATGTGTGTGTACACACATTGCGAGTCCAACAACCCCAAGGGCAGTGAAGCCAGGGGAAGGCTCAAGCAGTGGCTGCGCTGGGGCAGCTGCAGTCTGCAGAGTAGGAGGGTTTCCCTGGTGCCCATGTGAAAGGCGCGTGGGTGGGGACAGGAGGGGCAGAAGACCGTCTAATGACCGCCACCATCGCCGTCAGCTGCACAGGCTCCGGGAGAGGAGAGAGCGAAGACTCGGCGGCCCCGCCACTGGGCCCCGCTGGTGCTCCGGACGTCTGCCGGAAGTCTCAGCAGTCATCAGGGTGACATGGCGGGTAGCACAGCCTTCAGATATGGAAAGAACACAGGCTTCATCGACAACATCAGGGGAACTGGACCTAATAACAATATCCAGAAAGATCTGCTAAGCAGGTCATTTCTTCCCACAGTAGTGGGGTTTGATCCACCTGTCAATTTCCGCTGGACTCTGAGCTCCCTGAGAGCCCAGCCTTTGCTCTTTCAATCTCTGTGGCATCAGCGATTAGGATGTTGGGTCTGGGGACCGGACCAAATCCTGCCCATCACCTATCTGTGTAAATAAAGCATCAGGTATGCAGCCACACCTGTTCATGATATGTTCTCATCCTGCCTTAGCCCTACGATGTCAAGGTTGAAGACTTGCCACAGAGACCCTGTGACGTGTGAATTCTGAAATATTTACTATCTGGCTTTCCAAGAAAAAGTTCACCAGGCTCTGAGCTAGCATCATGCAGAGGACATATAAATACTCAGTGCACAAGTGTGAATGTCCGTCATCACAGGATTTCCATTGACTGCTTTTTGGCTGACACACCCCTTGAACGGCACCCCCAAAGGTGAAACATTTTTTCTGGGTCACACTCCTTGTCCTGATTTGTCCAGTTCTTTGGGGAATTCCTGAGCAGAGTTGAGTTGGACAGGCAGGGTGAGGAGGGCTTGAAGACAGCGAGCAGGGCCATCAGGAGCGGACACTTTCGCAGTCTTGGCCCGGGGGACCATCCTGGGCAGGGCAGGTCCTCAGGGCGTCCCACCCGGTGCAAGACGCTGCAAGACGCTGAGTCGCATCTCCGGCCTCCAGCCCCTGGACGGCAGTGGCGCTTCCTCTCTTCCAGGGCGTGACATTCAGAAATGGCTCCCAGGAGGCAAAAATCTCCCAGCTGAGACCCATGGCTCTAGAAAGAGACTGCAGATAAGAACTAAGTAGTGGGGTCTTATAAATGTCCCTGAGGATAGTACTCACATTAAAAAAAAAACTCTTGACAGGCATATACACAGCCTCCCTCTGCAGGGCAGTCTAGTTACCCTCCTCAGGAAATTCCTGATATCCAGCCTAAACCCCGTCAACTGCATTTGCCCCTCTTTTTGAAAACTCCATCATTAATGAAAAATAAAAACTAGAACGAGTACATAAGCTCTCCATATTAACCCTGCTCCCATGGCAGTCCCTTCACAGAGGAAGCTGGGGAATACATACTACACTCAGTCAGTCATTCACCTGCTGGGTAGCCGCCTGCGAGCACTGCGTTAGGGGCTGAAATAGAACAAGGAGCAAGACTGACCCAGTTTCTGATCTCACAGAGCTACATTTTAGTGGAAAGAACAAATTAGTAAGTAAATAATCAAAACAATATCAGTGATTGTCGAGTGTTTGATGCTGGAAGAGTGAGTCATAGCAGCAAAAGAGACACAGACGTAAAGGACAGACTTTTGGACTCTGTGCGAGAAGGCGAGGGTGGGATGATCTGAGAGAACAGCATTGAAACATGTGTACTCCCATATGTGAAGTGGGTCACCAGTCCAGGCTCGATGCATGGGACAGGGCGCTCCGTGCTGGTGCACCGGGATGGCCCTGGGGGATGGGACAGGGAGGGAGGCAGGAAGGGGTTCAGGATAGGGGACACGTGCACCCATGGCTGATTCATGTCAGTGTATAGTGAAAGCCACTACAGTATTGTAAAGTAACTCACTTCAGTTCAGTACAGTCACTCAGTCGTGTCCAACTCTATGCAACCCCATGAACTGCAGCACACCAGGCCTCCCTGTCCATCACCATCTCCCGGAGGTCACTCAGATTCACGTCCATCGAGTCAGTGATGCCATCCAGCCATCTCATCCTCGGTCGTCCCCTTCTCCTCCTGCCCCCAATCCCTCCCAGCATCACAGCCTTTTCCAATGAGTCAACTCTTTGCATGAGGTGGCCAAAGTACTGGAGTTTCAGCTTTAGCATCATTCCTTCCAAAGAAATCCCAGGGCTGATCTCCTTTAGGATGGACTGGTTGGATCTCCTTGCAGTCCAAGGGACTCTCAAGAGTCTTCTCCAACACCACTGTTCAAAAGCATCAATTCTTTGGCGCTCAGCTTTCTTCACAGTCCAACTCTCACATCCATACACGACCACAGGAAAAATCATAGCCTTGACTAGACGGACCTTAGTCGGCAAAGTCATGTCTCTGCTTTTGAATATGCTATCTAGGTTGGTCATAACTTTCCTTCAAAGGAGCAAGCGTCTTCTAATTTCATGGCTGCAGTCACCATCTGCAGTGATTTTGGAGCCTACAAAAATAAAGTCTGACACTGCTTCCACTGTTTCCCCATCTATTTCCCATGAAGTGATGGGACCAGGTGCCATGATCTTTGTTTTCTGAATGTTGAGCTTTAAGCTGACTTATTCACTCTCCTCTTTCACTTTCATCAAGAGGCTTTTGAGTTCCTCTTCACTTTCTGCCATAAGGGTGGTGTCATCTGCATATCTGAGGTTATTGATATTTCTCCCAGCAATCTTGATTCCAGCTTGTGCTTCTTCCAGCCCAGCGTTTCTCATGATGTACTCTGCATAGAAGTTAAATAAGCAGAGTGACAATACACAGCCTTGATGTACTCCTTTTCCTATTTGGAACCAGTCTGTTGTTCCATATCCAGTTTTAACTGTTTCTTCCTGACCTGCATATAGGTTTCTCAAGAGGCAGGTCAGGTGGTCTGGTATTCCCATCTCTTTCAGAATTTCCACAGTTTATTGTGATCCACACTGTCAAAGGCTTTGGCATAGTCAATAAAGCAGAAAGAGATGTTTTTCTGGAACATTTTCTGGAACGTTTTCTCTTGATTTTCGATTAGCCTCCAATTAAAATAAATAAACTTTTTTTAAAAAGAGTGAGTCATAGGGGGCTTCTCCTATGGTCCAGTGGTTACAAATCTGTTCTGCAATGCAGGGTTGAGGGTTCGATCCCTGGTCAGGGAACAAAGACCCCACATGCTTCAGGGAAACTTAAGTCCTTGCACCACGACTAAGACCCAAGGCAGCCAAATAATAAATCTTAAAGAACGAGCCACCGGTCAGTTATATCTCAATAAACCTGGAGGAAAAAGAGTAGGTGTGCCTCAGCTAGGATGGTAAGGAAAGACCTCCCTGTGGACGAGGCGTTTAAGCAGAGGCCTAACTACCACTGAGGAGCCGAACCACTGAGAGTCGTGGGCAGAACGCGTGGCTTCACTGTGCTAACCCTTCGGAGTTCGTGTTCTGGGATGGGCGTGGCGAGGCCTCTCTCCTGACGTCCCCTCCGTGTTCCCATCCTTCTGATGTGAGGGGCGGAGCTCCTGAATGGCCCTCCGTTCCCTGAGCAGCCTCATGAAGCAGCCCTGCTGGGACGTCCCCGCTGGTCCCGAGGCTCAGACTCCATGCGTCCAGGGGAGGGGCACAGGTTCAATCCCTAGTCAGGGAACTAAGATCCCTCATGCTGTGCAGTGCAGCCAGTAAATTTTAAAAAAGAAAAGAAAGAGCCCTGCCAATCAGCTTGACTCTGCCTCAGGCTCTCAGCTGGATTTCCTGTGACTAGTCAGGGCCAGACCTAAGGGATCCCTAGGTTCTCCAGGAGATTCCGGAACCTGAAGTCTTCTCCCCACCCCCAGCTCTGTCCCCACAAGTCCCAGCAAGGAGGCAGGCACCTGGAAGGGAGTCAGGGAGGCTAGGATGGCTCAGAGGATATTCACCTGAGTGGGGAGGCCTCTGATCACTTCCACTAGACCAGAGTAGAAATGTCTGGGCTCACCTCCCTCTCTCCTCCAGCACCTCCAATCAGCTGCTTTCTTTCTCCCAACGGTTGAGCTACTTCCTACAATAAACCAGATCCCAGAGGTGACTTATAACAGGAGAAAAATCCAGACAGGAGGAAAAGTTGTACCTAGTTGCTAGTAGAAGCCATGAGGGAAAAATCGATGACCTGGGGCTTCTGGCACCTTTATGAACTAGGCTGTTTTGTTCTACTTGTGATCCAGCCTCCTGAGATACGCTGCAGGTGAGAGGGTGGACTCTGGGGTCCTACTGATGTGAGTGCAAATCTGGGCTGCCCTTACAGGCTGCCAGACCTTGAGGAAACCATGTAAACTCTTTGGGCCTTTGTATCTTTCTCTCCAAAATGAAAAGTTCTACTTTGGACAGTTGTTATGATGATAAGAGAGAGGTATACGCTAATAATAACAATAACATCCATCATGCATCGAGTTTCTACTGTGTACTAGGCACCGTGCTAAATTATTTTCATAAACATTCAGTCTTCACAGTGGCCCTAAGGGCAGGACCCATTTTCTGGGGGAGAAGAGAGAGACTCAGAGATGCTACACAGCACGCCCACATCTACCCACTTTGTAAGGAGCCAAGCTAGTTGTTGTTGTCGCCAAGTCATGTCCAACTCTCTGAGACCCCAGGGACCGCAGCACACCGGGCCTCTCTGTCCTTCACCACCTCCCAGAGTTTGCCCAAGTTCATGTCCATTGAACTGGTGATGCCATCCAACCATCTCACCCTCTGTCGTCCCCTTCTCCTCCAACCTTCAATTTTCCCAGCATCAGAGTCTTTCCCAATGAGTCAGTTCTTCGCATCAGGTGGCCAAAGTATTGGAGGTTCAGCATCAGTCCTTCCAACAAGAATTCAGGGTTGATTTCCTCTAGGATGGACTAGTTTGGTCTCCTTGCAGTCCCAGGGTCTCTCTAGAGTCTTGTCCAGCACCACAGTTCGAAAGCATCAGTTCTTCGGCACTCAGCCTTCCTGAGCCCAAATGCTGAGCTCTTACCACTGGTCCCCTCTGCTGTGGGCGATCCATAAAAAATGCTGTGTTACGTGTCATGGTTCTCATCCCGGGGGGAATAAGTGTATGAGTGGATGGACAGAAACCTGCCTTCACTACCCACAAACATGAGCAACCCGAGTAGCTGCTGGGGCAGGAGGAGCCTTCAGAGAGAGAGCAGCTGCTGCTTGCCGGGGGCGCCCTGTCCCAGCACTCAAGGGCAGCGCTCGGCTGGAGTCCCCACGCCCGCTGAGCCCAGTGGCTGATGCAGTCACGCTGGGGCCATGATGTAGCCACCCCACCCTCTCTGTGGCTGTGCCCGACGTGTAAAGCAGGGATTCGCAAATTCATTCATGGAGTTCCCCAGCATTTATGTATTAAGGCCCCTTCCCCAGTGCCCGGCACTGCTCTGTAGAGAAGCGCATAAGATGGACATAAAAAGTTAAAAAGTTAGTCACTTAGTCGTGTCTGTCTCTTTGTGACCCCAAGGACTGTAGCCCACCAGGCTCGTCCATGGAATTCCCCAGGCAAGAATATGGAGCAGGTTGCCATTTCCTTCTCCAGGGGATCTTCCCAACCCAGGCATCGAACCCGCGTCTCTGGCATTGCAGGCTGGCTCTTCACCGGCTGAGCCGCCCGGAAAGCCGAGACGGACGTGAACTCTGCCCTCACGCAGCTCCCGCTCTGCGGTGGAGGGAAAGCCAGAGCCAAGCGTGTAACAGGGCCACACAGGCAGAATCCAGACTCTGTGTCCGCAGGAAGGGCGAGGGGAAGTATCGGTGCAGGAAGACGCTCAGAACGACGTGGCGTCAGAGAAAGCCTGGCTGAGAAGGGGCGTGGGCGAGGGTGAGCCGGGCGGGAGCCTGGGCGAGAAGGTTCCAGGCGCGGGAAACAGGGAGAGAAACCGACGGCCCGCAGTCGAGCCGGCCCACTCGGGAAAATTTCCCTGACTGTGCTCCTCGGAGCACCAAGCCCACAAGAGGCTCCTCAGGAAAAGCCTGTGGGGCCCGACAGGCTTTGCAGATCCCGCACACCCCGTGTCTGGAGTTTGTGGTGCCCGTTAGCATAAAGACAGACAGACTGGCTGAGGTGCCAAGTGGAGCTTGGTTCAGCCCGCCACCAGCCTCTGCAACTGCACGGCCATCTCTCCATGCAACACCTGTTGGCATTCCGCAGAGCTTTGTCTCCGTGGGAGCCAACCTCGACATGTGGCTTAAGCTTAGGGCCCTTTCTCTACAACGCACAGGTTTCTTGACTTGTGGCCCACACAGGACCATTCAGCCAACACTCGCTGAGTGCCTCTTGCTAACTGCCAGACACCGGGCCAGACCCAGCGGGACACGGAGCGGGAACAAGGCTGCCGCCTCCTCTTCAAGAGCCACGCGGTCAACCCAAGCAGAGGGGGGCAGAGGAGAAAAAGCGGGCGGATGCTGAGGCTCCCCTAGGGAGTCAGCAACCCAGACTTTCCAGCAGACCGCTTTGGGGACCGAACGGAACAGACATGTCCCAAAGGGCTGCTCGTCTCTCTTCTGGCCTTTTCTGGACCAACCCATAGTAGGAGCGCACACAGAGGACCCCTACCAAATCTGAGTGCTTTTAAAAGCAAGAAACGCGTGGCCGCTTAGAGATCAGATGAAAGGAAAACCTGCCCAGGAGTTTGTGCCTCCTCAACACCTTCCCAAGAAGGGAACTGCAAGCTTTAGGACCAGCCCCGGCAGATCTGAACGCAAATGGACACCTACGTACAGCTCCCCAGCCCCAAGTGGCCCCTGAGTTAGAATGAACTGGCTTCCACCACCACGCACACACCGTCCGCACCAACCGCATACACACGGCACACACCCACGGATCAAGCCTCTTTGCTCACCACCTGCATAGGATTCATTTTCAAAGGCTAGGCTTTCCTCATAAAGATCTAGCATCTAAGAACAGGAGGCCCTGCTGGCAGAGGGCAAGAACAAACCATCTTTTAAAATATACTTCTTGTTCAGTTCAGTTCAGTGTTCAGACACTCTGTCGTGTCTTACTCTTGGCGACCCCATGGACTGTAGCCTGCCAGGCTCCCCTGTCCATGGGATTCCCCAGGCAAGAACACTGAAGTGGGTTGCTATTTCCTTCTCCAGATGATCTTCCCAATCCAGGGACTGAACCTGGGTCTCCTGCCACTGAGCCACCTGGGAAGCCCGTACTTATTTTAATCACCCCTGAACATACTCGTGTTTAGTTCAAAATATTGTCTCCTTCAGTTTACAGTCAGGACTTGAGGAGCAATGTAACGCAGTGTTAAGAGCACAGAACACGAGCAACGATGCCTACACCTACCAGTAGAAATTTAAGTCCCTGATGTGAGCCAGCTGCTCTGAAGGGCATTACCTGTTAACTCCTGGCCGCATTCTTAGCCCCATTTTACAGATGAGAAAAAAGAGTCTTAAAAAAGGTGCAATGGTTTACCCAAGGGCACACAGAGGAAGACACGCAGCCAGATTAGACACCTGCCTCGAGTCGCCTCCTTATGAGAGGTGTGTGGACCTTGGTGCGCTTGAATTTCAGCCCCGGAGCTTTCCTGCAGGGGCGCCTTCAGGAAACCCTGCCAAAGCCTGCAGCCACCCGAGAACGCCCATGTGTCACCTCATTCCTCCGCTTCATCCACACTCCAATGTGAAAAGGTCCACTGGTTCTTCCTCATTTGACCAGTTAGGCCACTGATGCTTTGAGACCATCTGAAACTGGCCCAAAAACCCAAGCTGCCAAGTAACCAATTCTTGTCTTAAGCCAGCGATTCTCAGCCAGGGCGAGTTTGTGCGCCAGAGGACGTTTGCGTTACCTGGAGACCTGCTGGGTGGTCGGGACTGGAGCCGGCGGCACTGCTGGCATCTGGGAAGAGGCTGGGGTGCGGCTCCACCCCACACGATACGCAGGACAGCCCCCATCCCACGGTGAACAGTTATCCAATCCAAGGGCAGGACGGGCAAGGCTGAGCCACCTTGGTTTAATCCAGGTTTATCCAGCACCAGAGTCAAAAACTACCTTGCACCACTTTACTTTCCTTAGGGTTCATAAGAGCTGACTCACTGGAAAAAAGCCCTGATGCTGGCAAAGACTGAAGGCAAAAGGAGAAGGGGGCAGCAGAGGATGAGACGGTTAGCCAGCTTCACCGACTCCACAGACATGAGTCTGAGCAAACCCCAGGAGAGAGTGAAGGACGAGGGAGCCTGGCGTGCCGGAGTCCATGAGGTCACAAAGGGCCGCACAAGACTTTGCAGCTGAACAGGAACACGAGGTTCATAAACCTCAACAGTGTTGACATTCGGGGCCAAACATGTCTCTGATGCAGAGGCTCCCCTGGCACATGTGTGTGGGATTTTCACAGCATCCCTGGCTCTTACCTCTTGGATACCAGTAGCCCTGCACCCTCTCTGCGTCCTGACAACCAAAAATGTCTCCCGGGATTGCCAAGTGTCCCCGGCACCCAGCTCGTACTCCAGAACTCCTTCTCCTTTCCCTAGTGGGAGGCACATCACCCCCGGTTGAGAACCATCACTCCAACCAAAGGAAAATCAGTTTAGCGATGAAATAAGAATTAAAAGCTCCCCTGGGAAATATGAAGAGAACGGTCTGGATAACCATTATTTAAATATGTAAAAAAATGTAGGTCGGGTTATGCGTGAAGATATATTAAATACCTGGGCTTGTCTGCCAGAGAGGAATATCCCCTTTTATGATCTCCTGCCCAAGTATTGTTGGAGCAACAAATTAACCAACCTCTCTAACTCCCAGCTCTGCGTTGCCCATCACATCGAGCTTCGGAGACCATCCGGCAGAAGAGAAACGTAGAGCAGTGTTCCCTTGGTGTTAACAGTGTTCTATTTTGGGAGCCCCGTTATTATTCCAAAATGAGCTAGATCTTCACTTACAGCACTCTTGCTGGAGAGGAGCTGTGAGCGGCTCGCGGCTGACCCACAGTGGGTGGCTGCCAGCCCCTCTCCCTTCGAGAAGTGGCCTGTGCTCAGACCCCAGGCAGCAGACGGGGCCCGTGAAAGCTGGACAAGCTCCTGGTCTGGCTCCAGGTGAATGAGGCTCTCATTTCACTGGAAGAAAGCTTGTCCTCCAGCAAGCTAAAAATGTACATCTGTAAAACCGGAGCATCTTCATCAGTGACCATCTATTAAAATAGTCCGCACAACAAAACATCCTTCCACGAGAAAGAAGGCAATTCTGCCGTTTGCAGCAACGTGGATGCGCCTGAAGGACAGTCTGCTGAGTGAGGGGAGCCGGAGGAGAAAGATTCTGCGTGATCCCACTTCTGTGTGGAATCTGAAAATCAACAAAAAAGCCAGAGAGTCGAGGGGTGGTTCTCAGGGGCTGAGGGAGTGGGAGGCGAGGAGAGGCTGGTCACAGCGGGCCAGCGCACAGTGACAGCGTGATCGCGTTCTGGGGAGCCGGTACACAGCCCCGTGATCTGTCGGGGATAGTACCGTGCAGCACACTTGCAATTTGCTAGAAGAACAGATCGTAAGCATTCTTGCTACACACACATAGATACACACACGCAACTGTGTGAGGGGTGTGTTAATTAACCTGACAGTGGTCATTATTTCACAGTGAACACACACGTGAAGTCACCACATTGCACCTTTAAAATATAGCCAGGGTTTTAAACCGTTTTTGTTGGCTTCCCCGGGTCTTCGTTGTGGCGTGCCATATCTCTTATTTTGGCGAGCGGGGTCTTTAGTTGCGGCCTGTGGGCTCTAGTTCCCTGACCGGGCATCGAACCCCAGGCACCGGGAGTGCAGAGTCTCAGCTGCTGGACCACCAACGGAAACCTGGCACAGCCAAATAAATAAGTATAAATATTATACACAGTTTTTTGTCAACAAGAAAGAATTTCCATGGCTTGGGGACTGAGGCACAGCTAAGATCCAGCAAACTTCCCATGATGATATAAATCAGGGGTCAGCAAATGTTTTCGATAATGAGCCAGACAGTAAATATTTTCAATTCTGCAGGTCATACAACCTCTGTTGCAGCTGTTCAATTCTGCAGCATGTAATATGGCCGTAGACAGGATGTAAATGGTGAGCTGTGTTCTGCTAACACCTTATTTATGGAATCTGAAATCTGAATTTCATGTAATTCTTAAATCAAGAAATATTCTTTTCATTCATCCTCAATCGTTTAAAAATGGAAAAAAAAAAAAAAAATTCTTTGCTCCTGAGCCCCAGGCGGACAGGCAGCAGTGGGGTTTGGCCTGTCCACCTCTTACATGGAACAGGACAAAAGAGGGACATCTCATCATCTCCCCAAAATCCCATAAATTCCCACTTTTTCATCTTTAAGATGAAGGAGACCATCCTGGACATTTAGGACTAGGTTTGGTGGCATTACAGGAAAGAATCTTGCTAACACTTGAGTTTCTGGAGTATTCCTTCTTTAGAGGATTGAATAAACATTACAGGACAAACTTGGAGTTACTTAGTGCTGGCTTTTTTCTTTTCCTGCTGCTGCTGCTGCTGCTAAGTCGCCTCAGTCGTGTCCGACTCTGTGCGACCCCATAGATGGCAGCCCACCAGGCTGCCCCGTCCCTGGGATTCTCCAGGCAAGAACACTGGAGTGGGTTGCCATTTCCTTCTCCAATGCATGAAAGTGAAAAGTGAAAGTGAAGTCGCTCAGTCGTGTCGGACCCTCAGCGACCCCATGGACTGCAGCCCACCAGGCTCCTCCGTCCATGGGATTCTCCAGGCGAGAGGACTGGAGTGGGCGGCCACTGCCTTCTCCGCTTTTTCTGCTATGATTCCCTAATACAGGAGTTTATAATAGGAAGTAGGGCTTCCCAGCTGGCTCAGTAGTCACGAATCCACCTGCCAATGCAGGAGATGCGGGAGACCTGGGTTAGAGTCCCAGGTCGGGAAGATCCCCTGGAGAAGGAAATGGCAACCACTCCAGTATTCTTGCCTGGAGAATCCCATGGACCGAGGAGCCTGGCGGGCTACAGTCCACGGGGTCACACAGAGTCAGACACAACTGAGCGACTGAGCACACACACAGTAGAAAGTAACCAGTGAACAGATATTTAAGGACCTCCTGGTTAAAAAATAAAATAGAGAAGAAGGAAGAAAAAATCCTTGGTTTCTAAGCTGTATAAAATACAAAGCTCTCAGTTCCCGTGTGAAAGGAGGGTCTCAAAAAATGTGCCCCCAAACCCTGTCTCTCTAAGCACAGGTAAGCATCGGAATCAAGAGGAGAGAGGCTTATTTGATAACTTCTTGAAGGTTATAAATTCTTTATCAACTCCAGATTAAGTTTCTAAAAGGGATTTTTTTCTACTTTTTTTTTAAGTTGCCGTGATCACAATTTTCAGATTTTCAGCTACGTATAAAACTTTTTTCTCCCTCCTTCTCTCACAGAGAAGGTCAATCACTTTTTAGATATAAGAGAATTTGAGAAGAGATTAATGACAAAGACAAATGATGATTTTTATTTTAGCGGAAGTTTCGGTGCGTTTTCTGCCCGGCCTGGGGACTGATAATAAAGTACACTTGACATATAACTGCGTAAGTTCTTTGCTTTCAAGTCCCACGACGGATCAAAAGAGCCAATTCTCTCTTTAAAAAGAAATGTCCTGGAAGGAAAAATAAAAGGAAGGTTGGGGGGAACCTCATCCACCTCTTTTGTCTTTTTCTCTTTTCTTTGTGGCCCAGAGACAGAGCCTTGAGTGACTCCTTCAGAAAAGAGATCAGTGAAATTGTCAGTTGATTACTTCTCCTTGATTAGCATTTATAAGAGCCCTGTGATACAGTATTTGCATTCCTATTTAGCCGTGATTTTTGTGGGGCACCAATGATTAAACTTGTCACGGGGCTTGATTGACGGGGTCAGATCTTCACTTTCTACTCTTTTGAAATTAAAAACAAATGTGTCAGCTGCCTTCATGGGCCGGAGCACCGTGAAGCTCGCCTGCCTTGTCATTGCAGATAGGTCAGGAATGTTTTAATTTTAGGGATGGATTCTGCTTGTCAAGTAGAGTGTGATGGCGTGTGGTTCTGGAGATGAGATGTGAAGGGTGTAAAACAAAGAAGGGGAAGAACAAAGACAAAGACACTCACATTATTAGACAGATTTAATTAGTCTGAATGGATATTATGCTAGATGAAGCAGTGAGCTGTGAAATTAACCCTTGATTACAGACTGGCAGATCATCCTCGGGAAGAGAATCAGACCTTCGTGAAGAGATGCGAGGTGTGATTGCAGTCCTCCTGCCCTGCTGGGTTGCCTGCCAGATCCGCACCCCCTCCTGGTCTACTGAAACACCAGGGGAAGCTGGTCTTGAGCGTGTGTGAGCGGTGTGCATAGAGGAGGAGCCCCCTTCCACTTCGGAGAAAGTGACAAGCCAACGGCGGTTGGGTGGAAAGCTAAGGGGCTCCCGATGATGCAGGCCTCAGAATCCAAAACCGAGTTGACGAACAGCCAAGTTTGAACGAAGGTTGTTTATTTTGCGCGTCTGCATTGAACAGCTCTAGCGGTCACCCTAGAAGGTCACCTCGCAGCAATGCCCCTGATACAACCTCCCCCTACCTGTCCCTAAGGCAGCCATGGTCTTCTCCAGGGAATCCCAGCTACCGTGTGACTCCCAAGAATTCCACACGTATTAACGGAGAGATGGAAGGCCTAGACACCTGACTCAGCAGAGATGCCCAGTTAAGCAAAAATTGCTTATACCGCGGACCTCAACAAGGAGGGGATGGTTGTGACAGACAGTGTTCATACAAAGGCCCAGGGGTCTGAGATGCTGCAGCCGTCCAGAAATCCTCTCATTCATACAAGCCATCAAGGCTGTGTAAGCCTTTGTACCAGCCTTGTATAAGCTGCACCAATTAACGTCTCTACTTCCGAGTGACTCCGTCTCCATCGATCCGGCACCAGTCTCAGGAACGGGAAGCCTCCGGGCGCATCACACAGAGAAGGGGGGTCTGTCAGGCTGGCCCAGGGTCAAGTGGAAAGTCAGCAAACTGGGAGGAAGTAGAGCTGTAGATTTGCTTTAGGGTCCTTCCCCAAAGCCAGTCTTCTCATCGGTTAATGCGGAGTTCGGCTCCTTCCCTAAGGATCTCTCCCAGTCACGCTGAGAGTGAAGTCTGAGTTGTGCACGTAAAGTGCCGGCCAGGCATCCTGGGTCACGACCATGGTCGGCGTCGAAACACAGGGCACTGATTCTCCGCCGCTTTTCCGGCGCTGGTTCCTGTCTTCCTCGGCGCAGCTTCGCGCCTTCAGGCTTAAATGGCTCCCGTCTAGGAAAGTCCTGGTTGAGGAACTCCGCGGGCAGCTTTCGGCCCTGGTCTTCGGACTCCGGATGGGCTGCAAGTGATCGCGCATCGTCCATTCCCCGTTGAGGCTGAAGGCTGAGGGCGGCCAGTGAACTCAGGGGCATCGCACTGGGATTTTCTCTTTTGCGTGGTTCTTCTTTGGCTGCGTGGGGCCTCTGCTGCTGTGGGGCTTCTCTGTCGCCGTGCACAGGCTTCTCGCTGCGCTGGCTTCTCCCACGGCCGAGCGCGGGCTCTGGAGCTTGCAGCCTTCCGTATCTGCGGTGCTCAGGCTTAGTTGCTCCGCAGCCTGTGGAATCTTCCCAGACCGAGGGTCAAGCCCACATGCCCTGCCCTGGCAAGCGGATTCTCAACCACTGGACCACCAGGGAAGTCCCACCCTGAAATCTGCTGCACGTTAGAGACGGAAGGGAAATTGGGGTCTTCACCCTGCGGTGCTTCTGGGAGTCAGGCCCGTGTGTGTGGACGTGTTCACAGGTCAGGGCGCGGGAATGGACAGCATTACTGCTCCACCGGGAAAGGCGAGGTCTCTTTACCAGTGGGTGCTTTGGGTGACCAGCCAGTGGGGCCGCAGTGCTCCAGGCGGATGTGTCTCACGGTTTCTGGAAAGTCAGACTTTCTACGGGTAGACACAGCTCCTTGGGAATGAGGACTGTTTTCTTCCCAGAGGTGAGGTAGTGTTTCTGAAGAAATGCCTTCCTTAGCTCTAAGTAACAACGGAACCAACCTCTGGTCTCCACTTTGACTTCACCGAGTTTCAGAGGAGGAAGGGACTTAAGCTCATCGGGACTTGAGCTCACCGGCTTTAGCACACTCACCCCTGAACACACACAGTGGTCACACAGTGATTTACACAGCACTTTGGGGGGGCTTCCCTCATAGCTCAGTAAAGAATCCGCCTGCAACGCAAGAGACCCAGGTTAGATCCCTGGGTTGGGAAGAGCCCCTGGAGAAGGGAAAGGCTACCTACTCCAGTATTCTGGGCTGGAGAATTCCAGGGACTGTATAGTCCATGGGGTCGCAAAGAGTCAGACACGACCGAGTGACTTTCACTTCTTCACTTTGCAGGGCTCGGGGAGGGGAATAGCTCTATATTTGTTTTAAAGCATATTCAAACGCATGTCGATGTCAGTTCTTCTCAGCTTCATCACTGTGGACTTCATAACCCGGATCGCCCTCTGCTGTGAGGACCGTTCTGTGCACTGTAGGATATTAAGCAGCATCCCTGGCTTCCACCTACTAGACGTTAGTCCCCTCACTCCCCAACATGGCTCCAGACATTTACAAAGGCCTCTGGGGGCCAAAGCCATCCCCAGCTGAGGACTGACATGTATCTATGACAAACTAGACAGGCTATTAAAAAGCAGAGGCGTCATTTTGCCGACAAATGTCCATCTAGTCAAAGCTATGGTTTTTCCAGTGGTCATGTACAGATGTGAGAGTTGGACCATAAAGAAGGCTGAGCACCAGAGAATTGATGCTTTCAAACTGTGGTGCTGGAGAAGACTCTTGAGAGCCCCTTGGACAGCAAGGATCCTACCAGTCAATTCTCAAGGAAATCAACCCTGAAGACTGATGCCGAACTGGAAGCTCCAATCCTTTGGCCACCTGATGTGAAGAGGCACCTCACTGGGAAAGACTCTGACGCTGGGAAAGATTGAGGACAAGAGGGGAAGGGGGTGACAGAGGAGGAGATGGTCGGATGGCATCACCAACTCAGTCGACATGAGTTTGGGAAAACTCTGGGAGATAGTGAAGGACGGGGAAGCCTGGTGCTGGAGCCCATGGGGTTTCAAAGAGTCAGACACAACTGAGCAGCTAGACGACAAAAATGTGTCTATAATCCCCTAGACACTGTTGCTTGGGATAAGAGCTAAGAGAGAAAAAAGTGAGCCGAATTAAAGAAAAATATTACGTTAAAACAAATAGTAGAGAGAATACAGGTGATCATGGTGTTGCAAAAAAAAAAGTTTAGGAAATACTAGTTTGGCATCAAATTCACATTTTACAAATGAGGATAGCTGATACCCAGAACATGGACTAGGTTGGAGCAGAATCACCCAGGTTTCGTCCGTGTGTTAATCTCATGCAAATAATACAGGAAAGCACAGCACACGGCAATAACAATCATCCATAATCTGCTGTGTGATAGCATTTTACACGTCAGAATTCGCTCAATATTTACACCAATGCTGTGACGTAGGAATTATTATCATTCCCATTTACAGAAAAAGATAAGGAAATTTGTTAAATCTATGTTGGGGAAAGGAAGATGATAAGTAATTTGGCGGAGCTGTGGGTAGAGTGTGTGATTTATCACTTATGCTTTCATGCCACGGTGGTGGTGTTTAGTCACTCAGTCATGTCTGAATCTTGCAATCCCATGGACTATAGCCCCCCAGGCTCATCTGTCCATGGGATCCCCCAGGCAAGAATACTGGAATGGCTTCTTGCCACTTCCTTCTCCAGGGGATCCTCCTGACCCAGGAACTGAACCCAGGTCTCCTGCATTGTAGGCAGATTCTTTATGCACTGAACTAAGAGGGAAACCCCCTTTCATGCCATAACTTAAAATATTTTTCTTGGAAATTCCCTGGTGGTCCAGTGGTGAGGACTCTGCTTTCACTCTAAGGACCCAGGTTCAATCCCTGGATGGGGAACTAAGATCCTGCAAGCTGGGCAATTCAGCCAAAAAAAATAATACAATAAAATAATTCTCTTAACGCCCACTATGTTCCAAGTTGTTGTTCAGTCACTCAGTCATGTCCAACTCTTTGCGACTCTATGGATTACAGCAAGCCAGGCTCCCCTGTCCTTCACTATCTCCCAGAGTCTGCTCAAACTCTTGTCCACTGAGTCAGTGACATCATCCAACCATCTTATCCTGAGATGCCCCCTTCTTCTGCTTCCAGTCTTTCCCAGCATCAGGGTCTTTTCCAACGAGGCGACTCTTTGCATCAGGTGGCCAAAGTATTGGAGCTTCAGCATCAGTCCTTCCAATGAATATTCAGGGCTGATTTCCTTTAGGATTGACTGGTTTGATCTCCTTGCAGTCCAAGGGACTCTCAAGAGTGTTCCAAGTGACATGCCACATCTGAGCCAGCATCACCACTTAACTCATATCACTGTTATTATTCATCATTATTGCCACGGGTGTGTGTGCAGACCCCAGTTCGATTCCTGGTCAGGAAGATCCACTGGAGAAGGGATAGGTTACCCACTCCAGTATCCTTGGGTTTCCATCATGGCTCAGCTAGTAAAGAATCTGCCTGCAACGCAGGAGACCTGGATTTTATCCCTGGGTTGGAAAAATCTCCTGGAGAAGGGAACGGCTACCCATTCCAGTATTCTGGCCTGGAGAATTCCATGGACAGTCCATAGGGTCACAAAGAGTAAGACACAACACTCACTGCATTAGCAGAGGCAGGCTGTAGCTGCTATTTCTGAATATTATTCACACCAAACTAGAGAATTCGTTTTTTCAATTGGGCTTCCAGACGTTTTTCGCTGTCAAAGAAAAGCAGGGACATTGTAAGTTAGAAATGCTTTAGGCGCTTTAGGCGGCAAATAAAACACAGCTTTTATGTAGAGTGCTTTAAGTAACTCAAGGCTTTCTCGCCTCACCATCATGGCACCCGGGAGCGGGTGCCTATGGCGTTGTGCCGACGGGCTGCGGTGTTAGGAGGCATCCCTGTGAATCGCTCGGTTGTCTCACAGCTGCAGGGTGGCTGCTGCCACGAGACAGGTGGGGCACGGAGTGGAACGCCTGTGCTGACCGCCCGGGCCCCTCTTCTCTGGGGCGGCAAGTCTTTCCCAGAGACCAGCAGAAAGTCCGCGAGAGCCTCCTCAGCCAGAGCTTCGTGTCTTGATGTCCCTTGAGGAAGCGCAATGCTGCCTCGAGAGTGTTCGCTGGGCACGTGGCCACCGAGAAGAAAGCTGGAACCTTATCAGCAGGAAGGAGAGGGAAGTGGACACTGAGCAGATGACCAACAGCCTCTGTCCTGAGGACCATCCTGGGGCAAAGGCGCTCTGCCTCTCCTCCTTTCCTCCCCTTCTTAAGCAGCAATGGGCTGAAGATCTTCTTTCCATTTGAATTAATGTTAATTAATCACCAAACGTGGACTAAGGAAATACTGTTGACCAAAAAGGCCCTGAGTTCAGTGGAATATATAAACAATATTATAGGGACTTCCCTGGGGGTCCACTAGCTAAGACTCCATGCTTCCAATACAGGAGGCCTGGGTTCGATCCCTGGTCAAGGAACTAGCTCCCACATGCCTCAGCTAAGAGCTCACGTGCCGCAGCTCAAAGATTCTGAGGGCCACGGCTAAGACCTCGAGTGGCCAGAGGCATATAAACAAGCAGCATTACTTCACCGGCGCCACCACAGTGACCAGCCCAGCACTGACCTGAACACGGCCTGTTTCACATACACCTTCTCATGTGGTCGTCACAGTGACATAAGCGTTATCCTTCACATTTAGCCAAAGAGGAAATCAAAACTCAAGGGGCAAAATGGCTCACTGAAGCTCGCTGAGTTGCGAAGCGGCAGGTCTGGGTTTGAAGCCAAGCCTGAGGAGCCCCAAAGCCCACCACCTTCACCTTCAAAGTGCTAACAATACAACAGAGGAGTCGCGTTTAACTCGCTCTCACAGGAGGTGGCTTACCAGCACTGCAGACAGAACAGAGGAAGCGCTAAGACACACGGTGCTGGAAACAGGTTTGGGAAGAATAACAAGGAAGACGGGTTGCACGAGGGCCAGACGTAGTCAAGAGAGACACTTGAGTTGTCCCTTAAGAGCTATTGGACTTGGTTCCCATAAATAGTGGTTATTAAGATCAGTGCTGGGCTCCCAGCTACAGCAAAAGCAGAGACACAAACTGAACTCGGGAACTGTGGACCTCCGCAAAGCAAGCAGAGACCGTCACCCCCAGTGAGACCTGTTTGGAGGTTGTGGGCAAGTCGGAGGTTTCTCAGGGATCGCTGCCAGACCTGGGACCGCCTGCCCTGCACCACGGGCTTCAGCTGCTGGCCGTGCTTTGGCCGAGCTGAGAGCAGGCAGGCTCACAGACGCAGGGCCGAGGGCATGCCGGGGGCCTTCTCTGCTTCTGAAGCGTGTTTGTGCAGACACGTCTTCCAAAACTAAACCCAACAGCCCTCCAAGCTGACAAGGGAAGCCGTGTTCTTTCTTGTCACACTGTTTCTGAATGCCCATGGATGTAAAAGAAAGGAAACAGAACCCAGAATGTCCAGGATATGTGATATTCCCTAACCACACAGCAGACAGGAAGCTTTCTGAATGAGAAATCCACTCCTTTCTTAAGGGATTTCCTTGTTGCTTTGGAGACTATACTGGCGCTTAAAACACTCTGATAAGGAACAACTTTAATTCAATGCAGCTCAGTTTGACCAACTATTTCTGAGTACTTCCTTTGTGCCAGGCTCTGTGTGAGATTCTCTCGCAAGATGCTGGTAGATGCAAAGATAAGTAAGGCCGAGAGGGACCCTTATGGCAGAGAACGCGGTGAGGGTCTCGCTGAAGGAGTGGTGCAGAGCGCGCTATGATGGCCGTCTTCCTCCCCATCTTCCTCCGTTCCAGAGTGACAGGGAAAATGACGCGTATGCTGACTTCCCTTGTGGCCCGGTGGGTAAGAATCCACCTCCCAGTGCAGGGAACACAGGTTCAGTCCCTGGTCCGGGAAGATCCCACACGCCTCAGAGCAACTAAGCCTGTGTGCCACAAGTACTGAGCCTGCTCCCTCTAAAGCCTGTGCCCCGAAACAAGAGAAGCCGCTGCAACAAGAAGCCCACTCACCACAACCCGAGAGCAGACGTGGCTTGCCACAATAGAGAAAGCGTGCACGCAGACCCAGTGCAGCCAAAAAATGTATAAATAACTTTGTTAAAGGATGCATATGGAGAAACAAAATGAGGAGAGGCATTGTATCAAGGTAGCAAAGAGCATTTATTTGAGAATCATAGTTTTCTAAGATCTGAGCCCTGCTACCCTACTTGTTCACGTTTGGATGAGTCACTGTACCTCTCAGGCGCTTCCCAGGTTGCTCAGTTGGTAAAGAATCCTTCTGCAATGCAGAAGGCCCCAGTTTGATTCCTGGGTTGGGAAGATCCGCTAGAGAAGGGGTAGGGTACCCACTCCAGTAACTTGGGCTTCCCTTGTGGCTCATACGGTAAAGAATCCGTTTGCAATGCAGGAGACCTGGGTTCAATCCCTGAGTTGGGAAGATGTCCTGGAGAAGGGAACGGCTACCCACTCCAGTATTCTGCTTTGCACAGTCCACAGGGCGCAAACAGTAAGACACAACTGAGTGACTTTCACTTTCACTTCTCAGAGACTCAGTTTTCTCATCTGTAAAATGGGTGTGGTAAAAGAAAAGAAATCATCTTGCAAGCCTTACACTTTCCTTGGATTCCACCTTCTTGCTTCCTTCCTCTTCCTTGTCTCCTACGGTAGAAAGTCTTCCTTAATTTCAAAGGGTTACTGAAATACCACCTCCTCCTCCAGAAAGTCTCCCTGGATCCTCTTTCTTTGCCCAAACTAGAAAAGAAATCGTCCCTGCCTCTGGGTATCCTCAGAATGTTCTCTGAGCTGTGTCAGACCATATCTTGGCTTTTAACCATGTACATGTTAGTCATGACTACGGATTGCCCGTGACAGAAAATCCACTCAAACCGGTTTAAGTCCAGAGGGAATTTATCAGCTCCTCTGCAGGTCAATGGTGGAACTAGATTCAGACGAGGCTGAAACCAGCGTTTAAACGGCTTCACTGGAAGTCTGGCCTTAACCTCTTAAATCCCACTGACTCTTCAGCAGCGCGGTTCTCTGACACTATTTCCACCACGTGGTAGCGCCGAAGCTCCAGCTGCGCCCCGCGGAAGTAGAGGGTTCCAGCAAACGTCTTTCATTGGACTGAACTGGGTCAGGTGTCCAAGCCTGGACCAATCACTGTGGCTAGGAGAGCAGGACAGCGGGATTGGCCGGGTTGGAGTCACGTGCAGGCTGGTAGCCGGAAAGCAGGGTCAGCCGCACCCAAGCCGTTGGCCTCAGGATGAGCGGTGGTTCCCTCCAGGAAGATCAGGTTGGTCCCCGGAGGAAGCAGCAGGTATGTACGGCAGGTATAAAAGCCCTGCGGGTTCACCGTTTGGTACCTCAGGAGGCCTAGGCTTTTTTCCTCATAAAGTAGATGCTCAATAAAATTATAGAATGAATGAAAAAAAAAAGGGATGAAACAAAGTACTTACCCTTTGGATTTGCATGCTTCCTCTCGGCTCAGTTATACTGGCCAAGCAGAGGTCGCACGTCCATCTGAGTATTTCTCGAACAATCTCTCCTAGGGAAAATCTCAGTAAAGCAGACATCACAGACCTTCCATCTGGAGTCGGAAATGATGTTGAAGCTCCTAACACTTGACAATCCAAAGTGCCTCACACCCTATTTTTTAAAATGTCGTTAACCAAATATGTGAGAATTCACCGTGACCTAGACCTCGACTCCCCTATTTGAATCTTTTCTTTCTAGCCATTTCTGGTCATGAAAAAAGGGCAGGATTTCTGGCATCCTTCCTGCTTCTTGTTATAAAAGCAGGATCAGTTAATAAATAATTATGATGCTCAGTTTCTAGGGAACAAGGAGATAAGGACAGGAACACTTGAGTCTCACAAATTACATGCTATAGGATAGATTTTCACCCAGAGTGGAGAACAGCCTAGCGTTCTTTTTCTTTCCTGTGGCATAAATTGTTATAATTATATGTGCAAGATCCTCTATCCCCAAAGATATGAGTTGGAGGCACTGTGTCGGTTCTTTTAATTCCAAGCGGCATTTGCGGTTATGTGTTCCCAGCCCCCCTTGTTTTCAAACTGAATTGTTTCAGTGGTAGCTTGGTGTGTCAGCTTGTAAGTCTATAAAACAGTTTTATACCAGCTGGAGATTCAACATGCTACATGAATACATAACAGTGCCTAACCAAGAAGGTTTGTAATTCAGTAATTAGCTGTAATTAATGAACACAAAGTGAAGACTCATTTACAGTTTAAATTATCACATTAGCTCCTGTCACCCTCTATGTACACAAAACAGCAGGAATTCAATTATTTTTATTCTTCAAAGCTAATTTAAAATTTAAGGGATGCCATTACATGAAATAATAGGTAGGAAATGTAATCGAAATCACTGGGAACAGTTGGCCGTCCTTAGAATAAAAAAAAAAAAAATGCGATCGCTGACGATTTGGAAATGTTTTTTCATCTGTGAACAGATGAAGGATTGAAATCTCTGCTCTTTTCAGTGTATTTAATTTAAAAGAGGAAGCGAGTTTGGTGGTTGGTGAATCTTTGTGCAGAGAGAATCATTGTGCATAATTGTACAAGCAGTTGATAACTGATAATGCTGTTGATAGTAACAAGATGACAGCCTGGAAGACTCACGTTCCATTACCCTTAACTGGGGCTGAGCCTACTGCAACTGTACGGGGTTCCTGGAATTGTCACCTGTTTTTGATGCATGATTGCAGCTCGGGAGGCCTTACGTCACTGTCACATTGCTGCAGTCCTCAATTCCTTGTACATATATATGATGAATATTCTTTAATTCACTCATCCAACATTGACCCAGCACTTCCTCTCCCTCAAGACCACATCCTTGATCTCATGGAGCCAACATTCCATGGGAAGAGACAGACAATGGTTCTCAAGTTTGTCTGTTCACAGAATCATGGGAGAAGCTTTAAAAATATTTGTCTTATCAGCGTCTGGGTCCCAGTCCCAGTGAACCAAACCCAATTTTCTGGGAATCAGGTATGGGCATCAGGATTTTTAAATAGATTTCCAGGTGATTCTAATATGCATCAGAGTTGAGAACTACTGTGATCGACTAATAAATGCAACTAGTAAATTAGCATTCCTTGGTGATGCATGCTGTGATAAAAATGAAGCAAGGGAATGTAGAAGGTGACTGAGGGCTGCTCTGGAGTGAATATTCAGGGAAAACGTCTCTGGGTAGCTCCTTGGGAGGAGACCTGAATGATTAAAAAAAAAAAGGAGCCAGTCCTGAGAAGATCTGTTGTTAGAACTCAGGCGTCAGCCAAGCTACACTAACCCCTCTTCCTTCCTTTCCTTCTCCTACTTCTCCTTCTTTTATTTACTTACTATTTATTTATTGGCATTTTAACCCTTTTAAAATGTGAAAGCTTCCTTAGTTCAAGCGTCATCCAAAAGCAAGCTGCAAAGCAAATTTGGCTCACTCAAACCATGTTGCAGAAAACAAACAAAAAAAAAAAACCTCACACATGCAGAGGCCCTGAGGCAGATTTGAGTTGAATGCATTAGACCAGGAGAAAGAAGGCTTGAGGAGGTGGGGCTTAATAGGTTGTAGAAGAGAAGCTAGAATTTTTAAATGTGGGTGGATGCTTAGATGTTATTTTATGTATGATGAAAAGGCATTGATGTATTTCAAGCAGGGGGATGAATGAATGAATGTGTGTGTGTGTGTGTGTGTGTGTGTAAAAGAGACACCTGTGTTCCCACACCCACCACAGTGTATCTCCCGGCAGCTTCCACTTACCCCCTCTCATGACAGTTCCCGGAAGGGGAGGAAAAACAAACCCGAGTGAAAGGAGAACGGCATCTGCTGCTTTCGACTCCGGTGCCGCGCTTTCCCCTCCTCTTCCTATGATCATTTGTCTTTTCCTTTAAATAGGCCTCTCGGAGCGCACTGTCTAATTTTTCATAGGTGATCGACTGCTGAGTCGGGGTTTAGGTAGACAGAGGGAAGGCACTGATAAGCTGGAGCACGGATTCTATTAGGGAAATGCGGAGGTAATTAATGAATCCTGCCAGTAATTGGGAAGGTGTGAGTCCCTGTAATATCGTAATGATAGTCATCCGTCTGGGCACCCCCGTCACTCCGAGCCATCTCTCATCACTCTCTGATCTCAGACTCTCAGCCATGCAAATCTCCCTGACAGGCCGCTGTGTCTCTGTCTCCCTAATTGGCCAGTATAGAGTTGTTTATGAATATTGTCGGCATTTAGGCCTCAGTTGGAGCTTGTTCAAAAATCGTTAGCAAAGTTGCCTTAACAGCATTGTCAAGAATGTATTCCCCTGTTTCGATATCTGTTTTTAAGCCGGTAGAGGTTCGGGATGAAATTAAGTGATGCATTGTGTGGACTGGAGCTCCGTGTGTGTCATGGTTATTAAGCCGTTTTTGAAGTAAAAACCAATTTACAGTAATTTCTCATCCCGCTTAGGGTAAAACTTCCGTTCGTGTGCGGGAATGGAATGTCTTTTTAAGAGCACGTCCTCCATTCTGAGTAGCGCGTTGAGTATATTAATGCCATCTTCAGACAAAACCATTTGCAAAAATTACAGTTTTGCATCAAGACTGGTTTCTAAACATCCGTCACCATTTCATTCCAAATGGGCACCTTTACGGGAACCATTTGCCATGTTTTCTTGCCAACAATTTTTCCTGCACTCGAGTAGCTATCCTTTCATCTCCCCCAACCAAACTGGGTGATGGATTGTTTGAAACGCTATAAAAAAAATTTTTTTTAAGCCCTTATGAATCTGGTAAGTGAGTTTAATATGTCTGTCATGATGTTTAAGAGGGATCTTTTAAATATTTAGAAAATATGGGAAATAGTGTTTTAATATATAATCAACACACTTTTCACGTATTCAGATCTGACATAGTCCAGTTCAAAGTGCATCTTTATCAATTCCAAACAGGAGAGAAATTTAGGAAACTCTGGTCTCCATTTTTCCCCCGTGGAGGAAGAGAGAGGCTTGGGTGCAAAGCATAGCCCGATTCCAGAAGTCTTTAGGCTCATCTTCCACTGGCCAGCTGAGTGGCCTTGATTCAACTTCCCAGCCTCGCTAAGCTTCAAGTTTCCCATCTGTCTTCCCATGCCCGCATCTCAAATGTAGTTTGCAGGTTTACAACACATTCATGGATATGGATATGGATGTCCGTAATATATGTATGTACATATATATGTAGGTTTACTCAGGTGGCGCTAGTGGTAAAGAATCTGCCGGTGCAGGTGACCTGGGTTCCATCCCTAGGTTGGGAAGATCCCCTGGAGAAGGAAATGGCAACCCACTCCAGTATTCTTGCCTGGAGAATCCCATGGACGGAGGAGCCTGGCAGCTACAGTCCCTGGGGTCGCAGAGTTGGACACAAGCACGCGCGCACACCAGCAGTGTGAGGACCAGGCAGGCTGGAGTGAGCGAGCATCTCTGGGAACGTGTTTTCCAGAGCCTCGGTGAGGGGCTCAACCGTCCCTGTTTGCCTGGGACTGAGGCTTCCCAGAGTGGGGATCCAAAACCAGGACAGCCCAGGCAAACGGGGCTGGGGAGGCCCCCCGAAGCGTAAGCAGGACTCCTTTTTCAGCTTCACGTGCAGGCCCTCGGCGGGCCATGACTTGCCAAAGCCCCCAATTCGCAGAAAATCTTCACTCCCGTCTCTAACTCTGCAGATGAGTTGCCTTTTCCTGTAGAACCATCTGGAATGTTCCAAGTCCTCTCGAGGGATATAAATGGCTGCTCGAAGGACTCGCCTGGCAGTCCAGTGGGTAAGACTCCGCTTCCATCGCGGGAGGCTCGGGCTCCATGCCCGTCGGGGAACTATTAATAAGATCCCGCGGGCCACGTGCGCGGCCAGAAGACAAAGCCGCCGGAAAGGCGGGGCTGCTCGGCCGGGGGGCTCCGCCTCAGCCCCTGCCGGAGTCTCTGTGGGCTCGGGGGGCAGGGCCGCTGGCGGCTGCTCTCCCATCCGCGGCTCGCTCTGCCCGGGCTCAGCAACAGGCAGGGTGAGGCCGGCGGGCTGCAGGCGGCACCCTGCTGGGCATCGCCGGGGGCAGCTGAGAGCGCCCCGCGCGGGAGCGGGTCTGAGGCCGTCCGCTTGGCAGGCCCTGCCCAGGGAGCCCCGTCAGCATCTCAGGGAAGGGCTCGGGGAGCAGACACCGGAGCCCGCCGGCGCCCCAGCCTACGATCTCCCCTCGAGGACAGTCCTGGCCGAGGAAGCATCTAGAACGCGAAGGGTCCCCAAGCCCGATAGCCTTTGGCGTCTCTGTCACAAACCCCCCAGGGTGGCCTGCTTTGACAGCCAGGACTTTCTCGTGAAAGTCTCTGCTCATCCCAGCAGCACCCCAGCTGCATCACCTCTCAGTGAAAGGCTTTAGCTTCCAGGCCCCCCGACCCCGCCCCTCCCAGCCCCAGCACGCTTTTCTAACCCCCCTTCCTTAACTGTGAATGAATCGCTGCAATACAGCCGCTGCTGGGCCTCTGTCGTGAGCAGGGAGACTGACGGTTCCGAACCTAAACCTCAAACTGGAACGACGCACAAGCCCGGGAACTCCGTTCTGGAATGCGAACGTGCCGGCAGTTCTTGAAATAAAATACAGAGCGGGGGCGTGGGGGCCGCAGAGAGGGAGGCGCGGGAGCTGCGGGGAACTTCTCTGAACGCAGCCGCGACCCACGCTGGAGGCGAACCGCGGCGAGGAGTAATTGTCAGAGGCTCGCGTAAACACATCAATGAGATAAATTTATTTTCATTATTCATATTTGGTGCACTTCCCTTCCACTTATTTATGCTTTAAACAAGGGCTACAGTAAATATAACGATAAAAAAGTGCCTCCAGCGGCCGGGAAGATGATCCAGAAACCCTGATGTACGGCAGTACCCGCTCCTCCTGTCCAGCCACTAACGAATCCTAACTGGAGCCCCGTTATGTTCCCATGTGAGTGATGAGCCATGATTTATTATGAAGTGTCATGAAACCGGATGGCCATCCAGTGAGACATGAGCTAGTGGAAAATATTTTCCGTTTCCCCACCTCATTACTCAGAGACGCAGTGTCCCTTCACCAAGCCTAATTTAACCGACTTTTTTGAGTCCTCTACTCATGGGCGATGGAAATTGGCCAAGGAGAAGCTGTCTGGTAAAGTCTGGTGCCCGAAGCCAGCACCCTGGTCGAGCTGGTGCCAGAGCTGGTGACGAATTGCAAAATGGCCAGCCTCCAGAGGAGCCTGATCCCAAGAGTCAACTCAACCTTCTGCCAAAGCAGTAAGAATGTGAATGTGCTCAGGAAATGAACCCGAAGAGCAGCACCACCGACTCTGGACTCGTGTTAACCGTGCGTCGTGCCAGCCCACTTGGAACTCGTGCCTCAGTCCTTTAAGACTTGACCCAGTGGTGCAACTGAGCCAGCTGAGCCTCAGGGGCAGGCTTCTCCTAGATATGCTCGTGGCACATAGGAAAAAATGGTGATTGCCAGTCTGTTCTTCTGCCACTTAATAAATCTCATGGGAATGTGTCTAACAGCCCCCTCCCACTCTTTTGTATTTTATTTTTAAATATCTTTAGACTTAGTTGCAAATATGGTAAAAGAGATGCTTCACCCAGCTTTTTGTAATGTTAACATCTTACCCAACCATGATAGTTATCAAAGCCAGGATATCAACTTTGGCTCAACTCTAGTCACTCAATTGTAAACCTTATTTGAATATTACTTAAATTTCCTTTTGCTGCTCCAAGAGTTAAGATTTCACTTGGGATTTAGTTGTTACATATCTTTCTTCCCCCATCTGTGAGAATCCTTCCATCTTTCCTTGTCTTTGATGACATTAACGCTTTTGTCAAGTACTGGTTAGTTATTTTGTAGGTTCCTCTCAGTTCGAGTTTGTCTGCTGTCGTCTCATGGTTAGTTGGGGGTTCTGCGTTTTTGGCAAGAATAGCATAGGAAAGGGGTTCCCTTGTCAGTGCGTCATAGCAGGGCTTTCATGAATTAACACGGGCCGCTACTGGGGATTAACTGTGCTCCACGTTAACCACACGAGCAAGGCAGTATGTGGCCACTGCCTTTAAAACATGACATGTGCAGCTTCCATAGTCCGCAACTTTGTGGCGCTGGCCAAAATATCATGAAGGGAAAACTTTCCATTTGATATCCTGTTGCACCAGCTGTATGACTTTGAACACAGAATTTAATGTTTCTCTGAATCATACTTTTCCCACCTGCAAACGGAAAATAGCAGTCACCCTTTAAGATCAGTGGAAAGATGAGAGATCAGATATGCCAGGGCGGCGTGCCAGGACGCTCTCAAAAGTAGGGCCCTCTGAAAGTTATCTGGGCCAACTCGCACCCTGTACTGGCAGCCCTCACAAACTGTGATCACGGAGCCATCACCCTCTACAGAGCAGAAGCCTGGAGCGCGGGGATGCGGAGGGCCTGTCGCGTCCTCCCCGCAGTCGGCCTCCGATGACTCACCGCCCCCACTCTCGAACACTTTCCTGTGGCCCTCCCCACGCTGCCTTTTTTATTTTTTTTGCTGTACTGGGTCTTAGTGGCACGGAGGATCTTCTGACCTTCTGTGGCATGTGGGATCTTAGTTACCACATATGGGATCTAGTTTCCTGACCAGGGATCGAACTGGGGCCCCTGCATTGCAAGCTCAGAGTCTTAGCCACTGGGCTGGCAGAGGAGGCCCCAGACTGCCTCTCTGGTATTAGTTACAGCCCCTAACCATTGGGCCACCCCACAAGGCAGGACCTCACCACCTGGCAGCTAAATACATGGTTCCCCAGAGTTCGGAAGATCTCAGTTCAAATCCTAGCCAGGACCCTTCAGACAAGCCGACCCCATTCTCTCTGCCTCTGTCCTCCTTTCCAAAGGACCTAACTCACAGCGCTGTTGTGAGGATTAAATAAATAAATAGGTAAAAGCACACAGCAAGCACGCAATCATTACCTAGTTAGCTATAGTTCCCTGTTACTCATTTAGCAACTATTCACGGCACCCACTATGTGTCAGGCGCTGTTGGAAGCTCTGACATCAGCCACTGAAGCAGGCAAGAAGCGTCCCTGGCCTCGCACGAGAGGTAAGGCAGATGGAAAACAAGGAAATCCGAAGTGCAGGATCGCGCCCCTTAATGTGTCCGTTAAGTGAACTCTCCAGCTCTCGGCTTAGACAAATTTCTGTCCTTAGCCGAGCTGATCTCTCCGCTTGAAACGCTACCCGCTTCACCTTCCCCTGTCAGAGGCGTACTCCTGTCTTCAAGGCCTGACCCAGCCTTCCTCTATTTCGTTTCTTGTTTCCTGATTCTCCCTCTTGTTTTTTAGTTCTCCGGTCCTCAGAGCTCCACCAGATCTTTTTTTTGAAGTTTCTTCTATTTTATTCATTCTTGTTGTTTATTTATTTGCTGTGGCTGCCCTGGGTTGTCCCCGCTGCCTGTGAGCTTTCTCTCATTGTTCCAAGAGGTGGTGGGAGGGCTCCCGCTGCGGGGGCCTCTGCTGTCTCCGGCACAGGCTCCAGGCACACCAGCTCAGTTGCGCCGAGGTATGTGGGATCCTAGTTTCCTGACCAGGTGGGGATTGAACCCATGTCCCCTGCATTGGCAGCCGGACTCTTACCCACTGGGAAGAGACCCCAGGGAAGACCCTTGACTCTTTTTATTTAGATGGGGTGACTTCCTTGTGCTCCCTCCCGTTCAGAAGGTCCCAGGGTATCCTCCGTAATGCTGTTACCTATGGACACAGTCATCACCACCCCCTAGAAGCTTCCAGAGCCGCTTTCACGTCCCTTTGGTGAGCCTGATCTACCTTTTGGTTACATGGTCTACCATCTTCACTAGATGATACACGTGTTCCCTGCAAGCTGAAGCCAATCTGCCTCACACGCTTGCTGAGACCCTCTTCTTGAGTCAGGACCCGACATGAGTAGATATGCAAATGTTCCTTGAACAAATACGCGGTAAACAGCCAGGTCTCTCTTGCCGAATCGTGATCCTTAGAAGGCGGTGACTATGTCTCACTCCTTTGATACCGGCTGCCATGAGCCGAGACTTAGCAACACTGGACATATTTGCTCTACCAGTGGTTTTGCTTGAGCTTCTGACCTAGTCTCTCTCAGTGCTTCCATCTCACCCTCTTTAAGATACATTCCTCTATCCTTGGAGACCTTCTCACTATATTGCAAGAGTTACGTGAAGATAAAAAGAAAGAACAAGAACACACAGAAAGCATGTTGGTTGCCTTGACAATGAAGTGCTTCAGACATCACAGGGATCGCTTCTTGCTGCCACAGCTACTCCCTGACTTTTCTTGAACTTATGCAAAACCCATCTGCCCTTCTCCTTTTATTGTTGATGACTTAGTAAGAAATTATTACTAATTTTACTGGAAAGGAGACTCTGAAGACCACATTTTTCTCTCTAGTACTCATGTGGGCTGCCCGGAAAAGAAAGCAAAAAGTGTCAAGTTGTGGATTCAAGTATTTATCCCTTCCCTACGTTCTTTTCTTTCCCCTTTAACATTATTTCCAGTCTCAGAAGCAAAAAAGAAGAAGAAGGAAACAATGAATCTTTCTCTACCAACCTTAAGTACACATCTTGGGAAACAGATTAGAAAATCTTTCTAGAAAAAATTGACCGAAATTCCAAACCAATACACTGTACTGTTTATGTCACTCATGAAAAATTTTATGATGCTCTTCTAGATAAAGAACAGTCTCAGGATTTTACACAGCATACTCAGAGAATGCAAGTTCACCGGGAATGGTTCTTCTTCGGGGTGGAATGTAATTTTCTCAATTTCTGGTGCATAACCGTCTAGATCTAAAAGTTGACTAATTAAAACACCCAAATGTGCAATAGGGAAGTAAGCATTCATGTGTCTATAAACGATACATTCCAACGTGTTTTGGAAATTGTATCTGTTGCGTGCCCCATATACTAGATCAAAGTAAGAATTATTTTAATGAAAATGTCTGTAATAACCTCAGGGAGTTGGTATATCTTAGCTCTGTACCCATGGAGAAGGCAATGGCAACCCACTCGAGTACTCTTGCCTGGAAAATCCCATGGACAGAGGAGCTTGGTAGGCTGCAGTCCATGGGGTTGCTAAGAGTCAAACATGACTGAGCAACTTCACCTTCACTTTTCACGTTCATGCGTTGGAGAAGAAAATGGCAACGCACTCCAGTGTTCTTGCCTGGAGAACCCCAGGGACGGGGGAGCCTAGTGGGCTGCCGTCTCTGGGGTCGCACAGAGTCAGACACGACTGAAGCGACTGAGCAGCAGCAACTCTGTGCCCAACCACAGTAGCTTTCTTTTAGTTCCTTGAACAAGTCAAACTCCCTTCTGCCTGAAGGCCAAATACTTGGGGATTTCTCTAAGAATTCTCTTTTCTCGATCCTTGGCCTGGCTGGCTTAGTCTTAGCCAGTTCTTCGGATCCTGGCACAGAAGCCCCTCCTATAGAAGCCTGTTCTAGGGCTTGCCCGGCGGCTCAGTGGCAGGAGTCCTCCGGGCAGTGCAGGAGACACGGGATCCATCCCTGATCCGGGGAGGTCCCACAGGCCTCGGGGCACCTAAGCCCGTGGGCCACAACTCCCGAGCCTGCGCTCCGCAGCCCAAGCTCCGCAACAAGAGAAGCCGCTGCAGTGAGGAACCCAAGCGGCACAACGTAGAGGAGGCCCGCCCGCCACAGCTAGAGGACGGCCACACAGCGGCACAGACGCAGCACGGCAGGGATACGAGCTCATCAGCTTTTTTAAAACTAGGAGAGAAGCGCTCTTGTAGCATCCTCGCTCTTCTCCAGGATGTGCTGCGCGCAGACTGAACTGTAAATCCACACGCTTTTCCCTGCAGGGTTCGCCTCCAGCCTCCACTGCAACGCTTTCATCGCTTGCATGCGAGCCTTGCCCAGACGTTTTCTTTCCGAGACCAGAGAGATGGGGATCCTTCTGGTCTTGATCGCCGTGTAGGACTGTGAGCACACAGTAGAGACCCCTAATTAACTGAGTAGGTTCATGACAGGACTGAACAAATGACTAAATGATTGGGCTTGCTAGTAGAGTCTGGGGAAGCCGAGATGAGGAGAGCTTAGGAAGCAGGTCAGGCCTGAGGATGGAGACTTAGGTTTGCTCGAGGGAGTGTAGTCTGAAAAATAAAGATCCAAATTATAGTCAAGAAGAATAGCCAGGGTCATGACCAAAACAAGCGTGCCTCAGCAAGTGTGAAGGACGAAGGGAAGTTAATTGCCTCAGAGGAGTCAGGAAGCGGGCGGAGCGGCTCCAGGTGCAACTTGCGCAGTGGGTCAAGGATAGTGGTTTAGGGCTTAAACTGCGCAAAGCCTGAGGGACTCTGAGTCCCTGCTTCACGTGACTCAGGGGCCAGACTTACACCCCAATGGACAGTCTGAGCTCTCACATCAAACTTGACTAGTTTTGTGACCTTGAGCCAATTACTTCATCTTCTCTGAACCTCAGTAGCTTCACCTGCAAAATGGGGATGTTAACCCCTGCTTCCTCAACAGTACCCCATCTGTATAAAAGAATGGCATGTATGCGAAGGTTCTTTTCTTGCAAGTTCTCCTACTCGGGTCTTCCGCTCCGCATCGAGGCCTGTGTCTCCTTTGTGTTTTGCTCAAGGCGTGGGTTGTGTTAGCATATGCCTCATCCATCCTCTACAGGCTAGAAGCTTCTTGGAGGAGGAAACTTGTGTTACTCACATAATTCTGTTAGGCTCCTGGTGGCATACAGGCGGAATGAGGGACGGAAAGCTAACTCTGTAGAGGCCCCAGGCAAGAATGAAGACCGTAGAATTATCACTCAGTTCTAGGGCGACATATGATCTTTCCCAGGAGATCCATGGTTTGGACGTTAGCTGACGTCTCAAAAGAAACACTTGCTGTGTGTTGAATGAGTAGATGAGTGAGTGAATGAATGAATTTGCCATTCGTTATGCGTGGCAATAAAGAAAAAGAAATTTAACTTTGTCTTCAAGATTTCTGAATGCCTCTGCCAACAACTAAATCTCTTCCAGGGAGGGCAGATGGCGGCCTGTACAATGAACAATTTAATCTTTAGAAAATGGAACAACTTTGCCAGCAAACTCCATTTTTCTCCACGAGCACATTGTCAATAACATGCGCTCTCAAATATGTGGTGAAATTGATGACTGGGCCCTGATTTATGGAAACAACAGCAAATTAAATGGTTTCTTAGCTTGGGGTCCTCTGGACCAGCCCTGAGAATTTTCCCTGTGTTCTAATAATAGCAGAGGGCTAATTAAAACGCCTTGCTGGCTGATTGTGTGTGAAGTGAAGAAAGGAGACTGTCCAGTGTATCTTAATTTAAGACCAGGAGGGGAGAAGCCAGTTATGTGATAATGAAGATTAACTTAGGCTGGCACCGGGGCTCCCTCCTCACATAAAGGCAGATATTGAGGGAATCCTTCATACAAACACTTTGGGGACCACTTATTTAGTGCCTTGTAAGAAATTCTCCTGGCCTGGGTAGACTTGGACGTGGATGAGAACAGACCAGGGTTGGAGGAGGGAAGCTCAGAGACATGGCACTCTCTAGACAGAGAGCACGTTGGATGTCCCAGACTATTTCTGAATCACAGCCTGGTTCAGGAGTCCCTGTCCTAAAACTCCTCCTTCTCGAAGAATGATTCTGAATTCACATTTGGATCAAGAAGTTTTTTGAGAATCTGATGAGAGCTACAGATCCTCTCTCCAGAAAAAATAAACAAGTGTGTGTTTACAAATGCATACACACACACACACACACACACAGAGAGAAATTCAGAATTTGCTTATGGTATCATGTCTTTTCTTTGCCATAAACTTGAACAACTTCAGCAACAATTTCTATGCAAAATTCCAGGCATCTCCAACCTTCCTATAATGCTCATCCCAGGTTAAGAATCTCTTGATTCAAAAAGCCTTTGGTTTCTTTGTTGTTGTTTAGCTGCTAAGTCGTGTGTGACTCTTTTGTAACCCCACAGACTGTAGTCCGCCAGCCTCCTCTCTATGTGGAATTCTCCAGGCCAGAGTACTGGAGTGGGTTGCTGTTCCCCTCTCCAGGGGGTCTTCCCGACCCGGGGTTGGAATCCCGATCGCCTGTACCAGGCAGACTCTTTACCACTGAGCCACAGGGAAGCCCCGACTGGCTTTCGCCCGGCTGGGCTGCCTCTGTTCTGCTGCCTTCGATGGCCCGAGCCCCTTCCCGCACTTGGGGGTTTTACCTGCGGCTGCTTCGCAGGACACGTCGGCCTCCAGGTCCCCGGGGCTCGGCCTCTCTCATCTTTCAGGTCTTAAGTCAAACGTCAGCTCTCAAGAGACCTCCCGGGCCCTTCTTAACGACAGTCGCACCTACACCACTCACTTTCCCATCACCTGCTTACCTTCTCCAAGCACCTACCTGCTGAGGCCTCCCACCTGCGGCCACAAAATGCCGCAGACCGGCTGAGGCCGCAGAAATGCGTCTCCTCACTGTTCCGAGACCAGACGCCCCAGCCCAGGCGCGCAGGCAGCTCTCCCCAGGCGTCCCTCCTTGGCTTGCAGTCGACCGCCCCCTCCTGCCTCCTCGCTCGATCTTTCCTCCGAGCGACACCCAGGGCCTCGTTATTTCCTGAGAACACCAGTCCGCTTGCACAGGGCCCGCCCTGATGGCCTCAGCTCACCTGAACGCCCCCTTTCCAGACCCCAGCTCCGAAGCTAGCCACATCCTGCCTTCCAGGGTTCGGGCGTCTACACGAATTTTGAGGGCACACGGTGCCATCCCTCAGGCTGGCTTCCAAGCTGCTTGGCAATAAAGCTTCCGTCGTGATTCCTGTAACACCAGCGTCATCTGACCACTGCCCCTGGCCTGGCCCAGAGGGAGCCCCTGGTCGCTATGGAAACCCTCCACACCAGCTTCTCAGCGACGTCCCTTCCACAGAAGAGAGGCCCGCCCCACGCTTCCTTTATAGCTCTGCCTGGAAGGAGTGAAAGTTTTCTAGTAACCTTTGCAAGGGAGACATTTAAAATACACAGCATTGCTCCTCACCAGCTGATCCGGGGGCGGAGGAAAGCCTTGAATTCGTCTGAGAGAGAAAGCCTGGTCCGGTGTGTTCTCGGAGCACCAGCTAGATCCAAGAGGGAAGGGTCCCTGGCAGGGCTGACAAGGCTGGGGCAGGGGCGCAGGGCCTGGCGCCTCTTACAGCGCGTGACCAGCCACTGCATGCTCCTCCGGGTGCGCTGACCCTCTACCAGAGGTACCACTCATCATACGGCTTCGTTTTGCTGTGGGGGCGGTGGGGGGCTCTCTGAACCCCCCCAGCCTCAGAGCACCTGCCCAAAGGTGAATCCTTGTTACCTGATCATAGCGATTGTCGGGAATACTGAGGAGCAAAGTAATGAATAAAGCCCAGGAAACTGACGATTTCGTGAGTTCTGCCTTCCTAAGGAAATTTGGCCGCTCAGTGTTGTAACTGGAGAAGGCAATGGCACCCCACTCCAGTACTCTTGCCTGGAAAATCCCAGGGACGGAGGAGCCTGGTACGCTGCAGTCCATGGGGTAGCTAAGGGTCGGACACGACTGAGCGACTTCACTTTCACTTTTCACTTTCATGCGTTGGAGAAGGAAATGGCAACCCACTCCAGTGTTCTTGCCTGAAGAATCCCAGGGACGGGGGAGCCTGGTGGGCTGCCGTCTATGGGGTCACACAGAGTCGGACTCGGCTGAAGCAGTCTTGTAACTGGACCATTTGAGTGGGGACTGGTCAATAAAGGTCGTCGACTTTATAAACACTGGTGCTTCCCATTGTTTGGGGTTTGCCTTGTTTCACATTTGTGTCTGTTGTGGGGGGGTTTAATCTAAAGAGAAATGCAGCTTCTGGAGTGGGGAGAGGTGAGAGGGGGAGGAGGGAGAGAAAAGGGAGTGAGGATGCTTGTTATAGAATTCTAAAAACATCTACTTCTGCTTTATTGACTATGCCAAAGCCTTTGACTGTGTGGATCACAATAAACTGTGGACAATTCTGAAAGAGATGGGAATACCAGACCACCTAACCTGCCTCTTGAGAAATCTGTATGCAGGTCAGGAAGCAACAGTTAGAACTGGACATGGAACAACAGACTGGTTCCAAATAGGAAAAGGAGTGCGTCAAGGCTGTATATTGTCACCCTGCTTATTTAACTTATATGCAGAGTACATCATGAGAAACGCTGGACTGGAAGAAACACAAGCTGGAATCAAGATTGCTGGGAGAAATATCAATAACCTCAGATATGCAGATGACACCACCCTTATGGCAGAAAGTGAAGAGGAGCTAAAAGGCCTCTTGATGAAAGTGAAAGAGGAGAGTGAAAAAGTTGGCTTAAAGCTCAACATTCAGAAAACGAAGATCATGGCATCTGGTCCCATCACTTCATGGGAAATAGATGGGGAAACAGTGGAAACAGTGCCAGACTTTATTTTTTTGGGCTCCAAAATCACTGCTGATGGTGACTGCAGCCATGAAATTAGAAGACGCTTACTCCTTGGAAGAAAAGTTATGTCCAACCTAGATAGCATTTTCAAAAGCAGAGACATTACTTTGCCGACTAAGGTCCGTCTAGTCAAGGCTATGGTTTTTCCTGTGGTCATGTATGGATGTGAGAGTTGGACTGTGAAGAAGGCTGATCGCCGAAGAATTGATGCTTTTGAAGTGTGGTGTTGGAGAAGACTCTTGAG
>SJYT01048998.1:0-19719 GCA_006410635.1 Cephalophus harveyi
GTATACCCTCCTTTAGCAGGCAATCTAGCCCATGCAGGAGCCTCAGTAGACCTGACTATCTTCTCCCTTCACCTAGCAGGCGTTTCTTCAATCTTAGGGGCCATCAATTTTATCACAACAATTATTAACATAAAACCTCCCGCAATATCACAATACCAAACCCCTCTGTTCGTATGATCCGTTATAATTACCGCTGTGCTCCTACTTCTCTCACTTCCTGTACTAGCTGCCGGCATTACAATACTTCTAACAGACCGAAACCTAAATACAACCTTCTTTGATCCAGCAGGAGGAGGAGATCCAATTCTATACCAACACCTATTCTGATTCTTTGGGCATCCCGAAGTATATATTCTTATCTTACCCGGATTTGGAATAATTTCCCATATCGTTACCTATTATTCAGGGAAAAAAGAACCATTCGGGTATATAGGAATAGTATGAGCTATAATATCTATCGGATTCTTAGGATTTATTGTATGAGCCCATCATATATTCACAGTCGGAATAGACGTTGACACACGAGCTTACTTTACATCAGCCACCATAATTATTGCTATCCCAACCGGAGTAAAAGTTTTCAGCTGACTAGCCACACTTCACGGAGGTAATATCAAATGATCCCCCGCTATAATATGAGCCCTAGGCTTTATTTTCCTTTTCACGGTTGGAGGCTTAACCGGAATTGTCTTAGCTAACTCTTCTCTCGACATTGTCCTTCATGATACATATTATGTAGTTGCACACTTTCACTATGTATTATCAATAGGGGCTGTATTTGCCATTATAGGAGGATTCGTACACTGATTTCCTCTATTCTCAGGCTATACCCTAAATGACACATGAGCTAAAATCCATTTTGCAATTATATTTGTAGGCGTAAATATAACCTTCTTCCCACAACATTTCCTAGGATTATCTGGCATGCCACGACGATATTCTGACTATCCAGACGCATACACGACATGAAATACCATTTCATCTATAGGTTCATTTATCTCATTAACAGCAGTTATACTTATAATTTTCATTATTTGAGAAGCATTTGCATCCAAACGAGAAGTCCTGACTGTAGACCTTACTACAACAAATCTAGAGTGACTAAATGGGTGCCCTCCTCCATATCACACATTTGAAGAACCTACATACGTTAATCTAAAATAAGAAAGGAAGGAATCGAACCCCCTACTACTGGTTTCAAGCCAACACCATAACCACTATGTCTTTCTTAATAAAGTAAGATGTTAGTAAAACATTACATAACCTTGTCAAGGTTAAATTACAGGTGAAAACCCTGTACATCTTATATGGCATATCCCATACAACTAGGATTTCAAGACGCAACATCACCCATTATAGAAGAATTACTGCATTTTCATGACCATACACTAATAATCGTTTTCCTAATTAGTTCTTTAGTACTCTACATTATTTCACTTATATTAACAACAAAATTAACGCACACCAGCACAATGGATGCACAAGAAGTAGAAACAATCTGAACGATTTTACCAGCTATTATTTTAATTCTAATTGCCCTTCCATCTTTACGCATCCTATACATAATAGATGAAATTAATAACCCATCTCTTACAGTTAAGACTATAGGACACCAATGATACTGAAGCTACGAATATACAGACTATGAAGACCTAAGCTTTGACTCCTATATAATTCCAACATCAGAATTAAAACCAGGAGAACTACGACTGCTAGAAGTAGATAATCGAGTTGTCTTACCCATAGAAATAACAATTCGAATACTAATTTCCTCTGAAGATGTACTACATTCATGAGCCGTCCCTTCCCTAGGATTAAAAACAGACGCAATTCCAGGTCGCCTAAACCAAACAACTCTTATATCAACCCGACCAGGCCTATATTATGGCCAATGCTCAGAAATCTGCGGATCAAATCACAGCTTCATACCAATTGTCCTTGAACTAGTCCCACTGAAATATTTTGAAAAATGATCCGCATCAATATTATAAGGCCATCAAGAAGCTAAGCAAGCATTAACCTTTTAAGTTAAAGACTGAGGGCATGATACCCTCCTTGATGACATGCCACAACTAGATACATCAACATGACTCACCATAATCTTGTCAATGTTCCTAGTCCTTTTTATTATCTTTCAACTAAAAATTTCAAAATACAACTTCCATCACAACCCAGAACCAACATTAATAAAAACACTAAAACAAAGTACCCCTTGAGAAACAAAATGAACGAAAATTTATTTGCCTCTTTCATTACCCCTATAATTCTAGGCCTTCCTCTAGTTACCCTCATTGTCCTATTTCCCAGCCTACTATTTCCAACATCAAATCGACTAATCAATAATCGTCTTATTTCCCTCCAACAATGAATCCTTCAACTTATCTCAAAACAAATAATAAGCATCCATAACCCTAAAGGACAAACATGAGCACTAATACTAATATCCTTAATTCTATTTATTGGATCAACAAACCTACTAGGCTTACTACCCCACTCTTTTACACCAACCACACAATTATCTATAAACCTAGGAATAGCCATTCCCCTTTGAGCAGGGGCTGTAATCACAGGTTTCCGCAATAAAACCAAAGCATCACTTGCCCACTTTTTACCACAAGGAACACCTACTCCTTTAATTCCCATACTAGTAATTATTGAAACCATCAGCCTATTTATTCAACCAATAGCCCTTGCAGTACGACTAACAGCTAACATTACAGCAGGACATCTATTAATTCACTTAATCGGAGGAGCCACACTGGCACTAATAAGCATTAGTACCACAATAGCTTTTATTACATTTATCATCTTAATCCTACTAACAATCCTTGAATTTGCAGTAGCCATAATCCAAGCTTATGTATTTACCCTTCTAGTTAGCCTATATTTACACGATAACACATAATGACACACCAAACCCACGCTTATCACATAGTAAATCCCAGCCCCTGACCCCTTACAGGAGCACTGTCTGCTCTCCTAATAACATCCGGTCTAATCATATGATTTCACTTTAACTCAACAACCTTACTCATACTTGGCTTAACAACAAATATACTTACCATATATCAATGATGACGAGACATCATCCGAGAAAGTACTTTTCAAGGTCACCATACCCCAAATGTCCAAAAAGGCTTACGCTACGGAATAATTCTCTTTATTATCTCAGAAGTCTTATTTTTCACTGGATTTTTCTGAGCATTTTACCACTCAAGTCTTGCCCCCACACCTGAATTAGGTGGCTGCTGACCCCCAACAGGCATTCACCCACTCAACCCCCTAGAAGTTCCACTACTTAACACCTCTATCCTTTTAGCTTCAGGAGTATCCATTACTTGAGCCCATCATAGCCTTATAGAAGGAAACCGCAACCATATACTCCAAGCCCTATTTATCACCATCGCATTAGGCGTATACTTCACATTACTCCAAGCTTCAGAATACTATGAAGCACCCTTTACTATTTCAGATGGTGTCTATGGCTCAACCTTCTTTGTAGCAACAGGCTTTCACGGCCTCCACGTTATTATTGGATCCACATTCTTAATCGTCTGTTTCTTCCGACAACTAAAATTTCATTTTACTTCTAGTCACCATTTCGGCTTTGAAGCAGCCGCCTGATACTGACACTTTGTAGATGTAGTATGACTTTTCCTTTACGTCTCCATCTACTGATGAGGCTCATATTCTTTTAGTATTAACTAGTACAACTGACTTCCAATCAGTTAGTTTCGGTCTAATCCGAAAAAGAATAATAAACCTAATACTAGCCCTCCTAACTAACCTCACATTAGCCTCATTACTTGTTACCATCGCATTCTGACTCCCCCAGCTAAATGCATACTCAGAAAAAACAAGCCCATACGAATGTGGATTTGACCCTATAGGGTCAGCCCGTCTCCCTTTCTCCATAAAATTTTTTCTAGTGGCCATTACATTCCTTCTATTTGACCTAGAAATTGCACTACTCCTACCATTGCCATGAGCCTCACAAACAACAAACCTAAACACAATACTTACCATAGCCCTTCTCTTAATTTTCCTACTAGCCGTAAGCCTAGCCTATGAATGGACCCAAAAAGGACTTGAATGAACTGAATATGGTATTTAGTTTAAAATAAAATAAATGATTTCGACTCATTAGATTATGATTTAATTCATAATTACCAAATGTCCCTCGTGTATATAAATATCATAATAGCATTCGCGGTATCTCTTACAGGATTATTAATATATCGATCTCATCTAATATCATCCCTCCTATGCTTGGAAGGAATAATATTATCCCTATTCATTATAGCTACTCTAATAATTTTAAACTCACATTTCACCCTAGCTAGCATAATACCCATCATCCTACTAGTCTTCGCAGCCTGTGAAGCAGCACTGGGCCTATCCCTACTAGTCATAGTATCAAACACATACGGAACCGATTATGTGCAAAATCTCAACCTATTACAATGCTAAAATATATTTTTCCCACAATAATACTTATACCTCTGACCTGACTATCAAAAAGTGCTATAATCTGGCTTAACTCAACAATACACAGCATACTAATTAGCTTCACAAGCCTACTTCTCATAAACCAGTTCGGCGATAACAGCCTCAACTTTTCATTAACTTTTTTCTCTGACTCCCTGTCTACACCATTACTAATCTTGACCATATGACTCCTCCCCCTAATACTAATAGCTAGTCAACACCACCTATCAAAAGAAAACCTAACCCGAAAAAAACTATTTATCACTATATTAATCTTACTGCAACTATTCCTAATCATAACATTTACTGCTATAGAATTAATTTTTTTCTACATTTTATTTGAAGCAACACTAGTTCCAACACTTATTATTATTACCCGATGAGGAAACCAAACAGAACGCCTAAATGCCGGCCTTTACTTCCTATTTTACACACTAACGGGATCCCTGCCCCTGCTAGTAGCACTAATTTATATCCAAAATACAATAGGATCCTTGAACTTTCTAGTCCTCCAATACTGAGTACAGCCAATATCCAACTCTTGATCCAATATTTTTATATGACTAGCATGTATGATAGCCTTCATAGTCAAAATGCCACTATACGGTCTTCACCTATGACTTCCTAAAGCGCACGTAGAAGCCCCCATTGCAGGCTCTATAGTCCTAGCAGCAATTCTACTAAAACTAGGAGGATATGGCATGCTACGAATTACACTTCTCCTAAACCCAGTAACCGAGTTTATAGCATATCCATTCATCATACTGTCCTTATGAGGTATAATCATAACTAGCTCAATCTGCCTTCGTCAAACAGACCTGAAATCACTCATTGCATACTCCTCCGTTAGCCACATAGCCCTTGTCATCGTAGCTGTTCTTATCCAAACACCTTGAAGTTACATAGGAGCTACCGCCCTAATAATTGCCCACGGCCTTACATCCTCTATACTCTTTTGCCTAGCAAACTCCAACTACGAACGAATTCACAGCCGAACAATAATCCTGGCTCGTGGCCTACAAATATTTCTTCCACTAATAGCAACCTGATGACTTCTAGCAAGCTTAACCAACCTAGCTCTACCCCCAACAATTAACCTAATCGGAGAACTATTTGTGGTAATATCAACATTCTCATGATCTAACATTACAATTATTCTAATAGGACTAAACATAGTAATTACTGCCCTATACTCCCTTTATATGTTAATTATAACACAACGAGGCAAATATACCCACCACATTAACAATATCTCGCCCTCCTTCACACGAGAAAATGCACTTATATCCCTACATATACTACCTTTACTACTCCTATCCCTAAACCCAAAAATTATCTTAGGCCCCCTCTACTGTAAATATAGTTTAAAAAAAACATTAGATTGTGAATCTAATAATAGAAGCTTATCCCCTTCTTATTTACCGAAAAAGTATGCAAGAACTGCTAATTCTGTGCCCCCATGCTTAACAGCATGGCTTTTTCAAACTTTTAAAGGATAATAGTTATCCGCTGGCCTTAGGAGCCAGAAAATTGGTGCAACTCCAAGTAAAAGTAATAAACATATTCTCCTCCTTTACATTAGTAACCCTACTTCTACTAACTATACCTATCATAATAACAAGTTCCAATATCTACAAAACTCCAATCTACCCACTCTATGTAAAAACAACCATCTCATGCGCTTTCCTTACTAGCACAATCCCCACAATAATATTCATTTACACAGGGCAAGAAGCAGTAATCTCAAACTGACACTGACTAACTATTCAAACTCTTAAACTATCACTTAGCTTTAAAATAGATTATTTCTCAATAATATTTATCCCAGTAGCACTATTTGTCACATGATCAATTATAGAATTCTCCATGTGGTATATGCACTCAGACCCATACATCAATCAATTTTTTAAATACTTGCTCCTCTTCCTAATTACAATACTTATCCTTGTCACCGCTAACAACCTATTTCAATTATTTATTGGTTGAGAAGGAATCGGAATCATGTCATTTTTAAAAATAGATTATTTCTCAATAATATTTATCCCAGTAGCACTATTTGTCACATGATCAATTATAGAATTCTCCATGTGGTATATGCACTCAGACCCATACATCAATCAATTTTTTAAATACTTGCTCCTCTTCCTAATTACAATACTTATCCTTGTCACCGCTAACAACCTATTTCAATTATTTATTGGTTGAGAAGGAATCGGAATCATGTCATTTTTACTTATTGGATGATGATATGGACGAGCAGATGCAAATACAGCAGCTCTACAAGCAATCCTATACAATCGTATTGGTGATGTTGGATTCATTCTAGCAATAGCATGATTCTTAATAAATCTAAACACCTGAGATCTTCAACAAATCTTTATACTAAACCCAAGTAACTCTAACCTACCCCTAATAGGTTTAACACTAGCTGCAACTGGAAAATCTGCACAATTCGGCCTGCACCCATGACTACCTTCCGCAATAGAAGGCCCCACCCCCGTCTCAGCATTACTCCACTCAAGCACAATAGTAGTAGCAGGGATTTTCTTATTAATCCGTTTCTACCCACTAACAGAAAACAATAAATTTGCCCAGTCTATCATACTATGCTTGGGAGCCATCACCACCCTATTTACAGCAATATGCGCCCTGACCCAAAATGATATCAAAAAAATTGTCGCTTTCTCCAGCATTACTCCACTCAAGCACAATAGTAGTAGCAGGGATTTTCTTATTAATCCGTTTCTACCCACTAACAGAAAACAATAAATTTGCCCAGTCTATCATACTATGCTTGGGAGCCATCACCACCCTATTTACAGCAATATGCGCCCTGACCCAAAATGATATCAAAAAAATTGTCGCTTTCTCCACATCCAGCCAACTAGGCCTCATAATAGTAACCATTGGCATTAATCAACCCTACCTGGCATTCCTTCACATCTGCACCCACGCCTTCTTCAAAGCTATACTATTCATATGCTCCGGCTCTATTATTCACAACCTGAACAATGAACAAGATATCCGAAAAATAGGAGGCCTATTTAAAGCCATACCATTCACCACAACAGCCCTAATTATTGGCAGCCTCGCACTAACAGGAATACCTTTCCTCACCGGATTTTACTCCAAAGACCTGATTATTGAAGCCGCTAACACGTCGTATACCAACGCCTGAGCCCTCTTAATAACATTAATTGCCACCTCCTTTACAGCTATCTATAGCACTCGCATCATCTTCTTTGCACTTCTAGGACAGCCCCGATTCCCAACCCTAATCATTATCAACGAAAACAACCCTTTCTTAATAAACTCAATTAAACGCTTACTAATCGGAAGCCTCTTCGCAGGATTTATTATCTCCAATAACATTCCCCCAATGACAATTCCCCAAATAACTATACCTTATTACCTAAAAACAACAGCCATAGCAGTCACAATCCTGGGCTTTATCCTAGCACTAGAAATCAGCAATACAACCTATTACCTAAAATTCAAATACCCATCAAATGCTTTCAAATTCTCTAACCTTCTAGGATACTACCCCACAATCATACATCGCCTAACCCCTTATGTAAACCTAACAATAAGCCAAAAATCAGCATCCTCCCTCCTAGACCTAATCTGACTAGAAAACATCCTACCAAAAACCATCTCACTAATTCAAATAAAAATATCAACCACAATTACTAACCAAAAAGGCTTAATCAAATTATATTTCCTCTCTTTTTTAATTACAATCCTTGTAAGCACAGTCCTACTTAATTTCCACGAGTAATCTCCATAATTACTACAACACCAATCAATAAAGATCAACCAGTTACAACAACCAATCAAGTACCATAACTATACAAAGCCGCAATTCCCATAGCCTCCTCACTAAAAAACCCAGAATCCCCTGTATCATAAATAACCCAATCACCTAAACCATTGAACTTGAACACAATCTCTACCTCCTCATCTTTCAACACATAATAAACTATTAAAAATTCCATCAACAAACCAATAATAAATGCCCCTAAAACAGCCTTATTAGAAACTCAAATCTCAGGATACTGCTCAGTAGCCATAGCCGTTGTATAACCAAAAACCACCATTATACCCCCTAAATAAATTAAAAAGACCATCAAACCTAAAAAAGACCCACCAAAATTCAACACAATCCCACAACCAACACCACCACTCACAATCAACCCTAAACCCCCATAAATAGGTGAAGGTTTTGAAGAAAACCCCACAAAACCAATCACAAAAATAACACTTAAAATAAATACAATGTATGTTATCATTATTCTCGCATGGATTCTAACCATGACTAATGATATGAAAAACCATCGTTGTCATTCAACTACAAGAACACTAATGATTAATATACGAAAAACCCATCCACTTATAAAAATTGTAAATAACGCGTTCATCGACCTCCCAGCCCCATCAAATATTTCGTCATGATGAAACTTTGGCTCTCTCCTAGGAATCTGCTTAATCCTACAAATCCTAACAGGACTATTCCTAGCAATACACTATACAGCTGACACAGCAACGGCATTCTCTTCCGTTACCCATATCTGCCGAGATGTAAACTACGGCTGAATCATCCGATACATACATGCAAATGGAGCATCAATGTTCTTTATCTGCCTCTTCATGCATGTAGGACGAGGCCTATACTACGGATCATATACATTTCTAGAAACATGAAATATTGGAGTAATTCTCCTGTTCGCAACAATAGCCACAGCATTTATAGGATACGTCCTACCATGAGGACAAATATCCTTTTGAGGAGCAACGGTCATTACCAACCTTCTCTCAGCAATCCCATACATCGGCACAAACCTAGTCGAATGAATCTGAGGAGGATTCTCAGTAGACAAAGCAACCCTCACCCGATTCTTCGCCTTCCACTTCATCCTCCCATTCATCATTGCAGCTCTCGCCATAGTACACCTACTCTTCCTTCACGAAACAGGATCCAACAACCCCACAGGAATCTCATCAGACGCAGACAAAATTCCATTCCACCCTTACTACACTATCAAGGACATCCTGGGTGCCTTACTATTAATTTTAGCCCTCATACTACTAGTCCTATTTGCACCAGACCTGCTTGGAGACCCAGACAACTATACACCAGCAAACCCACTCAACACACCTCCACATATTAAACCAGAATGATACTTCTTATTTGCATACGCAATTCTCCGATCAATTCCCAATAAATTGGGAGGAGTCCTAGCCCTAGTCCTATCAATCCTAATCTTAATCCTAATACCCCTACTCCATACATCCAAACAACGAAGTATAATATTCCGACCAATCAGCCAATGCCTGTTCTGAATTCTAGTAGCAGACCTACTAACACTCACATGAATTGGAGGACAACCAGTCGAACACCCATATATTATTATTGGACAACTAGCATCAATCATATATTTCCTACTTATTCTAGTATTAATACCAGTAGCTAGCACTATTGAAAATAATCTCTTAAAATGAAGATAAGTCTTTGTAGTACATTAAATATACTGGTCTTGTAAACCAGAGAAGGAGAACAATTAACCTCCCTAAGACTCAAGGAAGAAGCTATAGCCCCACTATCAACACCCAAAGCTGAAGTTCTATTTAAACTATTCCCTGGAACACTATCAATATAGTTCCATCAATGCAAAGAGCAAAATTAGTATTAAATTCACCAAAACTTTTAAAAATCAACACAAACTTAGCACTCAATAGCCCTATAAGATGCCCATACACCAATCAAGAAATAACATAAATATGCCCTGTAGGGTACATTATATTAATGTAATAGGACATAATATGTATATAGTACATTAAGTGAAAATCCCCATGCATATAAGCAAGTACAGGTAACAATTAATAGTCACAAAACATAACATGTACATAATGCATTCTAAATTATCCATGCATACAAGCAAGTACATAATCCCTATTAACAGTACATGGTACATTAAATCGTTCATCGTACATGGCGCATATAAGTCAAATCCGTTCTTGACAACATGCGTATCCCGCCCCCTAGATCACGAGCTTAATCACCATGCCGCGTGAAACCAGCAACCCGCTTGGCAGGGATCCTGGTTCTCGCTCCGGGCCCATCAATTGTGGGGGTAGCTATTTAATGAACTTTATCAGACATCTGGTTCTTTCTTCAGGGCCATCTCACCTAAATTCGCCCACTCGTTCCTCTTAAATAAGACATCTCGATGGACTAATGACTAATCAGCCCATGCTCACACATAACTGTGCTGTCATACATTTGGTATTTTTTATTTTTCGGGGTTGCTTGGACTCAGCTATGGCCGTCAAAGGCCCCGACCCGGAGCATATATTGTAGCTGGACTTAACTGCATCTTGAGCACCCGCATAATGGTAGGCATGGACATTATAGTTAATGAAAGCATGGACATATAGTCAATGGTACAGTACATAATAGTAAATGCATTACGTATATACTATTATATATCTTTCCCCCCCTTCTTTATTCTCCCCCCTTAAATATTCACCACCACTTTCAACACACTTTTCCCTAGACATTTAACTAAACTTATCTTGTTTTCAATACTTAAATAAGCACTCCAACCGAGGTCAGTATATGGGTGCCTGGTCCATCCTACATTCCACGGTTAATGTAGCTTAAACTTAAAGCAAGGCACTGAAAATGCCTAGATGAGTATATTAACTCCATAAACATATAGGTTTGGTCCCAGCCTTTCTGTTAACTCTTAATAAACTTACACATGCGAGCATCCACATCCCAGTGAGAATGCCCTTCAGGTCAACAAGACCAAAAGGAGCGGGTATCAAGTACACACTCGTAGCTCATGACACCTTGCTTAACCACACCCCCACGGGAAACAGCAGTGACAAAAATTAAGCCATAAACGAAAGTTTGACTAAGTTATATTGACTAGGGTTGGTAAATCTCGTGCCAGCCACCGCGGTCATACGATTAACCCAAGCTAACAGAAATACGGCGTAAAACGTGTTTAAGCAATTCACTAAATAGAGTTAAATTAAAATTAAACTGTAAAAAGTCCTAATTTTAATAAAAATAAACGGCGAAAGTAACTCTAAAATAGCTGATACACTATAGCTAAGACCCAAACTGGGATTAGATACCCCACTATGCTTAGCCCTAAACACAAATAATTATATTAACAAAATTATTCGCCAGAGTACTACCGGCAACAGCCTAAAACTCAAAGGACTTGGCGGTGCTTTATACCCCTCTAGAGGAGCCTGTTCTATAATCGATAAACCCCGATAAACCTCACCAATCCTTGCTAATACAGTCTATATACCGCCATCTTCAGCAAACCCTAAAAAGGAATAAAAGTAAGCATAATCATAAGACATAAAAACGTTAGGTCAAGGTGTAACCTATGAACTGGGAAGAAATGGGCTACATTTTCTACCACAAGAAAATCACACGAAAGTTATTATGAAACTAATAACCAAAGGAGGATTTAGTAGTAAACTAAGAATAGAGTGCTTAGTTGAATTAGGCCATGAAGCACGCACACACCGCCCGTCACCCTCCTCAAGTGACTAAAATGCACTTAAACCTATTTAAATACATTAACCATATGAGAGGAGACAAGTCGTAACAAGGTAAGCATACTGGAAAGTGTGCTTGGACGAACCAAGATATAGCTTAAACAAAGCATCTAGTTTACACCTAGAAGATTCCATACATTATGAATATCTTGAACTATACCTAGCCCAAGTCTTACCACTAACCTAATAACCAAAACAAAATAAAACAAAACATTTATCTCTAGACTAAAGTATAGGAGATAGAAATTTTCAAAATGGCGCGATAGAGAAAGTACCGCAAGGGAATGATGAAAGAAAAATAATCAAAGTACAAAAAAGCAAAGATTACACCTTGTACCTTTTGCATAATGAATTAACTAGCAAAAACTTAACAAAATGAATTTTAGCTAAGTAACCCGAAACCAGACGAGCTACTTATAAACAGTTTATCAAGAGCCAACTCATCTATGTAGCAAAATAGTGAGAAGATTTATGAGTAGAGGTGAAACGCCTAACGAGCCTGGTGATAGCTGGTTGTCCAGAAAATGAATGTCAGTTCAGCTTTAAAGATACCAAAAATACAGAAAAATCCACTGTATCTTTAAAAGTTAGTCTAAAAAGGTACAGCCTTTTAGAGACGGATACAACCTTGACTAGAGAGTAAGACTTTTAAAAACCATAGTAGGCCTAAAAGCAGCCATCAATTAAGAAAGCGTTAAAGCTCAACAATAAAAACACTATTTAATTTCATCAATAAGCTAACCAACTCCTAGATCCACTACTGGACTATTCTATTATTTAATAGAAGCAATAATGTTAATATGAGTAACAAGAAATAATTTCTCCTTGCATAAGTTTAAATCAGTACCTGATAATACCCTGATTATTAACAGTAAATAAAAGCAATCCAAAAATAAACAATTTATTAATTATACTGTTAACCCAACACAGGAATGCACTCAGGAAAGATTAAAAGAAGTAAAAGGAACTCGGCAAACATAAACCCCGCCTGTTTACCAAAAACATCACCTCCAGCATTTCTAGTATTGGAGGCACTGCCTGCCCAGTGACAAACGTTAAACGGCCGCGGTATCCTGACCGTGCAAAGGTAGCATAATCATTTGTTCTCTAAATAAGGACTTGTATGAATGGCCACACGAGGGTTTTACTGTCTCTTACTTCCAATCAGTGAAATTGACCTTCCCGTGAAGAGGCGGGAATAAACAAATAAGACGAGAAGACCCTATGGAGCTTTAACTAACTAGTCCAAAGAAAATAAACTTAATCACCAAGAGATAACATCATTCTTTATGGACTAACAGTTTCGGTTGGGGTGACCTCGGAGAACAAAAAATCCTCCGAGCGATTTTAAAGACAAGACATACAAGTCAAATCAAATCATCGCTTATTGATCCAAAAACTTGATCAACGGAATAAGTTACCCTAGGGATAACAGCGCAATCCTATTCAAGAGTCCATATCGACAATAGGGTTTACGACCTCGATGTTGGATCAGGACACCCCGATGGTGCAACCGCTATCAAAGGTTCGTTTGTTCAACGATTAAAGTCCTACGTGATCTGAGTTCAGACCGGAGTAATCCAGGTCGGTTTCTATCTATTACGAATTTCTCCCAGTACGAAAGGACAAGAGAAATAAGGCCAACTTAACAGAAGCGCCTTAAACCAATTAATGATTTCATCTCAATTAATCCTGCAAACAAAACCCGCCCTAGAAAAGGGCTTAGTTAAGGTGGCAGAGCCCGGTAATTGCGTAAAACTTAAACTTTTATATTCAGAGATTCAAATCCTCTCCTTAACAAAATGTTTATAGTAAATATTTTAACATTAATTATTCCCGTTCTACTAGCCGTAGCCTTCCTTACATTAGTAGAACGAAAAGTTCTAGGCTATATACAACTTCGAAAAGGCCCTAATGTTGTAGGCCCATACGGCCTACTCCAACCCATTGCAGATGCAATCAAACTCTTCATTAAAGAACCACTACGACCCGCAACATCTTCAATTTCAATATTTATTCTTGCTCCTATCCTAGCCCTAAGCCTAGCTCTGACTATATGAATTCCCCTACCCATACCTTATCCTCTCATTAACATAAACCTAGGAGTATTATTTATATTAGCCATGTCAAGTCTAGCCGTATACTCAATCCTATGATCAGGATGGGCTTCCAACTCAAAATATGCACTCATCGGAGCTCTACGAGCAGTAGCACAAACAATTTCATACGAAGTAACACTAGCCATCATCCTCCTATCAGTACTCCTAATAAATGGATCCTTCACCCTTTCTACACTAATTATTACACAAGAACAAGTATGACTAATCTTTCCAGCGTGACCACTGGCAATAATATGATTTATCTCAACACTAGCAGAAACAAATCGAGCACCATTTGACCTTACCGAAGGAGAATCAGAACTGGTATCAGGCTTTAACGTAGAATATGCAGCAGGACCATTCGCCTTATTCTTTATAGCAGAATACGCAAACATCATCATAATAAATATTTTCACAACAACCCTATTCTTAGGAGCATTTCACAACCCTTACATACCAGAACTCTACACTATCAATTTTACCATTAAATCACTACTTCTCACAATTACCTTTCTATGAATTCGAGCATCCTACCCTCGATTCCGCTATGATCAACTAATGCACTTACTATGAAAAAGCTTTCTACCCCTAACACTAGCACTATGCATATGACATGTATCATTACCCATTCTCCTATCAAGCATTCCCCCACAAACATAAGAAATATGTCTGACAAAAGAGTTACTTTGATAGAGTAAATAATAGAGGTTTAAATCCTCTTATTTCTAGAACTATAGGAATTGAACCTACTCCTAAGAACCCAAAATTCTTCGTGCTTCCAACTACACCAAACTCTAACAGTAAGGTCAGCTAATTAAGCTATCGGGCCCATACCCCGAAAATGTTGGTTCATACCCTTCCCGTACTAATAAATCCAATTATTTTTATTATTATTCTAACAACCGTCTTACTCGGAACTATTATTGTCATAATTAGCTCTCACTGATTACTTATCTGAATTGGATTCGAAATAAATATACTCGCCATTATCCCCATTATAATAAACAAGCATAACCCACGAGCCACAGAAGCATCAACCAAATATTTCCTTACCCAATCAACAGCCTCAATACTACTAATAATAGCCGTTATTATTAACCTAATATTCTCAGGCCAATGAACCGTTATAAAATTATTTAATTCAACAGCCTCTATACTAATAACAATAGCCCTTGCTATAAAACTAGGAATAGCCCCATTCCACTTCTGAGTCCCAGAAGTAACGCAAGGTATCCCCCTATCCTCCGGCCTAATCCTACTTACATGACAAAAACTAGCACCGATATCCGTACTTTACCAAATTTCTCCATCTATTAACCTAGACCTAATCCTGACTCTATCCATCCTATCAATCATAATCGGAGGCTGAGGAGGACTAAACCAAACCCAACTACGAAAAATCATAGCCTATTCATCAATTGCCCACATAGGTTGAATAACAGCAGTACTACTCTACAACCCCACTATAACATTACTAAACCTTATCATTTACATCATTATAACCTCCACCATATTTATACTATTTATAGCCAACTCAACCACAACTACCCTATCACTATCACATACATGAAACATAACACCTGTTATGACAGTCCTAATCCTCGTCACCCTTCTATCAATAGGAGGACTTCCCCCATTATCAGGATTTATACCCAAATGAATAATCATTCAAGAAATAACAAAAAATGACAGTATTATTTTACCAACTCTAATAGCAATCACAGCACTTCTAAACCTATACTTCTACATACGACTTACATACTCCACCGCACTTACAATATTTCCTTCCACAAATAATATAAAAATAAAATGACAATTCCCAATTACAAAACAAATAACCTTACTACCAACAATAGTCACACTATCCACCATACTACTACCACTTACACCAATCCTATCCATTCTAGAATAGGAATTTAGGTTACACAGACCAAGAGCCTTCAAAGCCCTAAGCAAGTACAATTTACTTAATTCCTGATAAGGACTGCAAGACTACATCTTACATCAATTGAATGCAAATCAACCACTTTAATTAAGCTAAATCCTCACTAGATTGGTGGGCTCCACCCCCACGAAATTTTAGTTAACAGCTAAATACCCTAACGTACTGGCTTCAATCTACTTCTCCCGCCGCGAGAAAAAAAAGGCGGGAGAAGCCCCGGCAGAATTGAAGCTGCTTCTTTGAATTTGCAATTCAATATGTTATTTCACCACGAGGCCTGGCAAAAAGAGGAATCAAACCTCTGTCCTTAGATTTACAGTCTAATGCTTTACTCAGCCATTTTACCCATGTTCATTAACCGCTGACTATTTTCAACTAACCATAAGGATATCGGTACTCTGTACCTCCTATTTGGTGCTTGAGCTGGTATAGTAGGAACTGCCCTAAGTTTACTAATTCGCGCCGAACTAGGTCAACCCGGAACCTTACTTGGAGATGACCAGATCTACAATGTAGTCGTAACCGCACATGCATTCGTAATAATTTTCTTTATAGTAATACCTATTATAATTGGAGGCTTTGGTAACTGGTTAGTCCCTCTAATAATTGGCGCCCCTGACATAGCATTTCCCCGAATAAATAATATAAGCTTCTGACTTCTCCCCCCTTCTTTTCTACTGCTTCTAGCATCTTCTATAGTTGAAGCAGGAGCAGGAACGGGCTGAACTGTATACCCTCCTTTAGCAGGCAATCTAGCCCATGCAGGAGCCTCAGTAGACCTGACTATCTTCTCCCTTCACCTAGCAGGCGTTTCTTCAATCTTAGGGGCCATCAATTTTATCACAACAATTATTAACATAAAACCTCCCGCAATATCACAATACCAAACCCCTCTGTTCGTATGATCCGTTATAATTACCGCTGTGCTCCTACTTCTCTCACTTCCTGTACTAGCTGCCGGCATTACAATACTTCTAACAGACCGAAACCTAAATACAACCTTCTTTGATCCAGCAGGAGGAGGAGATCCAATTCTATACCAACACCTATTCTGATTCTTTGGGCATCCCGAAGTATATATTCTTATCTTACCCGGATTTGGAATAATTTCCCATATCGTTACCTATTATTCAGGGAAAAAAGAACCATTCGGGTATATAGGAATAGTATGAGCTATAATATCTATCGGATTCTTAGGATTTATTGTATGAGCCCATCATATATTCACAGTCGGAATAGACGTTGACACACGAGCTTACTTTACATCAGCCACCATAATTATTGCTATCCCAACCGGAGTAAAAGTTTTCAGCTGACTAGCCACACTTCACGGAGGTAATATCAAATGATCCCCCGCTATAATATGAGCCCTAGGCTTTATTTTCCTTTTCACGGTTGGAGGCTTAACCGGAATTGTCTTAGCTAACTCTTCTCTCGACATTGTCCTTCATGATACATATTATGTAGTTGCACACTTTCACTATGTATTATCAATAGGGGCTGTATTTGCCATTATAGGAGGATTCGTACACTGATTTCCTCTATTCTCAGGCTATACCCTAAATGACACATGAGCTAAAATCCATTTTGCAATTATATTTGTAGGCGTAAATATAACCTTCTTCCCACAACATTTCCTAGGATTATCTGGCATGCCACGACGATATTCTGACTATCCAGACGCATACACGACATGAAATACCATTTCATCTATAGGTTCATTTATCTCATTAACAGCAGTTATACTTATAATTTTCATTATTTGAGAAGCATTTGCATCCAAACGAGAAGTCCTGACTGTAGACCTTACTACAACAAATCTAGAGTGACTAAATGGGTGCCCTCCTCCATATCACACATTTGAAGAACCTACATACGTTAATCTAAAATAAGAAAGGAAGGAATCGAACCCCCTACTACTGGTTTCAAGCCAACACCATAACCACTATGTCTTTCTTAATAAAGTAAGATGTTAGTAAAACATTACATAACCTTGTCAAGGTTAAATTACAGGTGAAAACCCTGTACATCTTATATGGCATATCCCATACAACTAGGATTTCAAGACGCAACATCACCCATTATAGAAGAATTACTGCATTTTCATGACCATACACTAATAATCGTTTTCCTAATTAGTTCTTTAGTACTCTACATTATTTCACTTATATTAACAACAAAATTAACGCACACCAGCACAATGGATGCACAAGAAGTAGAAACAATCTGAACGATTTTACCAGCTATTATTTTAATTCTAATTGCCCTTCCATCTTTACGCATCCTATACATAATAGATGAAATTAATAACCCATCTCTTACAGTTAAGACTATAGGACACCAATGATACTGAAGCTACGAATATACAGACTATGAAGACCTAAGCTTTGACTCCTATATAATTCCAACATCAGAATTAAAACCAGGAGAACTACGACTGCTAGAAGTAGATAATCGAGTTGTCTTACCCATAGAAATAACAATTCGAATACTAATTTCCTCTGAAGATGTACTACATTCATGAGCCGTCCCTTCCCTAGGATTAAAAACAGACGCAATTCCAGGTCGCCTAAACCAAACAACTCTTATATCAACCCGACCAGGCCTATATTATGGCCAATGCTCAGAAATCTGCGGATCAAATCACAGCTTCATACCAATTGTCCTTGAACTAGTCCCACTGAAATATTTTGAAAAATGATCCGCATCAATATTATAAGGCCATCAAGAAGCTAAGCAAGCATTAACCTTTTAAGTTAAAGACTGAGGGCATGATACCCTCCTTGATGACATGCCACAACTAGATACATCAACATGACTCACCATAATCTTGTCAATGTTCCTAGTCCTTTTTATTATCTTTCAACTAAAAATTTCAAAATACAACTTCCATCACAACCCAGAACCAACATTAATAAAAACACTAAAACAAAGTACCCCTTGAGAAACAAAATGAACGAAAATTTATTTGCCTCTTTCATTACCCCTATAATTCTAGGCCTTCCTCTAGTTACCCTCATTGTCCTATTTCCCAGCCTACTATTTCCAACATCAAATCGACTAATCAATAATCGTCTTATTTCCCTCCAACAATGAATCCTTCAACTTATCTCAAAACAAATAATAAGCATCCATAACCCTAAAGGACAAACATGAGCACTAATACTAATATCCTTAATTCTATTTATTGGATCAACAAACCTACTAGGCTTACTACCCCACTCTTTTACACCAACCACACAATTATCTATAAACCTAGGAATAGCCATTCCCCTTTGAGCAGGGGCTGTAATCACAGGTTTCCGCAATAAAACCAAAGCATCACTTGCCCACTTTTTACCACAAGGAACACCTACTCCTTTAATTCCCATACTAGTAATTATTGAAACCATCAGCCTATTTATTCAACCAATAGCCCTTGCAGTACGACTAACAGCTAACATTACAGCAGGACATCTATTAATTCACTTAATCGGAGGAGCCACACTGGCACTAATAAGCATTAGTACCACAATAGCTTTTATTACATTTATCATCTTAATCCTACTAACAATCCTTGAATTTGCAGTAGCCATAATCCAAGCTTATGTATTTACCCTTCTAGTTAGC
>SJYT01049000.1:0-14112 GCA_006410635.1 Cephalophus harveyi
GGTTTTGAAAAACCTCCTCTGCTGTCTGGGGTGAAAGTGAAAAGTGAAGTCGTTCAGTTGTGTCCGACTCTCTGCGACCCCATGCACTGTAGACCACCAGGCTCCTCCGTCCATGGGATTCTCCAGGCAAGAGTACTGAAGTGGGGTGCCATTTCCTTCTCCAGGAGATCTTCCTGACCCAGGGATTGAACCCAGGCCTCCTGCATTGCAGGCAGACGCTTTACCATCTGAGCCACCAGGGACGTGAGAGGATGCTGTGGGGATTAAGAGCCTGTGCTTGGGAGTCTACCAAGCTGGGTCTAAATGCCAGTTCTGCTCTTTGCCCAACTCTGGCAACTGAGTCCATCTTTTGCTGCTCAATTTCCTCATCTTGAAGACAAGGATCCCAATAAGAGTAACAATACCTTATGGTGGTTTTTGTTGTTCAGTCTGTAAGCCATGTCTGACTCTTTGCCACCCCATGGACTCGAGCACCCACGCCAGGTTCCTCTGTCCTCTGCTGTCTCCCAGAGTTCGCTCAAGTTCATGTCCATTGGTTGATGATGCTATCTAACCACCTCATCCTTTGCCACTCCCTTCTCTTTTTTCCTTCACTCTTTCCTAGCATCAGGGTCTTTGCCAATGAATCCACTTGCTCACAAAGGCTGTAAAATAGTAATTCTGATATGTACTAGGCATAGGCACTGATTAAAGTTTCTTATAGATATTATCCCACTTCATGTCTTACCCCATGAGGTTGGCTCTATTAGTAACCCCAGTTCAAGGGAGAAGGGGCTTCCCTGGTGGCTCAGGGGTAAAGAATCTGTCTGCCAATGCAGGAGACACCAGTTTGATCCCTGGGTCAAGAAGATTCCCTGGAGGAAAGCATGGCAACCCACTCCAGCATTCTTCACTGGAGAATCCCATGGACAGAGGAGCCTGGTGGGCTACAGTCCATAGGGTTGAAAAGAGTCAGACACGATGGAAGCAACTGAGCAGGCACGTGGGTAAGGGAGAAGAGATGGGGGCACAGAGGGTAAAGTAGCTGAGTAGGGACGCCCCATTGTAGGGAAGTGCCAGGTGGGATTCTGGCCCAGGCACGATTGTGCTACAGGTGTATTCGTCACTATGCAAAGCTAGTCTTTCATGGGCGTGGCCAATGTGACTTATGGTGCCTGCTGGGCAAGTGGACACATATGCGTTTAATTCACAGAGTGCTCCTGAGCTGTGCAGCAAGGGGTCTCACGGTCCATCACCTACCTGTGCAGGTCTTGGGTTGGGGTGGTTGGGAAAAGGTGGAGCCCAGAGGCCAGAGTTAGGTCCCTGCTACCTTGCTGAGTCTGCTCTGCTCTGAGATTTTCCTCAAAGCCTGAAGGGGGATCAATTTTCTTTCCTTCAGATTTTTGTTTTTTCCTTAACAATTCTGTCAATTTTTTTTTTTTTTTTTTTTACATTTTATTCTCTTCCCCTCATATTATCCTTAAGCATCACCAGCCAAAGAATTAAAGGAAGACTCCTGGGGTTGCTATTTTTAACTCCTGTAGTTGGAGAGGATTCAATAAGCATGCCTCTAGTATTAGTTAACATGTTTTATTGGCTCACCGCATGTTTAAATATGCTCCACACACACTGCTCTTTAAGACTTTCTTCACTTCTTTTGCCCCAGATTGAGTGTGTGTTCTCTTTTCAGGATGTCTTCCTTACTTGGCTATGGTTTAGGCATATTTGTGTACCCTTCTCATCCAGCCAAAAGACTGTAATCTTCTTGAGGACAGAAATTCTTACTTTCTTATCATGTTATGTCCTGTAGCAGGTAGCATGTTGCTGTTTAGACACTGAGTCATGTCTGCCTCTTGTGTGACCCCGGGGACTGGAGCCCTCCAGGCTCCTCTGTCCACGGGATTCTCCAGGCAAGAATACTGGAGTAGGTTGCCATTTCCTTCTCCAGGGGATCTTCCTGACCCAAGGAACAAATCTGCTTCTTCTACATTGGCAGGTGGATTCTTTATCCACTAAGTCACCACGGAAGTCCAGCATCTGGCATAGTATCTAACAAACAGAAGTTCATGAAGACAGAAAAATGCAAAGCATATTTAAATTTAACCACCTCGTAAATCAACTCAAATTACAAGTGGCAGATTGGGAGCCAAAACATGTGGCCTTAAAATGTGGCTCATTACCCCCTGACCCTAACTTTCTCTTTTCTTGGCAGCTTGTTGAATGCAGAGGACCCAGTGAAGGAATTCTGAGGCCACTCTCTGAGGTGGCAGAGGCACACAGTGAAAGAATCTGGGGTTCCTGAGTATTTCAGGAGAGCAGCCCAAGATGGCTGCCTGACCGATGTCTGACTTTCTTTAAGTCATCATGTTTTAAGGTTATTTGTTGCATGAACTGGTGTTATCTGACAAATACATCACCAACAGCTTCTTTTGAAAAAGTAGATTTTGTCCATTAAAATGAAAACTGTGTGTACTCTTGGAACCAGAAATTACTGTTTTAGGAAACAAATTTTTACAATTAAAACATCGTAAGCACACAAAAATGGGCTTGTAAAAATATGCTTGCAAGATGTGTATAAGAGACAGACCCGGGTCTCCTGCATTGGAGGCAGACGCTTTAACCTCTGAGCCACCAGGGAAGCCCAATACAGTATACTGACACATATATATGGAATTTAGAAAGATGGCAGTGATGACCCTGTATGTGAGACAGCAAAAGAGACACAGATGTATAGAAAGGACTTTTGGACTCTGTGGGAGAGGGAGAGAGTGGGATGATTTGGGAGAATGGCATTGAAACGTGTATACTATCATGTAAGAACGAAGCACAAGCCTATGTTCGATACAGGATACAGGATGCTTGGGGCTGGTGCACGGGGATGATCCAGAGAGATGATGTGGGGTGGGAGGTGGGCGGGGGATTAGGGATTGGGAGCTAATATACACCCATGGTGGATTCATGTCAATGTATGGCAAAACCAATACGGTATTGTAAAGTAAAATAAAGTAAAAATAAAATTAAAAAAAAAAAATCTTAAGTTTAAGATTTTCTACTTTATAACCGTGTCATTTCCTTTCTAAAATATTTTTGAGAATGTGAGGTTCTGGCAGGATCAAGTGACTACAAATCAGATTAAACAACACCCATTGCCAAGTGATCAGACAGAAGAAGAATTGTACAGATGAAAACTAATGACCACTCTGACCACTGCTAGGTGGCACTCTGTGGGATGCTCACAAGGAGTCCAATTCCAATGGCTGTTGAGCACTAGCTCCTAGGCTGTTTGGAGGAATGCTGATCTCCTGCTTCAGTCCAAGAAAGATCCCATCAAGACAATTTCAGCAATTGTCTTGATCTTGCTGGCAAATAAAGGCTGGTCTAGGCTTTCATTTATCTGCATAATTATATAAGCTTGGGAGAATATATTGTGAACATTTTATTTCCCCCCCCACTCTTCTTTAGTTTGCATGATGTGGCTTTGCTCTTCTTAACTTGAAAATACCCCAATGCAAGCAATAATTTTTTTTTGCCAAGGGTTTTGAAAAACCTCCTCTGCTGTCTGGGGTGAAAGTGAAAAGTGAAGTCGTTCAGTTGTGTCCGACTCTCTGCGACCCCATGCACTGTAGACCACCAGGCTCCTCCGTCCATGGGATTCTCCAGGCAAGAGTACTGAAGTGGGGTGCCATTTCCTTCTCCAGGAGATCTTCCTGACCCAGGGATTGAACCCAGGCCTCCTGCATTGCAGGCAGACGCTTTACCATCTGAGCCACCAGGGACGTGAGAGGATGCTGTGGGGATTAAGAGCCTGTGCTTGGGAGTCTACCAAGCTGGGTCTAAATGCCAGTTCTGCTCTTTGCCCAACTCTGGCAACTGAGTCCATCTTTTGCTGCTCAATTTCCTCATCTTGAAGACAAGGATCCCAATAAGAGTAACAATACCTTATGGTGGTTTTTGTTGTTCAGTCTGTAAGCCATGTCTGACTCTTTGCCACCCCATGGACTCGAGCACCCACGCCAGGTTCCTCTGTCCTCTGCTGTCTCCCAGAGTTCGCTCAAGTTCATGTCCATTGGTTGATGATGCTATCTAACCACCTCATCCTTTGCCACTCCCTTCTCTTTTTTCCTTCACTCTTTCCTAGCATCAGGGTCTTTGCCAATGAATCCACTTGCTCACAAAGGCTGTAAAATAGTAATTCTGATGTGTACTAGGCATAGGCACTGATTAAAGTTTCTTATAGATATTATCCCACTTCATGTCTTACCCCATGAGGTTGGCTCTATTAGTAACCCCAGTTCAAGGGAGAAGGGGCTTCCCTGGTGGCTCAGGGGTAAAGAATCTGTCTGCCAATGCAGGAGACACCAGTTTGATCCCTGGGTCAAGAAGATTCCCTGGAGGAAAGCATGGCAACCCACTCCAGCATTCTTCACTGGAGAATCCCATGGACAGAGGAGCCTGGTGGGCTACAGTCCATAGGGTTGAAAAGAGTCAGACACGATGGAAGCAACTGAGCAGGCACGTGGGTAAGGGAGAAGAGATGGGGGCACAGAGGGTAAAGTAGCTGAGTAGGGACGCCCCATTGTAGGGAAGTGCCAGGTGGGATTCTGGCCCAGGCACGATTGTGCTACAGGTGTATTCGTCACTATGCAAAGCTAGTCTTTCATGGGCGTGGCCAATGTGACTTATGGTGCCTGCTGGGCAAGTGGACACATATGCGTTTAATTCACAGAGTGCTCCTGAGCTGTGCGGCAAGGGGTCTCACGGTCCATCACCTACCTGTGCAGGTCTTGGGTTGGGGTGGTTGGGAAAAGGTGGAGCCCAGAGGCCAGAGTTAGGTCCCTGCTACCTTGCTGAGTCTGCTCTGCTCTGAGATTTTCCTCAAAGCCTGAAGGGGGATCAATTTTCTTTCCTTCAGATTTTTGTTTTTTCCTTAACAATTCTGTCAATTTTTTTTTTTTTTTTTTTTACATTTTATTCTCTTCCCCTCATATTATCCTTAAGCATCACCAGCCAAAGAATTAAAGGAAGACTCCTGGGGTTGCTATTTTTAACTCCTGTAGTTGGAGAGGATTCAATAAGCATGCCTCTAGTATTAGTTAACATGTTTTATTGGCTCACCGCATGTTTAAATATGCTCCACACACACTGCTCTTTAAGACTTTCTTCACTTCTTTTGCCCCAGATTGAGTGTGTGTTCTCTTTTCAGGATGTCTTCCTTACTTGGCTATGGTTTAGGCATATTTGTGTACCCTTCTCATCCAGCCAAAAGACTGTAATCTTCTTGAGGACAGAAATTCTTACTTTCTTATCATGTTATGTCCTGTAGCAGGTAGCATGTTGCTGTTTAGACACTGAGTCATGTCTGCCTCTTGTGTGACCCCGGGGACTGGAGCCCTCCAGGCTCCTCTGTCCACGGGATTCTCCAGGCAAGAATACTGGAGTAGGTTGCCATTTCCTTCTCCAGGGGATCTTCCTGACCCAAGGAACAAATCTGCTTCTTCTACATTGGCAGGTGGATTCTTTATCCACTAAGTCACCACGGAAGTCCAGCATCTGGCATAGTATCTAACAAACAGAAGTTCATGAAGACAGAAAAATGCAAAGCATATTTAAATTTAACCACCTCGTAAATCAACTCAAATTACAAGTGGCAGATTGGGAGCCAAAACATGTGGCCTTAAAATGTGGCTCATTACCCCCTGACCCTAACTTTCTCTTTTCTTGGCAGCTTGTTGAATGCAGAGGACCCAGTGAAGGAATTCTGAGGCCACTCTCTGAGGTGGCAGAGGCACACAGTGAAAGAATCTGGGGTTCCTGAGTATTTCAGGAGAGCAGCCCAAGATGGCTGCCTGACCGATGTCTGACTTTCTTTAAGTCATCATGTTTTAAGGTTATTTGTTGCATGAACTGGTGTTATCTGACAAATACATCACCAACAGCTTCTTTTGAAAAAGTAGATTTTGTCCATTAAAATGAAAACTGTGTGTACTCTTGGAACCAGAAATTACTGTTTTAGGAAACAAATTTTTACAATTAAAACATCGTAAGCACACAAAAATGGGCTTGTAAAAATATGCTTGCAACAGGAAAGTAAAAGTAAAGTATATTTTCATCCATTGGGAAATGGTTAAACAAATTATGGCACATTGATTCATTAAACTCTATACAGACATTTACGGGCTTCCAGGGGCCTCAGTAGTGAAGAATCCACCTGCCAGTGCAGAAGATGGAGACTCGAATTCGATCCCTGGGCTGGGAAGATCCCCTGGAGAAGGAACTGGCAACGCACTCCAGTATTCCTGCCTGGAGAATTTCATGGACAGAGGAGCCTGGTGGGCTATCGTCTATGGGGTCGCACAGACTTGGACCCGACTGAGCATGAGACATACAGACCTTGAAAGAAATGACCTGGCTAAATGTGCTAACCTGGAAAGATGCTTGTAGTAGCGCAGTGTTAGTCACTTAGTCGTGTCTGACTCTTTGCAACCCCATGGACTGTAGCCCACCAGGCTCCCCTGTCCATGGGATTCCCCAGGCAAGAATACTGGAGTGGGTTGCCATTCCTCCTCCAGGGGATCTTCCTGACTCAGAGATTGAACCTGGCCTCCTGAGTTGCAGGTAGATTCTTTACCATTTGATCTCCAGGGAAGAAAGATGCTTATCACATAGCTATTTATGTAACAAACTTGGAAATTATTTGTTCGTATTAAAGTTACACTTAAAGATGTGATAAACTTGAGAAAATTTACAAAGATTGATGTTTACAACTTTATTCTAAACAATTGTGGTCTATTGGGTAGATAATTTTTTTAAAGTTGCCCCATTTCTTTGCCTCTCTCTTATCCATAGTATTTTGCAATGGTGGTGGTTTAGTCATTAAGTCATGCCTGACTCTTGTGACCCCATGGACTGTAGCCCGCCAAGCTCCTCTGTCCATAGGATTTCCCAGGCAAGAACACTGGAGTGGGTTGCCATTCCCTTTCTCTAGGAAAACTTCCCCACCTGGAGATTGAACCAGGGTCTCCTGCACTACAGGTGGATTCTTTATCGAGTGAGGCACAAGGGAAGCCCCCTCAGGAGGTGGGGTCCATTTATTTATTCCTTAATTCTGGATTAATACTGAAATGGCTTTGGACTATTACAAACAGTAGAGGCTACAGCATGCTAGTTTCAAGACTAGGACTAGAGTGACCTTGGCACACATGTATTATCTTTTTTTTTTTTTCTTGTCACTGCACCACTACCATGAGAGGAAGCTCAGGTTAGCCTGCTGAGACCCCAGCATGCGCAACAGGACTGAGTCAAGATGTACTAACAACACCAGCAGAGAACCCAGGGCTGCCTGGTCACCCAGCAGACTCTTCCTTTACTCCTTCCCCACTTCCTTCCTTCCATTACATCTTTCTTCCCCTCACCCCTCTCTTTTTCAATGTATATAAGATTTTCTTTAAAATTGCCATACTCTGCTAGCCCATCACATCTACTAGGATTATGCCTGCAGTGACTGAGAGTAGGAGAGACACTCCTCTTTTTTTTTTTTCACATTTATTTTTAATTGGAGGATAACTGCTTTACAATGTTGTGTTGGTTTCTGCCATATATCAACATGAATCAGGCATAAGTATACATCTGTTCCCTCCCACTTAAACCTCCCTCCCTCCACCTCCCACCCTTTTCCACTCATCTAGGTCTCCACAGAGCACCAGATTGAGCTCCCTGTGTTATACAGCAGCTTCCGTTTGGCCATCATTTTACACATGGTAGTATATATATTTCAATGCTACTCTCTCAATTCATCCCAGCCTCTCCTGCCCCCACTGTGTCCATGATTCTGTTCTCTATGAGGAAAGAGACTTCTTAATTCTGTAACCTTCAAAGCGAATGGATTCTTCATGAAGCTAGTGCACTGGGGAAATTAGTGTAAAAATTATCCTAACAAAACAAAAGATATTACCTAAATAAAACAGCTTCTTGGTTTTAGACATAGTAGATATACTCTATTTTTTTCCTGCATTCAATTTTACCTGGTGCCAGTGTTTGAAGTGGAAATATATATATTTCCCTTTTGTCCTCTGGTGCTGGTCACACAGACAAATGAGCTGTGTGGGCATGTTTTTATTCTTGCCTGAAGCATACATGCTCAACTGACCCTTTGTCTCTGGATGTAAAGGGAATGAAGAGGTGTAAATCCTTTTATCTGGGGTTTGAAGAAATGTCCTGGTGGGACTATCACACAGTTTCATCGAGATGGACAAATTTTCACTAGTGGCCTTCACTAGGATGAGAAATTATTATAAACAGTAATACAACAAGAAGACAAATGAATGACTGTCCCAAGGGATGTAGCCCATGGAAAGAATTTTTTTTGAAGGAAAAGGTTAATTTCATAAGAATGTGTTGAATACAACCCAGGAAAAAAAAAGCCAATGACTTCACCATCGTATTATGTTGTTCATTAAATAATATCTCAGAATTACCTCATTTTTTTATAGATGCATTTTTAAAGTTTTAAAATAATTATTCACACTTAATAAACGTTAAATGAGACAGAGTAGGTATTAGGGGGGGTCTCTGTTATATATTTAAAATGTAGTTAGGTATGGGTAGAAAATGTTGAACAGCTTGCTGGAATAGCTCATTGCAAAGTATTTTCAGTTTTACTTTTATTTATATGGTTTTTACTGGGATATAATTGCTTAGGTAACAATCAGCAGATCCCTTCCCAGAGATAATATAAACAAGTGATAGAGTTGAAATAGATGTTGGTACAGAAAATAGCAAGTGCTGAACGGTTCCAAAACAACTCTGGAGTGGAAGAACAATATTAACTGTAAAATAGCCAAATTAAAAATCATTTAAAGTCAGATTTCAATACGGCATTTTCGTTTTCAATAGAAAGCAAGAGATCACTAAGGCTCATTCTGATTATTCAAAACAGTGAAATAAAGACCTTTCCCTTTGTACAGAAGGTTGGGTGAGTAGAAGTTCTCATTTGCTGCTACAATTCCTTACATCATTACATAATTGTTCCTTGTATGCCAGTTATTCCATGGGTATTGAAGTATGCAGGGCTGTTGAGCTAATCCTTAGTTTTAATGCAGTGCTATGCTTATAGTAGATTCACAAATATTTTGAGTGAAAAAATGAACAAATCTCCGAAGTGGATAATTAAAGTCACCTGATACTCTTACAAGTGAATTGGTTAAACATATAGCACAGTCAGTTAATGTTTAACCTCATGAGTAATCAGGAAATGCACGTTAAATCATCGATGATACATTGCTTTTCGCCTATCACACACTGCAGTGAATTGTAAATTGCTACAAGCTTTCTAGAAAGCAATTTGGCAAAATGCACTGTGAGCCCTCAAAGAGTTCATACCCTTTGTCAGGATAATAACACGTCCAAGAATCTATTCGACAGAAACAATCAGAGATACGAAGATTTTTATTCAAGGATATTCACTGCAGCACACTATTTATAACTGTAAAAATATTAAGATTTCTGAAATCTTAAAGTCTGAAAATAGAGTTAGCTAAATTATGCTACATTTCTATGATTAAATGCTGTGGAGCAAAAATAATCACATGCTTGCAGAATATTTAATGACATGCAGAATAGTTCAAGTTAAGTTTGCATTGTGTGTATATGTGGGGGTGTGTGTGTGTGTGAAAATGAGAAAGAGAGCGATGGTTTAGAAAATCTCTATTGCTCTAGGCAAAAAATAAGTGCAGATATATAACATATATGAACAAATATTCTTAAAGCACGATAAATCTTCTATAAAAGATAAAGGATTCTTTCACAGAGTCTAAAAACTGAATTTTACAGAGAAGGAAATTATTCAGTAAATAAGCACAAGTGTTAGGTTTACACTTAGTGTTAAGAAGTCTTGTGTGTGTAGGGGCTTAAGAAATAAACCTGAGGACTAAGCAGGCTGACTCACTGGCAAAGGATCCACCTTCCAGCGCAGGAGATATGGGCTCGATCCCTGGGTCGGGAAGATCTCCTGAAGAAAGGCATGGCAACCCAATTCAGTATTCTTGCCTGGGAAATCCCATTGACAGAGGGACCTGGTGGACTATAGTCCACGGGGTCGCAAAGAGCTGGACATGACTTAGCGATTCAACAACAAAAAGGTCAAATTGCAGCTCCTATAAACAGGGGAATTCCTAAAGGGTTACAACACCTTCCTCAGTGGTAGATAGGAAAAAATGCCCTAGAGAGATGGTGGGAATGTATGTCTATCCTATCTTTAAGTGAAAGAGAAAAATGAATGAGGGAGAGAGAGAGAGAAACATTCATTGAGAGAGGTATAAACTTTTCTCAACTTTACTGGAGATTTGGGCCTGAATTTACATTAAAATCCTGGTGGGCTACAGTCTGTGGGGTTGAAAAGAGTAGGACATGACTTAGTGACTAACACTTTACATTACAAGATGCATCTCTAAACTCAGATGAAGTGCGTTATATGTTGGTAATGACCTCAGAACCCATGTTTTATTTGCTTCCTCTTCATTCTGTTGGTGAATGAGGGTTTTCTACCTTTAGGGATATGAGGATGGTTGAACAAAGGACACTCAACACTGGACGTGAAGATGGGTAGCCACATACATTCACAGCCTTGGGGAGAACACCGTGTCATGCAGGATCACTCAAAGGCTGCCCTTACAGACAGAGTGAACATGCAGGGGATGTGAGAGGCAGTCTCTGAGGCATTCAGAGGCTGAGGGGACTCTTGGTTTCTGTGGGAGGACACCTCAGATATACAGATGACATCACCCTTATGGCAGAAAGTGAAGAGGAACTAAAGAGCCTCTTGATGAAAGTGAAAGAGGAGAGTAAAAAAGACAGCTCAAAGCTCAACATACAAAAACTAAGATCATGGCATCTGGTTCCATCAGTTCAGTTCAGTTTAGTTCAGTTCAGTCGCTCAGTCGTGTCCGACCCTGCGACCCCATGAATTGCAGCACGCCAGGCCTCCCTGTCCCATCACCAACTCCCGGAGTTCACTCAGACTCATTTCCATCGAGTCCGTGATGCCATCCAGTCATCTCATCCTCTGTTGTCCCCTTCTCCTCCTGTCCCCAATCCCTCCCAGCATCAGAGTCTTTTCCAACGAGTCAACTCTGCACATGAGGTGGCCAAAGTACTGGAGTTTCAGCTTTAGCATCATTCCTTCCAAAGAACACCCAGGGCTGATCTCCTTCAGAATGGACTGGTTGGATCTCCTTGCAGTCCGAGGGACTCTCAAGAGTCTTCTCCAACACCACAGTTCAAAAGCATCAATTCTTCGGCACTCAGCCTTCTTCACAGTCCAACTCTCACATCCATACATGACCACAGGAAAAACCATAGCCTTGACTAGACGGACCTTAGTTGGAAAAGTAATGTCTCTGCTTTTGAATATGCTATCTAGGTTGGTCGTAAGTTTTCTTCCAAGGAGTAAGCATCTTTTAATTTCATGGGTGCAATCACCATCTGCAGTGATTTTGGAGCCCCCCAAAATAGAGTCTGACACTGTTTCCACTGTTTCCCCATCTATTTCCCATGAAGTGATGGGACCAGATGCCATGATCTTCGTTTTCTGAATGTTGANTCTCCAACACCACAGTTCAAAAGAATCAATTCTTCGGTGTTCAGCCTTCTTCACAGTCCAACTCTCACATCCATACATGACCACAGGAAAAACCATAGCCTTGACTAGACGGACCTTAGTTGGCAAAGTAATATCTCTGCTTTTGAATATGCTATCTAGGTTGGTCATAACTTTTCTTCCAAGGAGTAAGCATCTTTTAATTTCATGGCTGCAGTCACCATCTGCAGTGATTTTGGAGCCCCCCAAAATAAAGTCTGACACTGTTTCCACTGTTTCCCCATCTTTTTCCCATGAAGTGATGGGACTGGATGCCATGATCTTCGTTTTCTGAATGTTGAGCTTTAAGTCAACTTTTTCACCCTCCTCTTTCACTTTCATCAAGAGGCTTTTTTGTTCCTTTTCACTTTCTGCCTTAAGGGTGGTGTCATCTGCATATCTGAGGTTATTGATATTTCTCCAACTTATAAGATCTCAAATGAAGGAGCACTGAGAAAGATTTAATAAGACAAAGATTAGTTTTATGTAATTCCAAAAAAAATTAAGCTCTCACAAAGTACTACTATATAAATACTTTTATTATTTTCCCAGCATTTTATTTCTCTATCTCTCCATCTCTGGATTTGTGAAATGATAGCTCTAAATATAGCTTTCTTCTTAAAAATAAAAAAAAAAGTGGGAAACCCCCTTATTTAGCTCAGATGCTAGAAAAAATGTATAGCTTTGCAGATTGTACTATATTTTTATTCTTTGTTGTTGTTCAGTCTCTCAGTCATGTCTGACTCTTTGTGACCCCGTGGACTGCAGCATACCAGGTTTTCTTGTCCTTTGCCATCTCCCAGAGTTTGCTCTGGGAAAGATTTAAGGTGGGAGGAGAAGGGGACAACAGAGGAAGAGATAGTTGGATGGTATCACCAACTCAGTGGGCATGAGTTTGAGTAAACTCTGGGCGTTGGTGATGGACAAGGAGGCCTGGCATGCTGTGGTTCATGGAGTTGCAAAGAGTAGGACATGACTGAGCAACTGAACTGAACTGAGAGTTTGCTCAAACTCATGTGCATTGAGTTGGTAGTGCCATCCAACCATCTCATCCTCTGTTATCCCCTTCTCCTCCCACCTTCAATCTTTCCCAGCATCAGGGTCTTTTCCAATGAATGGGCCCTTTGCATCAGGTGACCAAAGTGTTGGAGCTTCAGCTTCAGCATCAGTCTTTCCAATGAATATTCAGGGTTGATTTCCTTTAGAATTGATTGGTTTGATCTCCTTGCAGTCCATGGAACTCTTAAGAGTCTTCTCTAACACCATAGTTCAAAAGCATCAATTCTTTAGTGCTCAACCTTCTTTATGGCCCAGATCTCACATCCATACATGACTACTGGAAAAACCATAGCTTTGACTATATGGGCCTTTGTTAGCAAAGGAATGTCTCTGCTTTTTACATGCTGTCTAGGTTTGTCATAGCTTTTCTTCAAAGTTGCAAGCATCTTTTAATTTCATGGCAGTCAGTATTGCTGCAGTCACTATCCACAATGATTTTGGACCCCAAGAAAATAGTCTTTCACCGTGTTCATTGTTTTTCCATCTATATGGCATGAAGTGATGGAATCAGATGCCACAATCTTAGTTCACTGAATGTTGATCTTTAAGCCAGCTTTTTCATTCTCCACTTTCATCAAGAGGCTCTTTAGTTCCTCTTCGCTTTCTGCCATAAAAGTGGTTTATTCTTAACCTGGATTTAGTTATAAAAATGAAAAGCCAAAGAGGATAATCACAGCTACAAATTCACATTCTCTCTCTGCTCTACCTGCCCTACCATAGCCACAGAACATGCCCCACCCTCCACCCCAGAAGACCAGAGACTGAAATGTCAGCTCTTTCTCAGAACCTGGAATGTGGCACACACCTCAATGTGTACTGATAAGTGTTTGCTCATTTTTTAACAGTTATCTCATTTATATGTTATTTTTCCTTAACCAAACATCTTACTTTAGTGCTTGCTCTCTTATGTTTCTCCCCTCTGCAGGTTTGCATAGGTTTTGCAACCTTATTCCTACATTGTTAACTTGGTAATAAATGGTACCCCCAAGATGCTTCTTTCGGCTTTCTGTGTGCTCTGTTAAGTTAAGTTGCTCAGTCATGTCTGACTCTTTGCAACCCCATGGACTATAGCCCATCAGGCTCCTCCATCCATGGGATGCATAGGAACCTGGAATGTCAGGTCCATGAATCAAGGCAAATTGGAAGTGGTCAAACAAGAGATGGCAAGGGTGAACGTCGACATTCTAGGAATCAGCGAACTAAAATGGACTGGAATGGGTGAATTTACCTCATATGACTATTATATCTACTACTGTGGGCAGGAATCCCTCAGAAGAAATGGAGTAGCCATCATGGTCAACAAAAGAGTCCGAAATGCAGTACTTGGATGCAATCTCAAAAATGACAGAATGATCTCTGTTCGTCTCCAAGGCAAACCATTCAATATCACAGTTATCCAAGTCTATGCCCCAACCAGTAATGCTGAAGAAGCTGAAGTTGAA
>SJYT01049000.1:15217-28578 GCA_006410635.1 Cephalophus harveyi
CCTCTTGATGAAAGTGAAAGAGGAGAGCGAAAAAGTTGGCTTGAAGCTCAACATTCAGAAAACGAAGATCATGGCATCTGGTTCCATCACTTCATGGGAAATAGATGGGGAAACAGTGGAAACAGTGCCAGACTTTATTTTTTGGGGCTCCAAAATCACTGCAGATGGTGACTGCAGCCATGAAATTAAAAGATGCTTACTCCTTGGAAGAAAAGTTATGTCCAACCTAGATAGCATTTTCAAAAGCAGAGACATTACTTTGCCGACTAAGGTCTGTCTAGTCAAGGCTATGGTTTTTCCTGTGGTCATGTATGGATGTGAGAGTTGGACTCTGAAGAAGGCTGAGCGCTAAAGAATTGATGCTTTTGAACTGTGGTGTTGGAGAAGACTCTTGAGAGTCCCTTGGACTGCAAGGAGATCCAATCAGTCCATTCTGAAGGAGATCACCCCCCTGGGATTTCTTTGGAAGGAATGATGCTAAAGCTGAAACTCCAGTACTTTGGCCACCTCATGAGAAGAGTTGACTCATTGGAAAAGACTGTGATGCTGGGAGGGATTGGGGGCAGGAGGAGAAGGGGACGACCGAGGATGAGATGGCTGGATGGCATCACGGGCTCGATGGACGTGAGTCTGAGTGAACTCCGGGAGATGGTGATGAACAGGGAGGCCTGGCGTGCTGCGATTCATAGGGTCGCAAAGAGTCGGACACGACTGAGCGACTGAACTGAACTGTTTGCTCTGTTTCCTGTTCTTTTCTTAACACATGATGGGCTATGTTAACTGTCAGAGAAAAGGTCATTCTAACCTGCCTTTCAGAGCCCTGTGACCTAAAATTCTTTCCCAGAATGGTAAGCATTCTCAAGTCCCAGAAATTTGATCATGCCCTTCAAAATACCAAAATATGACAAATCAAGGCTAAGTCAGCCACTTCCTTGGTGGCTCAGATGGTAAGGAATCTGTCCCCAGTGCAGGAGACCCTGGTTTGATCTCTGGGTCAAGAAATTCCCCTGGAGAAGGGAATGGCAACCCACTCCAGTATTCTTGTCTGGAATATCCCTTGGACAGAGGAGCCTGATGGGCTACAGTCCATAGGTTGCAAGTAGTTGGACACGACCGAGTGACCAACACTTTCTTTTTTCAAGGCTAAGCCAAGTAGGGCACAGTGCTGAAGAAACTGTAGCTGCAGCTTCAGTCAGATTCTGATCAAAATAACCCCTTTCCATATGTTCTTCAATAATTTCTTACAGCATCTTGTCACTGAGGTGGACTGTTTGAGAGAGTAAGACTGAGTCTGGGAAAATATAGAACAATCCCTAGAAGACCGTATCAGAAAGCCAATGGTATAGGTTTATAAGTGAGTAAAATATCACAGTGATTTCAATTAATGACTGTCAGTTGTAAGAATCTCCTAGATTTCTGACATCCCAGACCACAGAATTCCTCTGAGCCAATGAGCGTAAAAACATTTCCCCACTTTGGATTTCTCCCTAAAGCATTTTCATTCATTGCTTCATTTCCAAACCATCAAATTTTAATAATTTCTTTCCAATGAGGTGGAACATCTTCTGCTGTAATTGTCTGCTCATGCTGTCATAGCAAAATACTATAGACAGGGTGGCTTATACAATAGAAATTTATTTTCTCACAGTTTTGGAGGCTGGGAAGTCCAAGATCAGGGTGCCATCAAGGCCAGTTTCTGGTGAAAACTCTTCTTGGCTTACAGACAGCTGCCTTCTCTCTGTATATGCACATGGCAGGGAGAGAGAGCAAACTCCCTGTGTCTCTTCTTAAAAAGGTACTAGTTCTAGAATGAGGACCCTTCATGATACCATTTCACCTTAATTACCTCCCAAAGGTCTCATCTTCAAATCACATCACACCAGATGTTATGGCTTCTACATGTGAATTTGGGGACAATGCAATTCAGTTCAGGGAACCCACTGAAACTCCTAATTTTAGTTTTGCCATTTTAATCTTCACAACTTTAAAAGGTGTTGCTGCTAAGTCGCTTCAGTCGTGTCCGACTCTGTGCGACCCCACAGATGGCAGCTCATTGGGCTCCCCCATCCCTGGGATTCTCCAGGCAAGAACACTGGAGCGGATTGCCATTTCCTTCTCCAATGCATGAAAGTAAAAAGTGAAAGTGAAGTCGCTCAGTCGTGTCTGACTCAGCGACCCCATGGACTGCAGCCCACCAGGCTCCTCCGTCCATGGGAGTTTCCAGGCAAGAGTACTGGAGTGGGATGCCATTGCCTTCTCCATAAAAGGTGTTATACTATCATATTTTACATGCCTTAAACTATACAATGCAAACTTAACCTAAAGTTTTCTACACATTAATAAATGTTAACTCTCTGACCCTTTTTGTAGTAGGCATCTGGCCCTTCATTTTCTCTTTTTAAAAGTATTTTCACTTGGACTACCCTTTTTAAAATTTATTTTTAATTGAAGAACACTTTACAATGTTGTGCTGGTTTCTGCAATACAATGTTTATTTTCAATAAAGAGAATATGATCATATTTTCTGTGACTGTTTTTTTTGGAGTACACCTGCCAAGGTCCAGTCCAGTGAAAGAAATCTCACCAGTTATTTAAAGGGAAAATAATTTAATATACAGAATTGCTAACTAGATAGAAAGTCATTAGTTAACAAAAGGATAAAAAGGGAATTGAAAGGTAACCACAGAGGAGGTAACTGCAAGAAACAGCTTATACCTTACTGCTGGGGAAACAAGAAGAAAGGTTAAGCTTTTTGAAATGTAGAGATTTATAGGAGGAGCTCTGTGAAGTAACACTTCTTAAGAAGAGGAACTTGCTGACAGCTGATGGTGGTTCCCTGAGCTTGGAGAAGAACTCCTTGGAGGGTGGAGAGGCACCCCAATTCCTGGTGGGGCAGCTAATGATATGAGATGTGATGGAGCTCCTTCTGCAAGTTCTGGGATTCAGTTGCTGTTACGAGGAAGAACTGGTGCCAGTAGGGGAAGGCAATCCTTAGGGTGACACTCACAGGAAGGGCAAGGGGACAAGAAACACAGGGTTGGCGCCACATGGAACTAACAGAGAGCGGGCTCCCAACAGGTCAGTCTTATGTTTGCGAGATAGTTGATTTCTCTCCTGCACACAAAAGAAATGAAAAGTCATTAACAACCTACGGCAGGTTCACTTTGATACATGGCAGAAACCAACAGAATTATAAAGCAATTATCCTCCAATTAAAATTAAATGAATTTTTAAAAAAGAAAAATCAATGCCATAAAGTTATAGAACATCAGCAGAAGTGGGACATGGTTTTGGTCCAGACTTCCAGATAAAAATTACCAATCAACCATCCTAGTAAATACAATTAAAAAACAAAAACACTAGGAAAGATTCTCATTAAATATATCATTTTGAGTAAGGCAGCTTCAGACTGAATATTTCCAGTGGCTTAGACTTTAATGTGCTGTAAACAGAAGTTACTTCAAAGGCATGATTATCAGAGAAATAAAAATAGAAACAATAAAATACCATCTTCATATGTGAAATTATTAAAATTTAAAAAGCAATACTCAATCTAGTCATTGTTGTTCAGTCTCTGATTTCTGTCTGACTCTTTGCTACCCCATGATCTTTAGCACACCAGACTTCCTTGTCCTTCACAATCTCCTGGGGTTTGTTGAAACTCAAGTAGATTGAGGAGGTGATGTCATTCAACCAACTCATCCTGTCACCTCCTGCTCCTCCTGCCCTCAGTCTTTCCCAGGATAAGAATCTTTTCCAGTGAATCAGCTCTTTATATCAGGTGGCCAAAGTACTGGAGCATCAGTTTCAGCATCAGTCCTTCCAATGAATATTCAGGGTTGATTTCCTTTAGGTTTGACTGGTTTGATCTCCTTACTGTTCAAGGGACTCTCAAGAGTCTTCTCCAGCACCACAGTTCGAAAACATAAATTCTTTGGTACTCAGCCTTATGGTCCAACTCAGTCTGGTAGGGTTCGGCATTAATGAGACTCATATGTTGCTGGTGGAATCTAGAAAATAAATTAAATATGTATATATTTTAAGAAGCTCAAAAATGTTCACAGCACTTTGATCATCAATTTAGCCAGTGTAGGTATACATTCTAAGGCAATGATAATAACTATATATATTGATTTATGAGTAAAGAAATTTCTTGATGTGCTTATTATAATAAAACCTGAGAACTATATAAATGTTCAATAATAAAAATGTGGTACCATATTACAACTCTGGGTCTTCCCTAGTGGCTCAGTGGTAAAGAATCCACCTGCCAATTCAGGAGCTGAGGGTTCAATCCCTGGGTCATGAAGACTGCCTGAGAAGGAAGTGGCAACCCGCTCCAGTATTCTTGCCTGAGAAGTCCCATAGACAGAGGAGCCTGTCGGCTATAGTCCTAGGGGTCGCAAAGAGTTGGACTCAACTTAGCAACTGAACAATAACAAATTACAATTTTATCATAAATTTTCTTCCATCGTTAAAATATTTTGGGTAATAATGTTCCTTCTCTACATGGTGATACTTTTAGTTTTACTGCATCCCAGAAAGACAGCATCCCAGGGCAAGGATGGAGGAAGGGTGTAGGTATCAATTCAGATTATCCTAAGTACTAACAAGCATGAGTCGTGAAGCCAAGAAAGACAAAGGGGAACCATTTAAGCCTCAAAGCGAAGCCAAAGCCCCAGCCAACTGCTAGGAACTCAGACAAAGGACATGAGCTAGAGAGAGCACACCAGAGAGGGCGTAAAGTTTAAAATAGACTGAAGGAGATAGATTTACAGTAGAATGACCTGAACCTGTGGAACAGTTATTTTCCACAAGCTGACACGTGCATCTGTGAGTGTTTGCCCAGAACAGCCACTTCTGCTTCTCTTCCCCTCACCCTGCTGGGACAGGAAGAGTGTGAGACCCCTCTCTCACAGAGGGTCAAGTGCTTCCCAGCGGCTCACCTCAAAGGCATCATCACGATGAACCAGGTAAATCATTTGTCAAGTGTATGACAAATGATTTTCTACCACTCAAACAAATTGCTAAGTTTGTGAATGATTTTAAGAAAACAAACCTTTTTACTGATGAAGTAACCTGCACAAAGAAATGGACACAAGTCAAAAGGCTCTACATGCTGTGTTGTTTGAAGTTGCTTTTAGTCGTGCGCAACTATTTGTGACACTGTGGACTGTAGTCTGCCAGTCTCCTCTGTCCATGGGATTCTCCAGTCTAGAATACTGGAATGGGTTGCCATGCCTTTCTCCAGAGGATCTTCCTGACCCAAGGATCAAACCTGAGTGTCCTGCATTGCAGGCAGATTTTTTACTGCCTAAGCCACCAAGGAGAAGGCGATGGCACCCCACTCCAGTACTTTTGCCTGGAAATTCCCATGGACAGAGGAGCCTGGTGGGCTGAAGTCCATGGGGTCGTGAAAAGTTGGACACGACTGAGTGACTTCCCTTTCAGTTTTCACTTTCATGCATTGGAGAAGAAAATGGCAACCCACTCCAGTGTTCTTGCCTGGAGAATCCCAGGGACGGGGGAGCCTGGTGGGCTGCCATCTATGGGGTCACACAGAGTCAGACACGACTGAAACGACTTATCAGTAGCAGCAGCAAGCCACCAGGGAAGCATACGTATCTTTATATTATTATATTAATATATTTATTTGTCCATTGTATTATTAATAAACATCTATTTGTTTTGCTTTTTGAAAATAGTTCTGATACAAAGAATGGTGTGATGAATGTTTATGTACATATGTTTATGTTTTCCTTAGAGAGGGATTGCTAAATCACTGCTGATGGTGACTGCAGCCATGAAATTAGAAGACGCTTACTCCTTGGAAGAAAAGTTATGCCCAACCTAGATAGCATTTTCAAAAGCAGAGACATTACTTTGCCGACTAAGGTCCGTTTAGTCAAGGCTATGGTTTTTCCTGTGGTCATGTATGGATGTGAGAGTTGGACTGTGAAGAAGGCTGAGCGCCGAAGAATTGATGCTTTTGAAGTGTGGTGTTGGAGAAGACTCTTGAGAGTCCCTTGGACTGCAAGGAGATCCAACCAGTCCATTCTGAAGGAGATCAACCCTGGGATTTCTTTGGAAGGAATGATGCCAAAGCTGAAAATGGATGTGAGTCTGAGTGAACTCCGAGAGATGGTGATGAACAGGGAGGCCTGGCGTGCTGCGATTCAAGGGGTCGCAAAGAGTCGGACACGACTGAGCGACTGAACTGAACTGAACTGAAAGACTTACTGGGTTTGAATTTAATACATAATTCCTTAAGAGTTTTCCCAAGAAGTCTTGCACCAACTGCCACTCCACACAGCAGTGCTGGAAAGTTCCAGAGGCTCCACATTGCCATCAATGCTTGATAAGACTAATCATTTACATTTTAGCCTTTCTTCTTGTGTTATCAGAGAAAATACAGGACTTCCATTTACCTTTGAAATATGTGACTTCCCAGGTGGTGCTAGTGGTAAAGAACCCACTGGCTAATGCAGAAGATGTAAGAGATGTGAATTCAATCCCTGGGTTGGGAAGGAGGAAGGGATGGCCACCCACTCTGTACCTGGTGGGCTACAGTCAACAGGGTCACAAAAAGTTGGATAGCACACATGCAAGGGACATACTTATATCAAAAATGTTATTCACTATTTATCTAAAATTCATCTATATGAGGAGAAGGGGACGACAGAGGATGAGATGGCTGGATGGCATCACCGACAAGATGGACATGAGTCTGGGTGAACTCCGGGAGTTGGTGATGGACAGGGAGGCCTGGTGTGCTGCGATTCATGGGGTCGCAAAGAGTTGGACATGACTGAGCGACTGAACTGAACTGAACTGAGGAATTCTATATTTTATTTGCTAAATTTGACAACTCTATCCTGGTGTGTGTATAGTAGTATCTTATTGTGGTTTTCATCTGCATTTCCCTGATGGTCAATAGGTTGATCATTTTTTCATAAATATTTTGGCCATTTGGATAACCCCTCTTGTGATGCTCCCATTCAAATTTTTGCCCACTTTGTGTTAGGATTCAGCATTTTCCTACTGATTTCTGGATAGTCAATATTCTCTCTTTGTGTTCTTTGTCAGATAAATAATTTTCAGGTCTTTTCTACAAATCTGTTTCTAGTCTACCCAATCTAATAAAAATGTCCTTAAATCTTTAATTTTAATATAGTCCAATTTCTCAATATTTTTCTTTATGCACAGTGGATTTTATGTCTTGTTCAAGAAATCTTTTCCTCTTCCAAAGATGTGAAGAAATTGTTTTGTATTTTCTTTCAGAAGTTTTAGTATATTGCCTTATATTTAGATTGACAATCCATTTGAAATTAGTTTTATTTTTGATATAAGGTAAGTAGTAAACCTTTCCCTCAATGGACAAATTATTTAGCTTAAGGCACAAATTTTAACACATTAAATTTATTAATAATTTTACTCACAATCATTTGCATTTAGATATGCTTTCTAGGGTGAGAGAGAAAGGGGTAAAATTCTTGCTATTTTCAGGATAGTGCAAATAACTCTAAGTTTGCACAATGGAGTGTTTTATATGTCTGTTTTATTAATGGGGTTTCCCAGGTGGCGCAGTGTTAAAGACTACGCCTGCCAATGCAGGAGCAGGGAATTCAATCCCTGGGTTGGGAAAATCCTCTGGAGTAGGAAAGGGCAGCCCACTCCAGTATTTCTTCCTGGAGAATTCCATGGATGGAGAAGCCTGGTGGGCTACAGTCCATGGGTGTCTCAAAGAGTCAGACATAACTAAGCACATGCACACATTTTATTAATGATGTGTTGGGCAAATGGTGTTTAAATGGTACAGATTCTTCATTGTTGTGTGCTAAGGGAGCCACAAACAAAAGTACTAGAATTTTTTTTCTCATTTTCTCTTTCAAATTAATCAGATACTAGATGTTATATAACAGATCTAAATCCCTAATATCTTAAGGGGAAGTCAGTATCTGTTATCTCTCTCACCCTTCATATTAGCTAGTATAATATATATGAATAAGCTTTTTTTTTTTTTGAAAGTCATTCAGTCCGTCCGACTCTTTGCGACCCCAAGGACTGTAGCCTGCCAGAATCCTCTGCCCATGGAATTCTCCAGGCCAGAATACTGGAGTGGGTAGCATTCCCTTCTTCAGGGGATCTTCCCAACCCAGGGATCAAACCCAGGTCTCCTGCATTGTAGGCAGATTCTTTACCATCTGAGTCACCAGGGAAACCCATGAATAAAGCTAAAAATAGCTAACTGATTTGACAATACATTTCTCTGAGGAATAGAGTTGGATGCCAAGAACACTGGAACAAGAAGCTGTTTATAATTATTCATTACTTTCTCTATTTTCTATATTTGTGCATGTTCGTCACTTTGACTAAGATGACGTTAACATTTAAAAAGGAAATCCTAGCAATTATCTAAACTAATACAGCATTTCTTGCAAAAAACTTAAACCTAAATATAATCTTAACTTTTACTTTTTCCTTAAAGTCCAATGCACTGCATTTCATCTTATTTACCTTGATTAAACAAAATGTTTTTCTAGGTTTTAAATTAAACATTTGGAGGGAGTCTTCTCTCTGCTTCTATATCACTGATAAAATAATACCTACACTTAATGGTTCCTCAAAATGCACTTAGAATCAACTAGGAGTCAACTGGAAGATAGAAGAGGATTTGTTAAGGGTGTCCTGATATCAATTGCTTCCATCTACCCCTCATCATCTTGTTTTAAATACATGCGCACATCCTAAGCCGATTCAATCATGTCCAACTCTTTGCACCCCTATGGACTGTATCCCGCCAGGCTCCTCCATCCTTGGGATTTCCCACGCAAGAATACTGGAGTGGGTTGCTATTCCCTCCTCCAGGGGATCTTCCTGACCAAGATCAAATCCATGTCTTCTGTGTTAGCAGGTGGGTTCTTTACCACTGAGCCACCTGGGAAGCCGTTTTAAATGCGTATGCAAATCCAAATTGCATTTTGGATTTTAAGAATTACACTGAAAAGTAATAGTGTCTGAAATTTTCAGGGAGATGGGGACATTATTTATTATGAAATAGTTAAATCTTTTTTTACCTAAATGCTTAGAAAAAGGAAAACAAATGGCTTATTGAGATCAAAACATGAAACAAAGGCAGAAAAAAGCTTCTACCCTATCCTTGAATAATTTGGCACAACACCTTTTCCAAGGTTTCCTTGGCTAAAGAGACTATTCATGGTTCCTCAAAGTATATTTGGAAAAAAAATTTTTCTTTAAAAAAGGAGTTTTGATTTTGTAAAAACATAAAGGCAATATAAATCATATTATTGCTATTCAATGCCAAGTAGTACTTTGTGGCCTAAGGAGCTATTTTCACTTATTATTGGCTCCCACTTATAGTGGTTGACTTGGCTTGGTTTCTAGAATTCCTTGGATTTATGTGGAGGCGCCACAAATCTATTTCCATTAATTGAGCCATACCCTTGAACTCTGAAGCAAAATGTCGCCTGTGGTCAGTTCGGTTAGCTACAACTCAATGGGGCTGAAGCTAGTAAAAACTCCACCAGAAGAGAAAACATTAAGATACAATCAAATTTATAACAGATCTCCCAAAGTACTGCAATCTCTGGTCTACCCAGAGACAGAGACTATGAAAATAAAAATAAGAACACAGAGCTATGCATTGACTGCATGGCATTCTCTGCCTGACATATCTCAACATTCAGCCTGTCCTCCCTTTGTCCTGAAATGCCCATTACATTCCTTGTTTAAGGGATACTGAATGTGTGGATCTCTGACCAAAAGCTGCCAAGGGAAATCAGTTATTTCTAACTCCCCTGGACCCAGTTTTTTGAGTTCCATTATTCTTTCCCCTGCCAAACCCCACTGTCCTATCTGCCTTCTACCCATTAATCATCTGAAGTATCTGGGAACTCACATTGGTTCTAAACACTGAAGATGAATAAAAGGTAGATTTTTCACATTTTCATATATGCATGTGTTAATTGCTCAGTTGTGTCCAACTCTTTGCCACCCCATGAACTGTAGCCTACCAGGCTACACTGTCCATGGAAATGCCCAGTCAAGAAGACTGCTCTGAGTTGCCATTCCCTTCTCTGGGGGATCTTCCTCACCCAGGGATAGAACTTTGGTCTCCTATATTGTAGGCAGATTCTTTACCATCTGAACCACCAGGGAAGCCCTTATAAATGCTGCTGCTACTGTTTAGTTGCTTCAGTCCTGTCCGACTCTGTGCAACCCTATGGACTATAGCCTGCTGGGCTCCTCTGTCCATGAGATTCTCCAGGCAAGAGTACTGAAGTGGGTTGCCATGGCCTCCTCCAGGGGATCTTCCCAACCCAGGAATCAAACTGGGTCTCCTGCATTGCAGGTGGATTCTTCACCAGCTGAGCTACCAGGGAAGCCCCTTATGTATGTATATTCCTACTTTAAATGTATGAGATTACTGTTATGAGTTGTAAAAATATTGATTCATTTAAAATGTTGTTGGGGTTCACAGTAAAAAATTGTCACAATTTGTTTATTTTTAGGCAGTTGACTTTACAATGTTTTGCATACGTGAAAAGGTTCTGAAACCTACATTACTACCATGTTCAGACTATCTCTCCCTAACAATATTTAAAAACAGTGAGGGAGAGTTTGATATAATATTTGAAGTATGTATCAAGAGAAAAAGGCCAATTTATTATTTACAGTGGTTGTTTTAGTCTCGGGTAGAACAATATATTTGATCTGTATTTTAGTCTGTCTCACTAAGTTGAAAGTTTCAACAAATATCATATTACTCTGATTATGAACCACACTAAATTTAGCAACCTAGTTTGACTTCTATTCAAAGTACCATGAGAAAAAGAAAGCTTAACTACTTATTACCTTTACTCACATCTTCTTATTACTCAATCAGGGGTAATTGCTAATTATTCATGACAAAACTGTTCATAATATAAGCGGAAGAGTTCTTTAGACCCAAATCATTCCTTAGGTCATATTAGAGATTAGTTTCAAAAGACTGGAGTTTTTGTTAATAGAGAGATTTATATAAACTATATATTAAGTGTAGATAACTGCACAAGTTAACAAAAATCCAAAAAAGCATTCCAATAATCAAAATGAAGTTAAGTGATAGAGTTGTTTAGTCGCTAAGTTGTATCTGACTCTTTTGTGACCACATGTATTGTAGCCTGCCAAGCTCCTCTGTTCATGTGATTTTCCAGGCAAGAATACTAGTGAAGTGAAGTGAAGCTGCTCAGTCGTGTCCAACTCTTTGCGACCCCATGGAGCCTATCAGGCTTCTCCGTCCATGGGTTTCTCTAGGCAAGAATACTGGAGTGGGTTACCATCTCCTTCTCCAGGGGATCTTCCTGACCCAGGGATTGAACCTGGGTCTCCCGCATTGGAGGCAGATGCTTTAACCTCTGAACCACCAGGGAAGATGACAAGTGGGTTGCTATTTCTTTCTCTGGGAGATCTTACCAACATTGGCAGGTGAATTCTTTACCATTGAGCTATCAGGAAAGCCCAAAGTGAAATTTGGGCTTGCAAATTTCTATAATTGAAATTTTATATACTTGAAAAATATTTCTATACTTGAAAAAAATAAAGCAATACTTGATTAAGAAAGAGCAAGCATATACTAACTAGGCATTAAGATAAAATTCTATAGTCAAATGTTTGAAAGATTAGAGAGAATAAGCAATAGGTTTGTAGGGAAAATATGAAACATGTTCAGGAACGTGTGTTCTGAGATCCCATAGTCAATTTAGGAATCATTGTAATTGAAAATATTTGGGTCGACAGCTGGGTCAAAGAAGACTGAGGTTCAGTCAGAAATATTATTTCACCTTCTTTAAAGGATACAAACAAAGCTGATATGGGGAAGAAAGTTGTTTGTTTTAAGACCAATGAGGAACCTACTTAGAGAGGAGAATCAGAAGTTCAGAGTTAAAGATGAAAGAATAGTCAATAACCAAAATAAATAATATAGGAAGAAAAAAAAATATCAAGGAGCAATATTTAGCAGAGAAAAACACAGTTTTCTTTGAAACAGTAGAAATTAACTCTGAAACAGAAAGATGAAAAGGAAACATGACTGGGAATTCAGAAGACTGGATTTTACTGTTTCTAAACCTTGACTAGACTGAGCGACTGAACCGAATTGAACTGACTGAAACTTTAACTCAGGGGCTTCCCTGGTGGCTCAGAGGTAAAGAGCTCACCTGTCAAGCAGGAGACGTGGGTTCAGTCCCTGGGTCAGGAAGACCCCCTGGAGAAGGAAATAATAATCCAGTCCAGTATTCCTGTCTGGGAAATCCCACAGACAGGAGCCTGTGGGCTACAGTCCATACTGTTGCAAAGAGTCAGACAAGACTTAGCAACTAAACAATAACAACACAACAAAACTTGACTCAACTATTTACCCATAATACCTGGGTTATCTAACTAGTCAGTGTTCTCTATAGAGTCATCACTGTGTGTTATAAAATGGACTCACTTGCATTATAGAAGTTGGACAAAGTGTATGTTGATAGAAAGGCAGGATTCTAGGAAGGGATACAGGAATTCAAAAAAGTACTAAGAGGCCACCCTCCCACTCTTGCTTAGATCGTAGTGGAGGGGAGAATAAGTTGAACAATGAATGGATGTTGTCCCCCTACAGAGAAAAGCCTAAGAAGTAAAAGCAACTGAGTTGTTTACACAAAGAGAGTTAACTGCAAGAAATAATGTCACAGAAAACCATCATATATATTTAAATGATATGACACTGAAAATAGGTGGCAGTGTTGAGCATAGGCAGAGATCAGGGATAAGGAATGAATAAAGAGGTTATTCAGTTCAGTTCAGTCCCTCAGTCGTGCCCGACTCTTTGTGACCCCATGAATCGCAGCACGCCAGGCCTCCCTCTCCATCACCAGCTCCCGGAGTTCACTCAGACTCACGTCCATCGAGTCAGTGATGCCATCCAGCCATCTCATCCTCAGTCATCCCCTTCTCCTCCTGCCCCCAATCCCTCCCAGCATCAGAGTCTTTTCCAATGAGTCAACTCTTCGCATGAGGTGGCCAAAGTACTGGAGTTTCAGCTTTGGCATCATTCCTTCCAAAGAAATCCCAGGGCTGATCTCCTTCAGAATGGACTGGTTGGATCTCCTTGCAGTCCAAGGGACTCTCAAGAGTCTTTTCCAATATCACAGTTCAAAAGCATCAATTCTTCAGCACTCAGCCTTCTTCACAGTCCAACTCTCACATCCATACATGACCACAGGAAAAACCATAGCCTTGACTAGACGGACCTTAGTTGGCAAAGTAATGTCTCTGCTTTTGAATATGCTATCTAGGTTGGACATAACTTTTCTTCCAAGGAG
>SJYT01049000.1:28692-52503 GCA_006410635.1 Cephalophus harveyi
TGGCTAAGTAATGTCTCTGCTTTTGAATATGCTATCTAGGTTAATCATAACTTTTCTTCCAAGGAGTAAGCGTCTTTTAATTTCATGGCTGCAGTCACCATCTGCAGTGATTTTGGAGCCCCCCAAAATAAAGTCTGACACTGTTTCCACTCAGGGTAGCTCAAATGGTAAAGAATCTGCCTGCAATGTGAGAGACCCTGGTTGGATCCCTGGGCTGGGAGTATCCCCCTGGAGAAGGGCATGGCAACCCATTCCAATATTCTTGCCTGGAGAATTCCAGGGACAGAGGAGCCTGGCAGGCTACAGTCCATGGGGTCGCAAAGAGTCGGACATGACTGAGTAACTAACACACCTAAGTGTATGAAAGAGAGAGCTGCTCAGTCGTGTCCAACTCTGTGACCCCATGGACTGTAGCCTGCCAGGCTCCTTGTCCATGGAATTCTCCAGGCAAGAATACTAGAATGAGTTGCCTGTCCCTCCTCTAGGGAATCTTCCCAACTCAGGAATAGAACCCTGGTCTCCCGAATTGCAAGTGAATTCTTTACCGTCTGAGCCACCAGGGAAACTCACTAAGTGTATAAGGGAGTTTATAACTGAACCTAATAAAAACAACAACAAGAACAGTACAGTAAAAAAAAAAAAAAAAAAGGAACTCTTTTGTACAGTTAAATGATGATACCAGAGAATAAGCTTAAAAGAATTGAAACTAAAAAAATAAAAATAAAATAACTGAAACTAGAAAACATGAAAAACATCAGGATCAGGTACAGTGTTAGGGTTAAACTTGCTCACTGGAGTCCTATGTCAATTCAGCTAAGATGTATTTTATAATGCTAAAAAGAGATAAATTTAAGTCAAACAAAAATAAATAATATTTATACAATGTGCATGGTATTCCACAAATATGGAGATTACCCCCCGGGAGTTTATATGGGTTAAAATATAAACATCTTTAAAAATATTTAAACAAGTCACTCAACTTTCAGAATGATGGTTTCAACATGCTGTGGCTCCTCTGCTTAAAATTCTTTAGTATCCCCTATTGCTCACAGGAATAAGACTGGTTATCTTCCAGGAGCACTAAGATCAAGGTCTAAACACATATCTGTGTTCTTAATTCTCATACCCAGTAATGACTTCCAACACGTCAAACCATAAGTACATATTTTTTAAATGTTTAATCCTAACTCACACCCCAGTAAATTTTCTTTTGTCTCTGAGCTCACCTGTTTACCTAATGTTCACATATTTACCGTGAGAGTCAGAAGAAAGATTACCTTCTATTCAAAGTTTTTCTGTGAAACTGCAGGTAGAATTTAGTAGCCTCTCCTTTGTGGGCTCATAGGCTCATTGTAATTATTGGTTTACATGTTTGTGATCTGTGTGTAAATTAAAGAAGTAAAAAAGTCCTAAATAAACAGAGAGACATATCTCATTCATGGGTTGGAGTCTCAGTATTGTTAAGATGTCAGTTGTCTCCAAATTGCCTAGATTTAAGGCAATCCCAAACAAAACCTTGATAGGAAAGTTTATAGAAATTCACAAACTGTCTCTAAAATTCTTAGGAAATGCAAAAGACAGAATAACCAAAGCAACTTTGAAAAAGCAGAACAAAGTGGAGCATAAACACTATTAGATTTCAAGACATATTAACCAACTGCAATTAAAACATACTTATGGAAGTAAATAGAGATAACTAGATCAATAGTACATAATCGAGAATCCAGAAATAGACTCACACACACAAAGACAACTGAGCTTTGACAAAAGTATGAAGGCATGTCAGTGGTCAAAGAACAGCTTTTTCAAGAAATGGTGCTGGAATAACTAGGTATCTATATGCACAAACAAAAACAAAAGTTAAAAAAAAGCCAGAAAAACCCCACTTTGCTTGATATCTTACACCATATGCAAAGAATTAACTCAAAATGGGTTTAGTGCTAAATGTAAATGTTAAAACTATGCTACTTCAAGGAGAACACATTGGAGAAAACTTTTGTGATTTTCTTAGTGAAATAGTTCTTAGATATGACACTAAAAGGGGCTTCCTTGCTGACTCAGTGGTAAACAAAAAATCTGCCTGCCAATGCGGGAGACATGAATTTGATCCCAGGGTTGGGAAGATCCTCTGTAGAAGGAAATGGCAACCCACTCCAGTACTCCCAACTGGATAATCTATGGACGGAAGAGCCTAGCAGGCTACAGTTCATGGGTCACAAAGAGTCGGACATGACTTAGTGACTAAACAACGACAACAATGACACTAAAGGCACAATCCATTAAAGAACAAACTGATTTTAAAAAATTCATCAAATGAACCACTTTTGCTCTTCAAAAGTAACTGGTAAGAGAATGAAAAGAGAAGCCACAGGCTAGAATAAAACTTTTGCAAAATATGTGTCTGTTAAAGGATTTATATAAAAGCATGTAAAGCACTCTCAAATCTCAACAATAAGAAAGCATGTAACCCAGTTAAAAGTAAAATTTGGCAGTCCAGTGGTTAAGACTTTAATTCCAATGCAGAGGGTACGTGTGTGATCCCTGGTTGGAGAACTAATATCTCACCTGTCACATCAGTTCAGTTCAGTCGCTCAGGCATGCCCAACTTTTTGCCACTCCATGGACTGCAGCACACCAGGCTTCCCTGTCCATCACCAACTCCCGGAGTTTGCTCAAACTCTTGTCCATCGAGTCGGTGATGCCATCCAACCACCTCAGCCTCTGTCATCCCCTTCTCCTCCTGCCTTCAGTCTTTTCTAGCATTAGGGTCTTTTCCAATGAGTCAGTTCTTCACATCAGGTGGCCAAAGTATTGGAACTTCAGCTTCAGCATCAGTCCTTCCAATGAATATTCAGGACTGATTTCCTTTAGGATTGACTGTTTTGATCTCCTTGCAGTCCAAGGGACTCTCAAGAGTCTTCTCCAACACCACAGTTCAAAAGCATCAATTCTTCAGTGCTCAGCTTTCTTTATAGTCCAGCTTTCACATCCATTCATGACTACTGAAAAAACCATAGCTTTGACTAGATGGACCTTTATGGGCAAAGGAATGTCTCTGCTTTTTGATATGCTGTCTAGGTTCCTCATGACTTTTTTTTCCCAAGGAGCAAGCATCTTTTAATTTCATGGCTGAAGTCACCATCTGCAATAATTTTGGAACCCAAGAAAATAAAGTCTGACACTGTTTCCATTGTTTACCCATCTATTTGCCATGAAGTAATGGGATCAGATCGGAGAAGGCAATGGCACCCCACTCCAGTACTCTTGCCTAGAAAATCCCATGGGCGGAGGAGCCTTGTAAGCTGCAGTCCATGAGTTCGCTAAGAGTCAGACATGACTGAGCTACTTCCCTTTCACTTTTCACTTTCATGCATTGGAGAAGGAAATGGCAACCCACTCCAGTATTCTTGCCTGGAGAATCCCAGGGACGGGGGAGCCTGGTGGGCTGCCGTCTATGGGGTCATACAGAGTCGGACATGACTGAAGCGACTTAGCAGCAGCAGCAATGGGACCAGATGTCATGATCTTTCTTTATTGAATTTTGAAGTTTAAGCCAGCTATTTCATTCTCCTTTTTAACTTTCATCAAGAGGCTCTTTAATTCCTCTTCTCTTTCTGACATAAGGGTGGTGTCATCTGCTTATCTGAGGTTATTGATATTTTTCCCTGCAATCTTGATTCCAGGTTGTGTTTCATCCAGCCAGGCATTTTGGAATATGTACACTGCATATAAGTTAAATAAATAGAGTGACAGTATACAGCCTTGACGTACTCCTTTCCCAGTTTGGAACCAGAACATTGTTCCATGTCCAGTTCTAACTGTTGCTTCCTGACCTGCATGCAGATTTCTCAGGAGGCAGGTAGGGTAGTCTGGTATTCCCATCTCTTTCAGAATTTTCCACAGTTTGTTGTGATCCACACAGTCAAAGGCTTTGATGTAGTCAATAAAGCAAAACTAGATGTTTTTCTGGAACTCTCTTGCTTTTTCGATGATCCAGTAGATGTTGGTAATTTGATCTCTTGTTCCTCTGCCTTTTCTAAATTCAGCTTGAACATCTTAAAGTTCTCAGTTCACATACTATTGAAGCCTGGCTTGGAGAATTTTTAGCATTGGTTTGCTAGTGTGTGAGATGAATGCAATTGTGCGATAATTTAAACATTCTTTGGTGGTTTAGTTGCTAAGTTCTGTCCGACTCTTGGGACCCCATGGACTGTAGCCCACAAGGCTCCTTTATCCATGGGATTTTCCAGCCAAGAATACTGGAGTGGCTTGCCATTTTCTTCTCCAGGGGATCTTCCAGACCCAGGAATCAAACCCTGGTCTCCTGTATTGCAGACAGATGCAACAATTCATTGATTAAATGCTGAAGATGTTAGGAAAAAAAAAATGTCATATAGCTTGATCCCCCCAAAAAAAGTAAAAGTAAAATTTGAACAAACGCTTCACCAAATATATGGATGCTGTGGGGGAGAAAAGTCTTTTTCTCCATCCTCTTTGGTGCAGCATCTACGGCATGAGTATCACGTTGACAAAAGACAGATGAACAGAGGAAAAGGCATATACATTTTATAGATGCTTTTAATTTTACATGCATGGAGAATTCACAGGAAAGAAGTGAAAACCCAGAGGTGGCTTAACTCAGAGCTTATTTATCATTTAACAAAGGGTAATACCTTGTGGAGAGGTGAAGAGATAGGAGAAAATAAGCTTTGGGCTCCTGGGGGTGAAAAAGGTGACTAGGAAACTCTGGCATAAGGATTGTTTAGTAAGGTGTGTCTAGCAGATAAGAGTTGTTCACTCTTTCCTGGTACAGGAGAGGGGAACGCCTTCATATATGGACATTTATGTCATCTTTATAAAGGGAAATTTATGTCCTGCTTTTCAGGCAGAACAAGAGAGAACAGAGAGTTCTTCCTGTGTCTGCTGCTTCTCAATTACCTGCAACTCAAAGTAACCCTTATGCCAGAGTGGCATATTTGGAGTGGCCTATTCCAATGCACTTCATAGAATATTATAACGTGTTCAGTATCATTATAATTAAGAAAATGCAAATTAAAACCACAATGAGATGTCACCACAAAGCTATTAATTTGGCTTAAATTAAAGGAAAAGAAAAAACTAAACATATTATACCAAATGTTGGAGTGGGTGCCATACATTGCTCATGGATATTTAAAGTAAAAGTGAAGTGAAAGTGTTAGTCACTCAGTCACGCCCAACTCTTGCGAGCCCATGAGCTGCAGCCCACCAAGCTCCTCTGTCCATGGGAGTTTCCCAGCAAGAATGCTGGAGTAGGTTGCCATTTTCTCCTCCAGTGGATCTTCCTAATCCAGGGATCGAATTCAATCTCCTGCGTCTCCTGCATTGCAGGCAGATTCTTTACTGCTGAGCCACTGGGGAAGCCCATGCCTCCTATAGGAAAAGAAAAATAATTTTCCTTCCTAATTTCCTTCTACCTTTCTGAGTTCTTGGCTGGGAATTGTCTCTTAAAAGACAATTAACATGTATATCTCAGGCATACAGGGGAATTACCCAAGAAAAAATGAGTAACTCTCCAAGGAGGCTTAGAATTCCAGTTTGAATATCATCAGCTAAAAACAAAAGGAAAAAAACTGTACATTGGGACGCAGGTACAGTTATGGGGAGATACCCTGAAAAGCAAGATAAACAAGAATGTTTGTTAGGCAGGTTTAAGTCACTGACTTCAGTAGTGATAAAATTTTCTTGGATTTTAGAGTCATCCTTCCTTCCTGGAAGAGAAGGGAGACATCTATACCAAAGGAGATTTCCTTTATAAATGTAAATTTCACAAAAAAAGTAAATCTTACACTGTTTTCAGAGGTTCTCCTGTGTCAGCTCTAAATTAAAAAATAATCACTCAAAATAATCCTTATGCTAAAGAGGCATATTTTTAGGGTGGCAACTAGTCAATCCCAAAGGAAATCAACCCAGAATATTCATTGGAAGGACTGATGCTGAAGTTGAAGCTCCAATAACTTCAACCACCTGATGTAAAGAGTCGACTTATGGGAAAAGACCCTGATGTTGGGAAAAATTGAGGGCAGGAGGAGAAATGGGTAACAGAGGACAAGATGGTTGGATGGCATCACTGATGCATTGGACATGAGTTTGAACTGAGTCCGGGAGATAGTGAAAGACAGGGAAGCCTGGTGTGCTGCAGTCTATGGGGTTGCAAAGAATCAGACATGACTGAGTAACTGAACAACAACAACATCATCATTCAGCTACTATCTACTCCCATATAGTTCAGTCATTTCTCTAATAGGTATTTACCCAGAAAAATAGAACATACATGTCTATCCAAGGACCAGTCACATACTGTTCACTGCAGTTTCATTTGTAATAGTCAAAAACTGGAAGCAAGTCAGATGTCTATTAATAAATGTGTGCATTAGCACACTTTTAGTATATACTTTTCATTGCTACTTAGTAATGAATAGCAAGACCTATCTAACCTGTGACAACATGGATGAGCTTTGAAATACTACACTGAGTGAAAAAGTAGACCTACAAAAGTACCTAATGAATAATTCCATTTATATAGCACTCTAAAACATGAAACTAATTTATAGTGATGGAGAGTAGAACAGCGTGTGCCTGGAGAAGGGAGGAGAGGGAGTGGTGGAGAGAAGGAATTAGAAGTGGGAGAAAGCGTTCAAGGAAGATGAATAGGTTCACTGTCTGGGCTGTGGTAGAAGGGGTTCAGAAGGAGCCTCCCCAAAATTTGCCACTTTGGCACATCTTGAGCTGAAGACAACCAAGGCTTGAAAGACTCAGGAGGAGCTTTTTAACCTCTTCTTTGACTAGAAGAACTTGGATTAGGGGTCTAGTCCAGGAAGAGGGCGATCACCAGGGACAACTACAGAGAGGGTGAGTGGGCTTTGGGAAGCTCAGGCAAGCTGGTTTGTTCAAATTCCTCTCTGGGCCGCATGTCTCCAGATGGCACTACAAACATTTGTTTGCCCAACACTTGCCTCTCCCATCTTCCTGCAAATTGTCTTCCTCCCTCTTTGAAGTCCCAGACCTTTACATACTCTCCATAGCTCAGGATGGTGTGTAAGCCTCACTGCATGACTGCCCATGGGTCTTGTATTCTCATGGGGCTCTCATACATATGTAATTAAATTTGTTTTTCTCCTGTTAATCTGTCTTATGCCAACTTAATTATTCAAACAGCCAAAAGAACCTAGAAGAGTAGAGGAAAGCTTTTTCCTTCCCAATGTTGCCATAGTTTCACAGGTGTGTATATATGTCAAATATAATTGTACACTTTAAATATTGCAATGGATTGTATGTCCCTGTCAGTTACACCTTAATAAAGCTGTTTTAAAAAATATGTAGCACCTGAAGAAAGCTCTCCAGATGACTGAAAAAGGATGAAGGGAATTATAATAAACTTAAAACACTATTTCTCTATTCCTTCACATGGTATCAAGGCAAATATGAATTAAAAATAAGAAGATTATATCAACAGATAAATGGTAAAAAAGATCTGGTACATATATGCAGTGGAATATTACTCCACCATAGAAAGGAATGAAACTGTGCCATTTGCAGAGATGTGGATGGACCTAGAGACTGTCATACAGAGTGGAGTAAGTTAGAGAACAACAAATATTGTGTATTAATGCATATAGGGGAATCTAGAAAAAATGATGAAGTTATTTGATGAAATAGATGAAGTTATTTGAAAAGCAGAAATAGAGGCACAGACATAGAGAACAAATGTATGGCTACCAAGGGGGGAAGAAGGGAGTGGAATGGATTTGGAGATTAGGGTTGACATATATACAGTACTATTATAAAATAGATAGCTAATGAAAACTGACTGTGTAGCCCAGGGAGTTCTACTCAGTGCTCTGCCGTGACCTAAATGGGAAGAAAATTCTAAAAAGAGTGGACATATGTAGACATATGGCTAATTCACTTTGCTCTACAGCAGAAATTAATGCAACATTGGAAGGCAACTATGCTCCAATTAAAAAAAAATGATTAATTCTCCCTCTCTCTGCTTTTGGCTCTAGAATTTTTTCCTCTATCCTTTTCAAATGTTTGTAAATCTTGATAATGACTAAATAAGTCTCTGCCAGTCTCATAGCTAGGGAATGTTTTCACAAGGTTCTGTGAGCCATCTTTTTGAAAGGCAAACGTTGAGGTAGACAGCACTCCTATCTCCTCAGTCCTGTGGGGAAGGAAGAGTCCAACTCTCCTGTATCCTCTTGAATTTAGTAGAATTTTTCGTCTCTTCTAGATAGACAGCACAGGGGATCTCCCCAGTTACCGTGATAAAGTTAGGATGAATCAGTGAGACAAAAATTGCTATCAGGTCCACTTCCTTGTGAACTAGTGATGTTTATCTTGAGAACATGCATGTAATGGGTTTTATCTGCTTGGATATACAGAAAGGTGAGGTTTCTTTCTGATTTTGCAGTCTCTTAACCAGTTGTGATGTGTATCACATTCTGGTTTCATTTTTGATCATGAATAAAACTGATTTATTTTCTACTGTCTTTGTAAGGAGGTTTTCTGAGTTAAAGGTTTTCTTTTTAATTATATTTCAACAATTGAACACTGATGTTTTTAAGTTTGAATTTTTATTTTTTATATATTTATTTATTTTTTTAACTGTACTGAGTGTTCATTGCTTCACAGGCTTTTCTCTAGTTTGGTAAGCAGGAGTTGTTCTTTGATTTGGTACCTGGGCTTTTCATTGCAGTGGACTCTCATGTTGCTGGAGCTCAAGCTCTAGGGTATGTGGGCTCAATAGTTGCAGCTCCCGGGCTCTGGAACACAGGCTCAATAGGCATGGTGCACAGGCTTAGTTGCTCTACAGGATGTGGGATCTTTCTGGGTCAGGTATCGAACCCAGGTTTCTTACATTAGCAGGCAGATTCTTTACCACTGAACCACCAGGGAAGTCCCTGAATTTTTAACTTTATTAATTAGAATTAAATCAAACAGTCTTTTGAGACTTTGTCTTCCAAAGTTAAAATTAGAAAGCAAAATGGAATTGTATTCTTTTGCCATAGAATATAACTGCCAAAGAAGAAATGGATCTGTTTTATAAAGGGTGGTGATAGTTTTGAAGATGTGCAAACACACCCCCTTTATCAGTTAATTGCACCCCGTTAGAGTCAAAAGATTCATAGAGCCCTGTTATCTGATTTCAGCAGTTTCCAGCCAGTGTTTTTTCTTGATATATAAATAGTTTATAAAAGAAAATATTATAGAGATGTTGAGATTATTTTAGTTCGCTTAATCTTTCTACTTCATTTTCTCTAAAATAAATCAAGTTCTGTATAGAATGGGGTCTTTTGAACAACTGTTATTAGAATGATTGATGCTGAAAAGTTATACTTAATGGATTTGCTTGATTTCACACAATTGCTATATGTGTCTGACAGATTTGATATAAATTTCAATTGAATTTTGCCTTAAAGTGAAGACTGGATGGTAACTAAATACAGGTAGCTAAAGCTCAAAACTAAATTTTAGAAACAAACACAATATCTAGTAAATATTATTGAAAAAAAATTATTCTAGTCCAATCACATAATATAAAACCTAATATTTTAACCATATTTAATTGTACAGTTCAGTAGCACTAAGAACATTCACATTGTTGTACAACTCTCACCATCACCCAGCTGCAGAATTTTTCACCTTCTTAAACTGAAACTGTTCCCATTAAACATAAACTCCTCATTCTCCCTCCCTCTCACCCACCCTCTGACCCATTGCATCTACCAGTGTACTTTCTGGTTCTATGAATTTGACTATTCTAGGAACTTTTCTGGAGAAGGCAATGGCAACCCACTCCAGTACTCTTGCCTGGAAAATCCCATGGACAGAGGAGCATGGTAGGCTGCAGTCCATGGGGCTGCAGAAGAGTTGGACACGACTGAGCGACTTTTATTTCACTTTTCACTTTCATGCATTGGAGAAGAAAATGGCAATCCACTCCAATGTTCTTGCCTGGAGGATCCCAGGGACAGGGGAGCCTGGTGGGCTGCCGTCTATGGGGTCGCATGGAGTCGGACATGACTGAAGTGACTTAGCAGCAGCAGCAGGTAATTTTTGTATCAGTGGAATCAAACAGTATTTGTCTCCACCTCATGTATATTGGAAAACATTTTTAAGGTTAATAATATGAAATTACTTTTAAAGCAATTGTAAAAAAACTGGAAGACTGTTCTTTGTTTATATACATGTTTTAAGAAATAATCTCTCACCATTGACAATAATCATGTACTCAGTTTCCTAGTTGTGGTGTGTATCAAGCTTCTAACTGAGTAAACCCCCTGATAGGATTGGAGCAAAGCTGAAGAACCGATTTCATGACTTAAATTCAATAGCAATTCTTCAACGGTAAGTATCATACTTAATATCTGCATTAAAACAACCACCTGAGAAGGGGAACATTCAGTCAAACAGTAATTGATTATTTCCTCAAGTTTGATGACATATTAAATCCCTTTTAAAATCTCAGAGTCTGAATATTACTGTTAAAGAAACATAGGACATAAGAATTAAAGCATAGAAAAACAGATTTTATTTTCTACTGTGACAGATTTCACCATAGTTACATTTATTTAACCATGAACTTCAAATGACTTTCCTAATTCTCTATGCTGCATTTTAATTAAATTAGAATAAAACTATTTTTTTCAATCCATGCAAATAATTGGATTAAATTTAGAAAAAATATAACATTTAAACATTTGCCTTCCTTTTGGGCAACATAACATTCAGTTCAGTTCAGTTCAGTCACTCAGTCATGACCGACTCTTTGTGACCCAATGAACTGCAGCACGCCAGGCCTACCTGTCCATCACCAACTCCCAGAGTCCACCCAAACCCATGTCCATTGAGTCGGTGATGCCATTCAACCATCTCATTCTCTGTCTTCCCCTTTTCTTCCTGCCCTCAATCTTTACCAGCATCAGGGTCTTTTCCAGTGAGTCAGCTCTTCGCATCGGGTGGCCAAAGTATTGGAGTTTCAGCTTCAACATCAGTCCTTCCAATGACATCCAGGACTGATCTCCTTTACGATGGACTGGTTGGATCTCCTTGCAGTCCAAGGGACTCTCAAGAGTCTTCTCCAACACCACAGTTCAAAAGCATCAATTCTTCAGTGCTCAGCTTTCTCTATAGTCCAACTCTCACACCAACACATGACTACTGGAAAAAACATAACCTTGACTAGACAGATCTTTGTTGGCAAAGTAATGTCTTTGCTTTTTAATATGCTGTCTAGGTTGGTCGTAACTTTCCTTCCAAGGAGTAAGAGTCTTTTAATTTCATGGCTGCAGTCACCATCTGCAGTGATTTTGGAGCCCAAAAAAATAAAATCTGACACTGTTTCCCCATCTATTTCTCATGAAGTGATGGGACCAGATGCCATGATCTTCGTTTTCTGAATGTTGAGCTTTAAGCCAACTTTTTCACTCTCTTCTTTCACATTCATCAAGAGACTCTTTAGTTCTTCTTCACTTTCTGCCATAAGGGTGGTGTCATCTGCATATTTGAGGTTATTGATATTTCTCCTGGTAATCTTGATTCCAGCTTGTGCTCCCTCCAGCCCAGGGTTTCTCATGATGTACTCTGCATATAAGTTAAATAAGCAGGGTGACAATATACAGCCTTGAAGTATTCCTTTTCCTGTTTGGAACCAGCCTGTTGTTCCATGTCCAGTTCTAGCTGTTGCTTCCTGACCTGCATACAGATTTCTTAGGAGGCAGGTCAGGTGGTCTGTATTTCCATCTCTTGAAGAATTTTCCACAGTTTATTGTGATCCACACAGTCAAAGGCTTTGGCATAGTCAATAAAGCAGAAATAGATGTTTTTTCTGGAACTCTCTTGCTTTTTCAATGACCCAGAGGATGTTGGCAATTTGATCTCTGGTTCCTCTGCCTTTTCTAAAACCAGCTTGAACATCAGGAAGTTCACAGTTCACTTATTATTGAAGCCTGACTTGGATAATTTTGAGCATTACTTTCTAGCATGTGAGATGAGTGCCATTGTGTGGTAGTTTGAGCATTCTTTGGCATTGCTTTTCTTTGGGATTGGAGTGAAAACTGATCTTTTCCAGTCCTGTGGCCACTGTTGAGTTTTCCATTTGTTGGCATATTGAGTGCAGCACTTTCACAGCATCAACATATCATTAGAGTTCATTCAATCCAATTCTACAAATGTACAGTCCGTTCCTACTTGCAACAAGCAAGAGTTGATTAATACAAAAAACTCACTGTACAACAGCTCTTACTGTCCAGTGAACCTAGGTCAGAATTAATTATCTCATCATTGCATTTTCTATTATTTAGCTTTTATAATAATTAATCTGTCATAATTTTCATATCTTCCTGACCACACTTTATTGAAGAAGCAGGAGGTATTCAAATAATCAATAATTTTGTTCAAAAAGCATATTTACATCACTTTTCAGAGTTAAATAAAAATATTGCTATTAATGGCTCCTTAAAATTCCCATTTAACATTCAATGAGACATGGAGAAAAAAATCACATTATTCAGTGAAATTAGCCATTCTGAAAAGGCTCTGTGCTGTGTGATTCTAATTATATGACATTCTAGAAAAGGCGAAACTATGGAGGCAGTAGAAAGATCAGTGGTTGCCAGAGGTTAGTGGTTGAATGGGTAGAACATGGGATATTCAGGGCAGTGAAAGTATTCTGTATAACATCAATACTATAATGGTAGACACATGTGTTTAGTCATTTGTTAAAACTCATAGAAAGTATAACACAAAGACTGAACCAAATATAAATGGTAAACTTGGGGTGATAATGTTGTATCAATGTTGGTTCATGGCTTGTGAAAAACATGCTATCTGGTGGGAGATATTGATAATGGAGGAGCCTGGGAATGGAAAGGACATATGGAAATTCTCCTTATTTTCTGCTCAAATATAATTAAGTAAATAAATACATAATTTTTTTAATTATTAAAAAATAGAAGCGGTGGAAGGAAAAAGAAGAACCACAGTCTATGTGAGTGGACATGCTCTAGAATATAGAAGAATGGATTCAAAAATGATATATCTAAAAAAAATGTTCATTACTTCTTATAAATATTGAACTTTGTTTTCCTCCTAATGAGAAAAAAATTAGAAAATTGGAGGTGAGAAATTAGTTATTCAAATGCCTATGCTTTATTGAATCAAAATATTAATATATATTTAAGACCTTGGCTCTACAGACAGATAGTACAAATATTAAAATAACTACCAATCATGAGAGAGAATATGGTAATCCATACAGGAGTTAGAGGTTAAAAGATATGACAGTTCAGAATAAGGACCATGACAGGGAAGATGTAATGTTACCCAGTTAACCTACTCCCAACTTTGGAACCTGATGATCATCTCATCCACATGCATAGATGTGACTTCACTAGATCTCTTGTCATCTTCATCTTAACACTGTTGACATGAATAAAGCTTACTGTGAAGACAGAAATACAGTAAAAATGGACCAATTCATTACTAGGAATTACCAATCCATCTCCAATTCATTACTAGGAATTCCATGTCTGTCTTAAAAGAAGACCGGTTTGAACGGACAAACGTTCACATTATAGATCTTGCCTTAGTTTTTTTCTTTAGTCTAGTTTAGTAGTTTTCATATTTTAGTGTATGTATGAAAATAGTAACCTACTCAGCCTTTTTAGGCACACAATCGTGTTCAGTGTATTTCATGGGGTCTTTAAAATATTCTCACTAATTTTTAGCATGTGTGAGTTTTACTCTGTAGACTAATTGTAGAACGTACCACCCACTTAAGGTATAAATAACTATAATTACGGATTGAGAGGAATCAATGATGAATTCCCATGACCACCTAAACCCAGTGGCTATAGGTTATAGCAGCAACATCACTTGAAGATAGGTTAGGAGAAGAAAATCTATGCAAAATTTCCAAATCAATCTCAGAACAAAATAGGTTAGACCTGAGAGTAGACTTCTTTGTGAAACAGGCTCTGAGCTGATCTATATAGCAACAATTGCATCACTATGATATTACGGATACTCTAATTGTTAATAACAGTCAGCTGGAAATATTCTATACAGTGGATGTTTTCTGAGGTAATGAAAGTCTTGTGATTTAGGTCTCACATTTGCAAAATAAGGAATAAGCTGTCTTTCCATTCTGGCAGTATAAAATCTCAGTAGTGTATGAGCTTTCTCTTTAAAAGCACTCAAGCTTTATTCCACCCCATTTGAGTTAACGGTCGACATGTACACACCGGTGCGTTTAAAATGGATAACCAACAAGTTCCTACTGTACAACACAGGGAACTCTGCTCAATGTTATGTGGCAGCCTGGATGAAGGGGAGTTTGGGAGAATGGATACATGTGTATGTCTAGCTGAGTCCCTTTGCTGTCCACCTGAAACTATCACAACGTTGTTAATTGGCTATACACCAATATAAAATAAAGAGTATAAAAAAAATTAAAAATAAAGTAAAAGCACTCATCGTTAATCCACACTGAGTTCATTCACATTTACTTTCTTGTCCCAATATCTTAGAAGATGCAAAGAAACAAGTCATAAAGTAATGAGGTCAGTAGGTAGAAATAGTTCAAAGGTATCATAAGAAGAGAAATCTTATCAAGAAAACCATAACAAGGAAATCAAGGTGGCCATTTATGTCAGTGATAACTAGGCTTAGTTTCCAAAGCTGAGGAGGACTCGGAAAAGGCATAAAAGAAAATCTTCATGGTGATGAAAGGTTTGATAAAAAATTCCAGTGACGGCCTCCAGCAATTACAGTTCACACTGCTGCTACTGCTGCTGCTGCTAAGTCGCTTCAGTTGTGTCCGACTCTGTGCGACCCCACAGACGGCAGCCCACCAGGCTCCTCCGTCCCTGGGATTCTCCAGGCAAGAACACTGGAGTGGGTTGCCCTTTCCTTCTCCAATGCATGAAAGTGAAAAGTGAAAGTGAAGTCGCTCAGTCGTGTCCGACTCTTCACGACCCCATGGTCTGCAACCTACCAGGCTCCTCCGTCCATGGGATTCTCCAGGCAAGAGTACTGGAGTGGGGTGCCATTGCCTTCTCCAATAGTTCACACTACTATATATCAAATCGATAACTAACAAGAACTGTAACTCTACTCAATACTCTGTAATGACTGTTATGGGAAAAGAATCTAAAAATGAGTGGATATATGTATATGTACAACTGATTCACTTTGCTGCTGCTGCTGCTGCCGCTAAGTCGCTTCAATTGTGTCCAACTCTGTGCGACCCCACAGATGGCAGCCCACTGGGCTCCGCCATCCCTGGGATTCTCCAGGCTATAACACTGGAGTGGGTTGCCATTTCCTTCTCCAATGCATGAAAGTGAAAAGTGAAAGTGAAGTCGCTCAGTCGTGTCTGACTCAGCGACCCCTTGGACTGCAGCCTACCAGGCGCCTCCGTCCATGGGAGTTTCCAGGGAAGAGTACTGGAGTGGGGTGCCATTGCCTTCTCCGTCACTTTGCTATACACATGAAACTAATACAACATTGTAAATTAACTATACTTTAATAAAAATGATTAAAAAAACATATTTGGAGGATAGAAAAAAACAATAGTAATTCTTCACCCAGAGGAGAAAGAGAAGAATTGGCCATCTTGGTCAGAGAAACATCTTGCACAGGTTAGTGGTGGATTCATGTGACCCAAACCTGGGACAGAGGAGAAAGCAATAACATATCATGACTTACAGAAAAAGGAACATGATCAGAAAGGAAGGACGAATGACTGGGCAGAGCAGTTGCACAGTTGAGCAGAATAGAAAGTTGCTGAGGGAGTGCATAAAATTCTCTCCTCATTTCTTTTGCACAATTGTACTTATTCTTACTTCAGTTTATTTCAGATGCGGTTCTTCCTAAAGGAACCAAGAGGAAGCTTCCAGAGTCACGATTCTTTTATATTTATTACACCAACTAATATTCTGGTAACTCAGTAAAGAATCTGCCTGTAGTGGAGGAGACCTGGGTTTGATTCCTGGGTCGGGAAGATGGAAATGGCAACCCACTCCCATGGACAGAGGAGCCTGGCGGGCTACAGTCTATGGGGTAATAAGAGTTGGACACAACTTAGCGACTAAACTAACACCACAATACAGTTTAATGAGAGTTATTGGCATGCTTGAGATCAACACAAAGAAAGCTATTTAAAGATTTTCAATATTTATTCAGTGTTTGTTTGCTTTTTATTTTGCTTTTATCATAGCCTTTGACATAAAGCCACTTCCTTTACCTTTCTGAGTTCAAAGATTTTGAGGCACTTCAAACTACGACTCTTCTGGAAATGATGTCCAAAATTCTAAATAAGAAGAAGAACAGAATAATTAACGTAATTCACTGCAGAACAAAACTGCAAACTGGAAACTTATTTGCTACAACTCCAAACAAGAAAATCATGTGCCATGCATGACAAATCTAAAGGTCGTGTGTCAACCTCAAGGAACTGTGATAAAACACCTGACAACCTCTTTTTATTATTTAAAGAAAACATGCTGTGTCTTACATGACATTGAATCCATGACATTTTTCTTTCTCTGCTGCGTCATGGTGGTTTGAATATATTCCTTTTCTCTTTAAGTAAGGCCATCTATATTTGTGGGTATCATGATTTAGATAAAATTATTTACTACTACTGCCTTATTTTCTTTACGTAATTATGCTGTCTATTATAATCAGCTTGGTGATTTTTACTTCACTATTTTTATACTAAAATGTTTAATGTACTTTAAAAATGTTCTGAGAATTGGAAAAAAACACAAGTAGCTGATATTCATCCTTACAATTTAATTTACCCTATAGAATGAAAAAACCCTACTGTAATTCAAACCTCAACAGAACAAAATTCCAATACATCTAGCCTACTCTCATAATGTCTTAGCGTCAAAAGATAAAGCTGATATAAAAGGATACAGGCCCTTATTCTTTAGGAATTCCAAGATTAAATGTAACTGTTCAATTCAAATAGAAAATTAAGTTACGCTTATTTCCTTAAAAATGAAGAAGTAGAAATTAAAACTCCATCAGGTAACAGAGATATTGTGTAAATGATATTTATAATACAGGTTAATAAGTATATTATTAACTGAATAGAAATCAGATGTAATTTTTTAAAGACTGAGTTACATACACCTCATGATCCGGTCTCCATTTTTACTCTTCCTGCACAGCAGTGCCTCAAAGTTATCTGTATGCTAATTTCTGTAGTCTGATAATGAACTCTTGGAGATTTTGCATTTTTCACATCTATGCTCTCATGTAAGTTTATGATCAAACAATTTTACCATCAGTGCCTGTAGAGATTTTTCAATAAAGTAGAAAACACAGTATCTATTGATACCTATTGTACTAACATTGGTCATAGTTTATTATAACTTCTGCTTGATTATTATTTTTATTTTCATCTAGACTTTTTTCCTTGTCTATAATAATAATAATAATAGTAGACATCATAGTAAATATGACCTAATCTTAGAACAAGTTTCTTTTATTGTTATTAAATCACTTCTAATGGATAGAGGTAGTCCTGTCAAAACCATCATTCAAAAGATCCTCTGTCCTGGGGACTTTCCTGGCAGTCCAGTGGTTGATACTTTGCCTTCCAATGCAGATGGTATGGGTTTGATCCCCAATTGGGGAGCTAAGATCCCACATTCCTCATGGCCAAAAAACCAAAATATAAGACAGAAGCAATACTGTAACAAATTTAATAAAGACCTTGAAAAAATGGGAAAAAGATCCCCTTTCTCAGTTTTTAATGGGAGTCTTTGCCATTATCCACACTATTATTTACTTTGTAGGTTAGCCCTGCAAGGTAACGATCCAGCCCTGGTAAGTGTTAGTCACTCAGCAAATTATCTGCTCTTGAATGGCAAAATCAATTCAATAGTATACTAAGCTAAACATAATTTTTAAGGTAAATCTAATTTAAAAATTAAGGTCCTATGACAAATCACAAAGTCAAGAGAATAATTCTCTGAACTGTCTGCTTCTCCACCCCACCTGCCCTGGTGGATCAGTGGTAAAGAATGCACCTGCACTGTATGAAATGCAGGAGACACAGGTTTGATCCCTGGGTCAGGAAGATCCCCTGGAGGAGGGAATGGCAACCCATTCCAATATTCTTGCCAGGAAAGTCCCATGGACAGAGGAGCCTGGTGGCCTATAGTCCAAGGGGTTGCAAGAGTCATACATAGCTGAGCAACTGAACAGGCACACTGTCTCACCCAGGCCACTTATTATCTTTCTTGCTGTCAACACAACACTTAACACCTTTCCTCCTGGTTCCCCTTGTGAAGAAAGGAGATAAATAAGGCCTACCTCACTGAGAAGTACAATCATTAAAGAGATGATCTGTAAAGCCTGTTACATGGGTCTTGAAACACATCAATCACAAAATANCATTCCAATATTCTTGCCGGGAAAGTCCCATGGACAGAGGAGCCTGGTGGCCTATAGTCCAAGGGGTTGCAAGAGTCATACACAGCTGAGCAACTGAACAGGCACACTGTCTCACCCAGGCCACTTATTATCTTTCTTGCTGTCAACACAACACTTAACACCTTTCCTCCTGGTTCCCCTTGTGAAGAAAGGAGATAAATAAGGCCTACCTCACTGAGAAGTACAATCATTAAAGAGATGATCTGTAAAGCCTGTTACATGGGTCTTGAAACACATCAATCACAAAATATTATCATGTTATTATTTTATTATATTAAATATATATGTCTTATAAATAGTACAACTTATGTTATACATTATAAAAGATGTATCAATATATAATACAATATATGCTTTATAAATATTAAATGCAGTGTATGTAATATATAGAAATAATATATATCAAATAATATAGGAAATATTGACATTTATTATGAAGTGATTTTTTAATATTATTTTAATCATTATTTCTCTTCTCTCTATAGTGCCATGTGTCCCATCTTAGTTAAATATTTGAGAATTGTCTTTGCAATCATGTAAAATATTTTAAGACATTAATAATGTTAACTGAGTTCTATGTCATGAGAAACACTGGGCTGGAAGAAGCACATGCTGGAATCAAGATTGCCAGGAGAAATATCAATAACCTCAGATAGGCAGATGACACTACCCTTATGGCAGAAAGTGAAGAGGAGCATTTTGAACTGTGGTGTTGGAGAAGACTCCTGAGAGTCTCTTGGACTGCAAGGAGATCCAACCAGTCCATTCTAAAGGAGATCAGTCCTGGGTGTTCTTTGGAAAGACTGATGCTAAAGCTGAAACTCCAATATCTTGGCCACTTCATGCAAAGAGTTGACTTTTTGGAAAAGACTCTGATGCTGGGAGGGATTGGGGGCAGGAGGAGAAGGGGACAACACAGGGTGAGATGGCTGGATGGCATCACCAACTTGATGGACATGAGTTTGAGTGAACTCTGGGAGTTGGTGATGGACAGGGAGGCCTGGTAAGCTGCAATTCATGGGATCGCAAAGAGTTGGACACGGCTGAGCAACTGAACTGAACTGAGTTCTATGTTTATTTTAAAACTTAAGTCACAAGATAATGTCTAGGGGAATATAAAATAAATTGTTTCTGATTGAAAATATTCTTCTATTATGATCCTTTTAAAATGATTTTTTTACTTCAACTACAATGTGGTGATGGAGAAGGAAATGGAAGCCCACTCCAATATTCTTGCCTGGGAAATCCCATGGACAGAGGAGCCTGGTGGACTACAGTCCGTGAGGGGCACAAAAGAGTCAGACATGACTTAGCCACTAAGCAACAATGACAACTTGGTGAGCAAGCTCCATGTGAAGAAGAATGTGAAATAAAGAGGAAAATAAAATCATAAGACTGACATACAGAACAATGATTTATCATTTTCTTGTTTCATAATTTACATCCACATTTCTGTTCTTATTATAGCACTTTATCTACTGTTTTTTATTATTGGCTTTATAATGATAAACTGGTTTTGAATATATATGTGATAATCCTGCATTTATAATATATATGGAAAGAAACTCAGAATTGTTATTGCATCTTGCCTTCCTTATTTCCAGTGTCTCTAATATATTTGGTACAATTACAAAACTGTAACTCTAGCTGTCATCATATAGTGATGAAAAGTGCATTTAAAACTCTTCCTGAACAGGAAGGCTGAAGTGGAATAAATGAGGAAATCCTCCTTTTTAAGAATATTTATATAACTCCAAACAAATAGAGTGGACCTTTCTTCTATCTTTTTCATTAAATAAACAATCTGCCTGGGAAAGGAGCACGTCTTAGAGATAGCAGATCCAGCACCTTCTCTGTGTGGAGCTCTGAAGGCAACAGGAAATGAAAACAAATGAGAAGTAAGCACTGACTTCTGGCAGGAAAATTTTGTATCCGGATTCAAAACTGCACGCACGACAAAGATTGATAGACGATAGTCACGGAGAAGCATAGAGCTGAAAACAATGTATTATTTTATATTTTCACCAAACTATTCAGAGAGAACTCAACACTTCAAATAATACACTTAAAATAGATGAAATATTAAAAAATCAAAAGTGTACTCTAGAAGGTTGGATAATATGTGACTTTTGTAACTAGCATCATTTCAGATGGATAAGTTGAGTAATTAAAATCATTTTTTTCAGCTCTTAATGTGGATGTACATTTTCACTAAACTATCCAGAGAGAACTCAACACTTCAAATAATACCCTTAACTTAAAATAGATGAAATATTAAAAAATCAAAGGTGTACTCTAGAAGGTTGGATAATATGTGACTTTTGTAACTAGCATCATTTCAGATGGATAAATTGAGTAATTAAAATCATTGTTTTCAGCTCTTAATGTGGATGTTAGAGACAATATAACATTTATAAGTTTATTTTCTCCGTCATGCAGAGGAGAGTACTAAGGGTATTTTTCTGATTAAAATTAGCTCTAGCTCTCAATGTTAAATCTAGCTCTCAATCCATGTTCAGTTCCTTTGCTGTATATCTAAAAGCAGGGGTGGATGATATTCAAAATATTTAAGAACTGGTCTGCCTTGAGCATCAAGAAATCAGAACAGGCACCAGCCACAAGCCTACAGTACAACTTCACAGACTGTGTGAAATGGGTGAGGCGAATCCAATGCATCTCTAATTTTCAAATACAAATGAAAACCAAATTGCCATAAGGTGACCAAGATAGACAAGTTTTTGCATGAGAAATTTGACACCCAAAGTATCCATGGAAGATTACATTATAACAACAGATAGATTTCACAGAGTTGGGAATAAAATGTTAAAAAAATTTTAATACGTTTTTAAAGATTTTTTTGATGTGGACCCCAATTTTTAAAGTCTTTATTGAATTTGTAACAATATTGCTTCTGTTTTATGTTTTGGATTTTTGGCCACAAGACATGTGGGATTTTAGCTCCCTGACCAGGGATCGAGCCTGCACTCCCTGCTTTGGAAGGCGAAGTCTTAATCACTGGACTCCAGGGAAGTCCCTAAAATTCAAATATTGAGTAAAAAGAAAATTGATTGCTTTTTAAAGTGCAATACAGAGAAAGAGGTAAGATAATGTATCTGAAAAATAGTTGACAGTTTCATTTAACTATGTGCATCATAAGAATCAAACCATCTGATGGGCACCACCCCCCCAACATTACTACACACAGCACACATATTATTAGAATTTAGTGTTCAGATTGGGATATTGTCTAATTTGAAATATGGTCAGAGGGAAAAAAATGGAAAAGACTGTAAAGAGACTTGAAACCTCCTGATGAATAAACTATAAATAACTGTGATGAAAACAAGACTATCTAGGCAAAAAATCATGGTTGCGTCCAAGTATTTGAGAAAATAACACAAGGAAGGGGGAAGCCGAGTGGGTCTCTGTCATCCCTGGGGATAGAATTAAAACAATAGACCTTTTTCAAGTTAGGAAGTATTTTGCTGCTCAACATAACAAACTTCATAATAGACTTCATAATGGTCCATGCTATTCAACAAAAGAGCAGATGCCCAGGATGCCGGGTGGGGAGGTACGTGTTAGGACTCTCAAAGTGTGAAAGGAAGCTTAGTAGATAGGAATGAGGAATGTAATGAGGAATGTAATCCAAGGCATGCAAACATTGGATGAGGACTCTTACAAAATGATCTCATTAGGATGGAGACAGTTGTGCAGATTTCTTGCAGCACAGACTGAAAGCAGCGGTGTGAGCTTGTTTGCCTTTCAGCTGCAGGATTCCTAAGGAAGGCCTCTTAAAATATTCAGAGCTGCTTCTGAGAAACCAGAGAGGCCTGTTAGTTGTTTTCTCTGCCTTCCTGCTTAGTCAGTAGCTACATGCATGAAACCGTTTCTGAACATCTTGCAATGCCTGTTTAAGTTATTGCCAAACAAGAAACAAGGAGTCCGTAATGTTCATCACAATTTGTCCTGATTCAGAAATAGGTTCTTACATAGAAACATACTTATATATGCCTCAGGAACTGTCTGGATAGATCCTAGAAGAAAAGACAGCACGTTATTTTAGGTTTTTAAAGAATTTATTAGCTTTCTTTTCTTTTTTAATTGAAGGATAGTTCTTTTACAATATTGTGTTGGTTTCTATCATACATCAACATTAATCAGCCATAGGTGTACATACATCCCCTCCCTCTAGTACCTCCATCCCACCTCCCACCCCATCCCATCCCTCTAGGTTGTCACAGAGCACTGCCTGTGGGTTCCCTGCCTCATACAGTAAATTCCCACTGGCTATCTATGTGGGATAGATAGGAGTTCTATCTATCTATGTCCTGCCAGACTCCTCTGTCCGTGTCAACCCTAATCTCCCAATCCATTCCTCCCCTGGTGATCCAGTGGTTAGGACTCTGCACTTTCACAGCCAAGTGCTCAGGTTTGATCCCTAGTTGGGGAACTGAGGATCCTGAAAGCTATAAGTGGCACCTAGTTTAGAGCAATTTGCTATGGAAAACTTAGCAAACAAATACAATAAACTGCTATTATTAAATTCTCTGCTTTTATCGTGTAGGACCTTGGTCCAGAAATTGCTACATTTTATTGGTTTACTGGCATCAGAATAAGGAAAGACTTTCTATGGCTGGTTGAGCTGGAGAAACATAACTGTTATTAATTGGGAGCTGCACAAAGTTAGAGGGAGCTCCTGTCTCTGAGTTAGGCACTGTTTTCATTCTTTAAATCTCTATCAGTTCAGTTCAGTCGCTCAGTCGTGTCCGACTCTTTGCGACCCCATGAATCGCAGCACGCCAGGCCTCCCTGTTCATCACCATCTCTCGGAGTTCACTCAGACTCAGGTCCATCGAGTCCCTGATGCCATCCAGCCATCTCATCCTCGGTCGTCCCCTTCTCCTCCTGCCCCCAATCCCTCCCAGCATCAGAGTCTTTTCCAGTGAGTCAACTCTTCGCATGAGGTGGCCAAAGTACTGGAGTTTCAGCTTTAGCATCATTCCTTCCAAAGAAATCCCAGGGCTGATCTCCTTCAGAATGGACTGGTTGGATCTCCTTGTAGTCCAAGGGACTCTCAAGAGTTTTCTCCAACACCACGGTTCAAAACCATCAATTCTTCGGTGCTCAGCTTTCTTCACAGTCCAACTCTCACATCCATACATGACCACAGGAAAAACCATAGCCTTAACTAGACCGACCTTAGTCGGCAAAGTAATGTCTCTGCTTTTGAAAATGCTATCTAGGTTGGACATAACTTTTCTTCCAAGGAGTAAGTGTCTTTTAATTTCATGGCTGCAGTCACCATCTGCAGTGATT
>SJYT01049003.1:0-77838 GCA_006410635.1 Cephalophus harveyi
ATTAAATAACTTCCTGAGGTTTTTTTATTAGGTTATTCTTCCAGAAGGTAGACTAGTGCCTAGGGGTATTAAAGAATAAAAACACTAAAAAGGACAGACTAGACATTGTCTGTTGAAAGCAGCCACCATGTGCACACACAGAGGGCAGCAGGAGGGAGGGAGAGGGAGGAAATTTAAGGATTAGGAAGCTTGCATATTGCATTTAACTGCTCTTTCCGTGTCTCTTATACACATCTCCTTTGACTGTGTGGATCACAATAAATTGTGGAAAATTCTGAAAGAGATGGGAATACCAGACCACCTGACCTGCCTCTTGAGAAACCTATATGCAGGTCAGGAAGTAACAATTAGAATTGGACATGGAACCACAGACTGGCTCCAAATAGGAAAAAGAGTACTTCAAGCTCTATATTGTTGCCTTGCTTATTTAACTTCTATGCAGAGTACATCATGAGAAACGCTGGGCTGGAAGAAGCACAAGCTGGAATCAAGATTGCCAGGGGAAATATCAATAACCTCAGATATGCAGATGATACCACCCTTATGGCAGAAAGTAAACAGGAAATAAAAAGCCTCTTAATGAAAGTGAAAGAGGAGAGTGAAAAGGTTGGCTTAAAGGTCAACATTCAGAAAACGAAGATCATGGCATCTAGTCCCATCACTTCATGGGAAATAGATGGGGAAACAGTGTCAGACTTTCTTTTTTTGGGCTTCAAAATCACTGCAAATGGTGATTGCAGCCATGAAATTAAAAGACGCTTACTCCTTGGAAGGAAAGTTAAGACCAACCTAGATAGCATATTCAAAAGCAGAGACATTACTTTGCCAACGAAGGTCCATCTAGTCAAGGCTATGGTTTTTCCAGTGGTCATGTATGGATGTGAAAGTTGGACTGTGAAGAAAGCTGAGTGCCAAAGAATTGATGCTTTTGAACTGTGGTGTTGGAGAAGACTCTTGAGAGTCTCTTGGACTGCAAGGAGATCCAACCAATCCATTCTGAAGGAGATCAGTCCTAGGTGTTCTTTGGAAGGACTGATGCTAAAGCTGAATACTTTGGTCACCTCATGCGAAGAGTTGACTCACTGGAAAAGATTCTGATGCTGGGAGGGATTGGGGGCAGGAGGAGAAGGGGATGATGAAGGATGAGATGGCTGGATGGCATCACCGACTCGACAGACATGAGTTTGAGTAAACTCCAGGAGCTGGTGATGGACAGGGAGGCCTGGCATGCTGTGATTCATGGTGTCGCAAAGAGTTGGACATGACTGAGCGACTGAACTGAACTGAGGCTAATCTTAATTATGTACATATATGCAAAAATCCTCAATGTGCTAAGTTGCTTCAGTAGTGTCTGGCTTTTTATGACCCTATGGAATGTAGCCCTCCAGGCTCCTTGGCCCATAGGATTCTCCAGGCAAGAATACTCGAGTGGATTGTGATGCCCTGTTGCAGAGAATCTTCCCAACCTAGGGACTGAACTTGTGTCTCTTATATCTCCTGCATTGGCAAGCAGGCTCTTTAGCAAAGAGCTCCAAAATCAGTCCAGCAATATATGAAGATAACAGTACATTACAACTTGTCTTAGGCCATCTTTTCTTTCTCTCCTAGGTCACTTTATCACAGCCTATGAGATTTAAATATAATATTTATGGTTCAGTTCAATTCAGTCACTCAGTCATCTCCAACTCTTTGCAACCCCATGAACCACAGCATGCCAGGCCTCCCTGTCCATCACCAATTCCCAGAGTTCACCTAAACTCATGTGCATTGAGTCGGTGATTCCATCAAACTGTCTCATTCTCTGTCATCCTCTTCTCCTCCTGCCCTCAATCCCTCCCAGCATCAGAATCTTTTCCAATGAGTCAACTCTTTGCATGGGTGGCTGAAGTATTGGAGTTTCAGCTTCAGCATCAGTCTTTCCAATGAACACCCAGGGCTGATCTCCTTTAGGATGGACTGGTTGGATCTCCTTGCAGTCCAAGGGACTCTCAAGAGTCTTCTCCAACACCGCAGTCCAAAAGCATCAGTTGTACGGAGTTCAGCTTTCTTTATAGTTCAACTCTCACATCCATACATGGCTAGTGGAAAAACTGCATCCTTGACTCGATGGACTTTTGTTGACGAAGTAATGTCTATGCTTTTCAATATGCTATCTAGGTTGGTCATAACTTTCCTTCCAAGGAGTAAGCGTCTTTTAATTTCATGGCTGCAGTCACCATCTGCAGTGATTTTAGAGCCCCCCAAAATTAAGTCAGTCACTGTTTCCCCATCTATTTGCTATGAAGTGATGGGACCATATGCCATGATCTTGGTTTTCTGAATGTTGAGCTTTAAGCCAACTTTCTTACTCTCCTCTTTCACTTTCATCAAGAGGCTCTTTAGTTCTTCACTTTCTGCCATAAGGGTGGTATCATCTGCATATCTGAGGTTATTGATATTTCTCCCAGCAATATTGATTCCAACTTGTACTTCTTCCAGCCCAGTGTTTCTAATGATGTTCTGCATATAAATTAAATAAACAGGGTGACGATATACAGCCTTGACGTACTCCTTTTTCTATTTGGAACCAGTCTGTTCCATGTCCAGTTCTAACTGTTGCTTCCTTACCTGCATACAAGTTTCTCAAGAGGCAGGTCTGGTGGTATGGTATTCCCATCATTTTCAGAATTTTCCACAGTTTATTGTGATCCACACAGTCAAAGGCATTGGCATAGTCAATAAACCAGAAATAGGTATTTTTCTGAAACTCTCTTGCTTTTTCAATGATGCAGTTGATGTTGGCAATTTGATCTCTGGTTCCTCTGCCTTTTCTAAAACCAGCTTGAACATCTGGAAGTTCACAGTTCATGTATTGCTGAAGCCTGACTTGGAGAATTTTGAGCATTACTTTAGTAGCATGTGAGATGAGTGCAATTGTGCGGTACTTTGAGCCTTCTTTGGCATTGCCTTTCTTTGGAATTGGAATGAAAACTGACCTTTCCAGTCCTGTGGCCACTGCTGAGTTTTCCAAATTTGCTGGCATATTGAGTGCAGCACTTTCACAGCATCATCTTTCAGGATTTGAAATAGCTCAACTGGAATTCCATCACCTCCACTAGCTTTGTTCGTAGTGATGCTTCCTAAGGCCCACTTGGCTTCATATTCCAGAATGTCTGGCTCTAGGTGACTGATCATACCATCATGATTATCTAGGTCATGAAGCTGTTTTTTGTACAGTTCTTCTTTGTATTCTTGCCACCTCTTCTTATTTTCTGCTTCTGTTAGGTCCAGACCATTTCGGTCCTCTATGTCCTTTATCTCCATTCTGTCCTATATTTATGGTGATGACTTCCTAATGTATATCTTTAGCCCGGAACTCTTTTTTCAATTAGCCTCAAATATCCAACTCCATAAGTACCACAGATATCACAGCCAAAAGAAACCCACAGTAGAGCTCTTCATGTCTCCTCCCAAGTCTGTTTCCCTGGTCTTGGTTTGCTTCTGTATCACATCCAGATCTTTTCCTGGGCTGTTCCCACTTACCTGATATTCTTTTTATATAACCTATTCTTTCTTGTCCTTCATACTTCGAGTTTGTCCACCAAGAACTTTTTCTTCATCTTCCTCTTTCCTACTCTCCAAATCAGGGTTAGTTATTGATCCTGTGCCACAGCTTCCCGCAACTTTCAGAGCAGCACTTATCACGAGGTATCACAATGGTTGCATACTTGCCTGTGTCTCTCACTAGAAACTTTTATGTACTTATTTATGGCTATGCTAGGTTTTTTGTTACTGCACACAGGCTTTCTCAGTTGTGTTGTGCAGGCTTTTTATTGCCATGGTTTCTCTTATTGTGGAGCATGGCTCTAGACCATGGGCTTGGTGGTTGTGGCTCACATGTACAACCTGTAACCTGTGGAATATCCTCAGACAAGGGATTGAACTCATGTCCCCTACATTGGCAGGTGGATTCTTAAGCAATGGACCACCATGGAAGTCCTAGAATATTCTTGAGAGAAGAACTCTTATTGAAAGAATGTAAACTGTGAGCACAGTTCTGAAACTTAGTTGTCAGTTGCCATTAAATATTATTTAACTTATATGCAGAGTACATCATGAGAAACACTGGGCTGGAAGATGCACAAGTTGGAATCAAGACTGCCAGGAGAAATAGCAATAACCTCAGATATGCAGATGACACCACCTTTATGACAGAAAGTGAAGAAGAACTAAAGAGCCTCTTGATGAAAGTGAAAGAGGAGAGTGAGAAAGTTGACTTAAAGCTCAACATTCAGAAAACTAAGATCATGGCATATGGTCCCGTCACTTCATGGCAGATAGATGGGGAAACAGTGGGAACAGTGGCTGATTTATTTTGGGGGGCTCCAAAATCACTGCAGATGGTGATTGCAGCCATGAAATTAAGATACTTACTCCTTGGAAGGAAAGTTATGACCAACCTAGATAACATATTTGGAGAAGGCAATGGCACCCCACTCCAGTACTCTTGCTTGGAAAATCACATGGACAAAGGAGCCTGGTAGACTGCAGTCCATGGGGTCGCGAAGAGTTGAACACGACTGAGTGACTTCACTTTCATTTTTCCCATTCATGCATTGGAGAAGGAAATGGCAACCCACTTCAGTGTTCTTGTCTGGAGAATCCCAGGGACGGGGGAGCCTGGTGGGCTGCCGTCTATGGGGTCGCACAGAGTTGGAAACGACTGAAGCAACTTAACAACAGATAACATATTAAAAAGCAAAGACATTACTTTGCCAGCAAAAGTCCATCGACTAAAGGCTATAGTTTTTCCATTAGTCATGTATGGATGTGAGAGTTGGACTATAAAGAAAGCTGAGTGCCAAATAATTGATGCTTGTGAACTGTGGTGTTAGAGAAGACTCTTGAGAGTCCCTTGGACTGCAAGGAGATCCAACCAGTCCATCCTAAAGGAGATCAGTCCTGAGTGTTCATTGGAAGGACTGATGTTGAAGTTGAAACTCCAGTACTTTGGCCACCTGATGAGAAGAGCTGACTCATTTGAAAAGACCCTGATGCTGGGAGGGATTGGGGGCAGGAGGAGAAGGGGATGCCAGAGGATGAGATGGTTGGATGGCAACACCGACTCAATGGACATGAGTTAGGGTGAACTCTGGGAATTGGTGATCGACAGGGAGGCCTGGCGTGCTGCCATCCATGGGGTTGCAAAGAGTCGGACACGACTGAGCGACTGAACTGAACTGATCAGTCAACTTAACAGAATAAAGAGTAAGATGAATGTTATAATAGTTATGTACTGGGAAATAAGTGAGTTCAGGAGCGAGAGACAGAGGAATGGCTCTCACGCCAACCTGAAAGATGCAGGCTTGGGAATGACTCTGCTAATGTACGTTGTCTATCTTGAGAGGAAGAACTAGAATGTAGAGAACGTTGGAGACGAAAAGAAAGCCATGAGTAACAGCTCATGTGGGGCAATGTGAGCAAGATAGCTGGAGCACACAACTGTCTTCAGAGAGGTCAGGTTCTACAATGCTATTAATAGTATGACTGGAGGTCAAATCTCAAATCTGACCATTCTCCTTTTAAGGACTTTTAAAGGGAGTTTCGTGTGGCCAGATTCATACCTCTGAAAGATCACTCAGGAAGCAGCGAGAGGCGTGGGATTGGATGCAGGAAGACAAGTTGCAGGGCTTGCAGCCATCAGTTGATAAATGACAAGGGCTGGACAAGGACAACGATGGTTTGTTAGCACAGAGGGGAGCTGCTTGTCCTGAGCAGAATGCTGCGGGAAGGTGCTCGTGGTGAACCTGAGTGTTCTGTTAGTACTGTCATTTGGGGCATTCTCCAGCTGTCAGCACATTTGCTGGCCTGGCTGGAGCTAAGCTGATCGTGTTTGCGTCTCCCCAGTCCCACTGCTGGAGGTGGCGTGAGGGCCTTTCAGGAACCATCTGGAGAAGGTCAGTTTGATCTGAGAGGTTTATTTTCATTTAAAAAGTTCCCAAAAGCACAAGTCATTGCCCAGAAAGGGAGAGATTCCATTAACTTTGATCTTGTCTGTTGTTCACTGTCTTCTGCTGCTTTTATTATTTTGGTGTCAGCCTTGGTTTTGAAGCTGCAAACAAGTAGTGGTGGCTATATGTCCAATATCAGTTAAACATGGAAAGATATGCTAATCCTCAGGAATCAAATTCTGATGTTAAAAGAAAGACCCAAACAGACTTTTCTTAGCATTTTGAATGCCTTTTGTGCAAGAGGTGAGAGGTGAGGTGAAGTCGCTCAGTCGTGTCCGACTCTTTGCGACCCCATGGACTGTAACCTACTAGGCTTCTCCATCCGTGGGATTCTCCAGGCAAGAATACTGGAGTGGACTGCCATTTCCTTCTCCAGGGGATCTTCCCGACCCAGGGATCGAACCTGGGTCTCCCACATTGGAGGCAGATGCTTTAACCTCTGAGCCACCAGGGAAGCCCTTTTGTGCAAACTGGTGACTAATTGCTAAAGAGAGGTTATGCCTCAGAGGTTGATGACACTACTTGCCTTTTTATAATCTTTCCTTCTTTGAAAAAATGTTTTAGAAAATACTAATTTATTAAGCAAACACAGTAATCTTCACAGATTGTTATCGAAATATTTCATTTGCATACTGACTCAAGCATCCGATAGGGGAGAATAAATGTGATGCAATTCATTAATATAGATGTTCCGGGTGAACGTTTTCCTGGCTGCACTGTGATGTTTTTTCAGCTCAAATTTCTATTAAGCCACTGGCTTTTAATGCCACACATTACCATCTCTGCTGTCTTTAATGGATAATATTGTTGATACCGCTAAGCAAACAGGCACTTGGCCAAGAAGTAGTTGTATGTACCTTCTGGCTCCCAGGAGGAGGCCAAGTGAGTGGCGGGGATTGAGATAAGAGTATCCAGCAGCCTCACCATAGGCTTAGACATGGCTCTCGTGCTTATCTGAATGCAGCACGCCTGGCAGGGTTATAGCCCCAAGGAATGCTGGAGGACTAGGTCTCAAGATGGACTTCAGAGGAAAATAATTCTGTATCTAAATCAGCGTTAGGGAATTCAGAAGAAAACTAAGACTAAAGCACCATACTAAAACACGTGTAAGCACGTGCAATACAAACACGTGTACTAGGTTTCACAGAGAAGCAGTATTGCACAGAGATTAAGGGAATAGGAAGTTTGGACTCCAGCTTCCTAGTTTCTTATCTATGCTTTAGTTTACTCATTGGTAAATGGAGAATCTTAGTGTTCTCTCTCTTTCTCTCTCTCTCTGGGTTGCTCTGAAGGTTAAGTGGCTGTCAGAGGATAGCTAGTGTTTTTCCTTTTACTGTTGGTATCTAGTCCAGAGTCTGGGCAAAATTCAGTGCACTGGCATTCGGTACACACTCACCAACACCTACTAGGTGTCAGTCCCTGGGCCAGGCACGAGGAACACAGTGACAAATGCAACACACTCTCTGCCTTGAAGAATACACAGTCCAGTAGAGGAGACAGATATGCCAATGGTAGGTTTAATTCTGTGTGAGGAAAAGAATAAGAGATGCAGACGTGAAGTTCCAGAGGTAGTAGAGTGAAGGGAGACTGTCCTCTGATTGAAGAATTTATAAGGAAATGGTTTGCATAGGTTTTAAATACTCTGCTGGCGTTTCAGGTGTAAGTAGGAGTTGAATTTTGTCAAGAGTGTGAGTAATTAGGGAGAATGAAAGGGTTAAAGTGAAAGTGTTAGTTGCTCAGTTGTGTCTGACTCTCTGCAACCCCGGGGACTGTAGTCTGCCAGGCTCCTCTGTCCATTGAATTCTCCAGGCAAGAATACTGGAGTGGGTGGCCATTTCCTGCTCCAGGGGATCTTCCTGACCCAGGGACTGAACCCGCGTCTCCTACAATGCAGACTCTACAATTTGAGCCACCAGGAAAGCCCCAAAATTTTAAAGAAAACAGGTATTGAATGAAGAATAGGGGAGGAAAATATGCTGTTATCTTTCATCCAATTTGTTTGCTCATTTGTTTCTTTGGTTTGGCAGTGAGATTCTTGGTTCTGGAGTATTTCCTGTTTTTAATCTAAATTTGGCAACAGTTCCATGCTTAATGGAAGCATTGTACTGGGAGAATTCCGTCCTATTCTGGGAACTGGTGGCCCAGCTGCGTTTGAACTGCCACTTGTAGACCACCGGCTTCTCTCTGAAGATGGAGTCTAGACTTGGTCCATTATTGTGCTTTTGAGATGACCTTCTGGCCAAACCAAATCAAGAAACTGTTTGCATATCAAGTCCAAATTCTTAGCTGTTCAGAGTTTCATTCTTTCAGGAGAAACGAGATTTTAAGTCTTTGAGTCAATTTAAGAATTTCAAAATAAAACCATCTTCTTTGTGGAGGGAGGCTGAAGGATGGCAGTGGTGATTCTCACAATCACCTTTTCTGTTTCTCCTATTCTTTGTCACTTGCCTGACTTTCAATAAACAATCATAGTGAGAACAGATAAAAGATCACCTCAGTTTCCAATTCATTAAAATTAAATGTGCCACATCTTACAAGTGAAAATACAATTTTCAGATGAAGAAATGGAAACATTTTTTCCCTTGTATTTTTCTATTACTGTCCTCGCAGTCTCACAGTTGACAGTCTTAACTTTAAAAGGCTCAGATTCACACAGAATGTTTTTGGGAGCATTAGCCATTGGGAGGGAAGGGAGTTTACATGGCATTCTTAGGAGAGCCAGCCTGTGAAGGACCTCTGAGCTGACCTGAGAACCACACTCCCTGTCTTTATTTTTTAATTGATTTTACTAAAGTATAGTTGATTTACAGTGTTGTTAGTTTCTGCTGTACAACAAAGTGATTCAGTTATACACATACATACACTTTTTTTTAATGTTCTTTTCCATTATGGTCTATTACAGGATATTGAATATAATTTTCTCTGCTACAGTAGGACCTGTTGTTTATCCATTCCATATAGAATTCTTTGCATCGCTAATCCCAAATTCCCAGTCTCTTCCTCTCTCATCCCCAAGTACCCACCTTGGTAGCCACAAGTCTGCTCTCTCTGTCTGTGGGTCTGGGTCTGTTTCATAGATATGTTCATTTGTGCCATATTTTAGGTTGTACACATAAGTGATATCATATGGTATTTGTCTTTCTCTTAATGACATTTCACTTAGTACGATAATCTCTAGTTCAACCAGGTTGCTGCAAATGGCATTGTTTTCTTTTTTATGGCTAAGTAATATTCCATTGTATACATGTACCACATCTTCTTTATCCACTCATCTGTTGATGGGCAATTACATCACTTGCATGTCTTGACCACTGTAAGTAGTGCTGCAGTGAACACTGAGAACACCCCCTTTCTGATGGTCCCAGCCTGGCTGAATCCAACTGGTAACCAAAAGGTTCATAAGTCACTTTCCCAGTGCGGTTAAGTAGAAAATGACATGTATTATTTCTAGGCTGGTCATTGTCTTATCCCTGCTTGTACCTACTGGCAGAAGGGGAACTCAGAACCATCCATTTTCTTCCCTACACATTTTCCTCCTCCTTGATTCCCAGTCTTGGTGATGCCACCATCTTCTCTCATGAGAATCTGGGAGTCATCCCACACTTCTCATTGTCTTTAATTTTTTGTCCTCATTGGTGAGTCTTATTTCTGGCATCCGGTCCCATCACTTCATGGGAAATAGATGGGGAAACAGTGGAAACAGTCTCAGACTTTATTTTTGGGGGCTCCAAAATCACTGCAGATGGTGACTGCAGCCATGAAATTAGAAGACGCTTACTCCTTGGAAGAAAAGTTATGACCAATCTAGATAGTATATTCAAAAGCAGAGACATTACTTTGCCGACTAAGGTCCATCTAGTCAAGGCTATGGTTTTTCCTGTGGTCATGTATGGATGTGAGAGTTGGACTGTGAAGAAGACTGAGCTCTGAAGAATTGATGCTTTTGAACTGTGGTGTTGGAGAAGACTCTTGAGAGTCCCCTGGACTGCAAGGAGATCCAACCAGTCCACTCTGAAGGAGATCAACCCTGGGATTTCTTTGGAAGGAATGATGCTAAAGCTGAAACTCCAGTACTTTGGCTACCTCACGCGAAGAGTTGACTCATTGGAAAAGACTCTGATGCTGGGAGGGATTGGGGGCAGGAGGGGAAGGGGACGACCGAGGATGAGATGGCTGGATGGCATCACTGACTCGATGGATGTGAGTCTGAGTGAACTCCGAGAGATGGTGATGGACAGGGAGGCCTGGCGTGCTGCGATTCATGGGATCACAAAGAGTCGGACACGACTGAGCAACTGAACTGAACTGAACTTTCTTTACATCTCTTCCATTCTTCTCCTTAGTGATTGTATAGCTAGATGGAGGTTTCTAATTGAGAGAAAAAAAATTTTCATATCGTATTTCAAAACATCATTCATCTAGATGTCTGTAGTATTCTATCACTGGGTCTTGTTGCCTTTAATCTCATACTTCTATTACAGAGTTACAAAACTGATCCTGCTTTATATTTTAGTGTCTCTAAGACCAATTCTAAACTTCTTAGCACAGCACAGAAGGCCTTCTGTCATTCAGCCTGCCTTCCTCACCAACTGTCTTTTTTTCAATTCCCTCACATATATCTTATGCATCAGGCATACTTAACTATGAGCAACTCATCAGATATGCCTTGCAGTTTCTCTTCCTGCCTTTGCCTGTGTTCTTCCTGTTATTTGATTTCCCTTTCTCCTCTAATCTCCCTGTCAAACCCCTTTGACTCATCTCTCTATAAATTCATTCTTGAATCACCTGTGTCAGTCACCTTCTGGTAGGAAATAGCTCATTCAAAGTGGGTAACTTGAGGAAGTTTAATAAAGAGAATATTTACAAAGATGTGCGCAGGATGTGGGGAAATCACAAAGGAGATAGAGAAATCAGGACCCTGAGGCTGAAACAGGGCGCCTATTTGTCCCCTCCCAGCACAAGGAAGCTGTTACCTGATCCCAGAGACAAAGGGGGCTGTTTGAGGCATGTGGGCATCCCACAGCCACCTACCTGCCTTCTTTGCAGGAAGGGAGTTAAGGGAACAAATACCCTAACCTTACTCTTTTCTCTCCCTTCAATCTCCTGCCAGCACTCAGCATTGGCTGCAATCAATAGGCCTAGGACAGGAGAGGCCAGGGAGCCTTTGACATAGACTGTATGAGTCAGCCTTCTGGGGCACAGAGGAGGATGAAGGAGATTGAAGCATGAAGCACAGAAGATACCTGGCACTCCACCCAAGCTGAAGTGATCAATTTGTGACCCAGAAGGCCTGGTTCACACTTCTCTGACTGCCTTTATAATGACACTTTGCCAGGACTTGTTTGTGCATTTATCTCCTCTATGTTATAACCTTTTGGATAGCAAGATGCATGTGGCTTTGGGTTTGTATTAATCTTTGTATTCCTGTTGCTTACCAGAGTGCCTGCCTTGTAGCAAACACTCCATAAACTCTTACCTAAACAGAATTGGTTTATTCAGAGAACCATGAAGAAAGTGATGGCCCTAGATGGTAAGAGAACTGACTCTTCCCTCCATGGGTCTTGGAAGAGAGGGACCATGTCTTGGCCAGTGTAGTGCTGCAGTGGACACCAGACACTATTGTGGACACCAGCAGCCCCTCTTCATGTTCCCTGCCTTCTTGTCTGACTTTTTCTGCTTCTATCCTCACTCTCTCCCTCTGACCCCATGGTCCCCATCCTCACAGGACATTAATGTCTGGGATCTCTAAATCTCAAATCATTATCCGTCCACCTTGAGGTTCTAAAATAGGCAAAAGACAAACCACTTCAGAAAAATAATAACTCACTTCTTAGTTTCTCTATGAAGTCTTAGGTTCATTGCTGCTCTGGTTAGGTGAGCTGCACCATTTAGAAATGTTGAATTTCCTCCTGTTTGATTCTTCTCACCTAAAATATAGAGTGGAGTCATCCCCTAAGTAGGTTCTTAGCCGCTTTCTCTTCTGAGTTCTAGTCTCTATTTGGCCCTCTTAGGCTAAGGATATTGTAGAAAAGATATCCCCAGCCTGAAATATATCACCTGAGAACAAATGAAGAGAAACTCCTCAACTCCTGCAACTCATTCCAGCCCTACAGCCAGAAGGCCCATGACCTTTATAACTAATATTGTGGCTCTATTGGTTTCCTTTGTGTTCACAGATGCATATCTGAACTCTCTCTGTGTTTAGATTGCAGAGAGATAGTCTGAGGGCTTGGAACCAAACTTTGTAAATGGAGAAAAGATGATCCTGATGGGAAAGAGCAGAACATACACTGCTGCTGCTGCTGCTGCTAAGTCGCTTCAGTCGTGTCCGACTCTGTGTGACCCCATAGACGGCAGCCCACCAGGACGAAGGCCCATGACCTTTCTAACTAATATGGTGGCTCTCTTGGTTTCCTTTGTGTTCTCAGATGCATATCTGAACTCTCTCTGTGTTTAGATTGCAGAGAGATAGTCTGAGGGCTTGGAACCAAACTTTATAAATGGAGAAAAGATGATCCTGATGGGAAAGAGCAGAACATACACTGCTGCTGCTGCTGCTGCTCAGTCACTTCAGTCATGTCCGACTCTGTGCGACCCCATAGACGGCAGCCCACCAGGCTCCCCCGTCCCTGGGATTCTCCAAAGGAAATGGCAACCCACTCTAGTATTCTTGCCTGGAGAATCCCATGGACGGAGGAGCCTGGTAGGCTACAGTCCATGGGATCGCAAAGAGTTGGACATGACTGAGTGACTTCACCTTACCTTACCTAAGTACTCAAGAACCTTTTTGCTATGTACTGTCTCTAGCATAGAGAAGGCGTATGTTAACAGTGTGTTTAGCAATGTTGTTGTTTAGTTGCCAAGTTGAGGCCAGCTGTCTTGCGACGCTATGGACTATAGCCCACCAGTCCCCTCTGTCTATAGGATTTCGCAGGCAAGAATCCTGGAGTGGGTTGCCAGTTCCTTTTCCAGAGGATCTTCCCCGCCCTGGGTCTCCTGCATTGCCAGCAGATTCTTTACCATTGAGCCACCAGGGAAGCCTGTCTTCAGCGATGAACCTTAGCCTTTTCCCATGCAACAGGAGATAGATGTAGAGTAGAAAGCTGTGATGTACTGGAGGAAAGAGAGAGGAAATTTGCAGTAAATCCCTGGTGTGAATATTCTAGCCTGGGATGGGGGTTCTTGCTATGGACTTCCTGTTCTTTCCCTGTAGAACCTGTTCAGTTCAGTTCAGTTCAGTCGCTCAGTCGTGTCCGACTCTTTGCGACCCCGTGGACTGTAACCTACTAGGCTTCTCCGTCCGTGGGATTCTCCAGGCAAGAATACTGGAGTGGATTGCCATTTCCTTCTCCAGGGGATCTTCCCGACCCAGGGATCGAACCCGGGTCTCCTGCATTAGAGGCAGACGCTTTAACCTCTGAGCCACCAGGGAAGCCCCGTAGAACCTGTAATATACTTTATTATTACTTCCTTTTAAGCATCTGTCTATCCGATTAGTCTGTATGCCTGCTACTGCTGCTGCTGCTGCTAAGTCACTTCAGTCGTGTCCGACTCTGTGTGACCCTATTGAGCAGGAATTTTGCCTTATAATCCTGTAATTTAGCACAGGGACCCATACTAGACACTCAGCAATTACCTGAGTGAAATAATGGATTTGTATTGTTTGAAGAACATCTTTGTGCCAGTATTCACTTTGTTCAATATGTAGGGCCATCTTTAATGTAGTAGCTGTGTAGTGTGGTCATGGGAAGAAACATGATTTTATTTCTTCTGACTTTCCTGGAGGGACAAGTTTGCAAATTGTTCTCCTGTAGCCAAAAGACCCAGACAGGAGAGATGATTGTGATGTCATCTACTTACTCTGACTTGAAAGCTCTTGAGGTCTCTAAATATCATCCCTTACTACTTAAGCCACTCACTATCAGCCTGTCAAAATGGATACGTAAATCATGGAGCAGAAGTATTGGTGATCATGGACTTGTTAACTCTGATATCGGATCAACTGGAATGAAATGTGGGCCTGGAACAGAGGATGGCTGTGTTTTAAGGAAGGTGAGGTAAGGAAAAAAGGACTTTTATATATTGGTCCTTAGCGTAGGGTGAGCATAAAGGAAGGAATCAGGTTATCTGGTCATCTGACTGAGGCAGAGTGGGCTGTCATGACAGAGCAGGTCTGGGTGAAAGACTTTCAGGCCGGGTGCCTGGAGAAACAGGAGAAGGTAGGAAAAGGGGAGCAGGAGTCTGCAGATATTTCAAATCTTACCTGGCATTTTGCTGGGAGATTTATAAGATGGGCTAAGACACCTGGGTCTACCTCTGGCCTTAGTTGTCCTAAAAACACACATGTAGACCCTGCATGTACCCAGATGGGAAACTGAAGCTAAAGCAAGGCTTTTGGTCAACACAAATTGAATACAGTTCAGAGTGATCATGTGTACCTATTAAATGTCAATATCTTATGAGCCCCATGAGACACTGTCTCAGGGCATACATGAGGTATGGAAGACCTCATCTTTCCCCTGGGAATCTCACACTATAGTTTTGAAGACTTTGTAACAGAATAAGCCAACCACTCTTTGCCTTGTATTTAAAACATATCAATCTTTGCTCAGTCAATAATGTAGGCCATCTACCTTCCAGACTCTTGTCAGAGAAAATAGCCTGAAATTGTCAGTTCTCTAGCCCCTATCAGAATCCAATCTGAAAGAATAGGTAGTTAAGGAAGATAGTCTTGAAGGAATGATTTTCAAATATTTTCTTTTGCATCAGGTCTTTTTCTTTCAGTGATATCTTACCTGGAAACTCAGTGTGGTAAATAAAGAAAAGTGGGGGTGCTCTGACTGTAGAGGGTGAAAAGTCCTCAGCCTCTCTGTGGCCCCTGCATGTGGCTCCCCTGTCCCTAAGGACTGCAGTGTGGAAGCCACAGGTCTAAGGGAGGTATATTGGGTTGGTCAAAAAGTTCTTTTAGGTTTATCTGTAGAATGTAATGGAAAACCCCCAACAAACTTTTTGGCCAAACTGACAAGCCTTTACTCCTCTCTGAGTTCATCCTTTGTAAACGCAGATGAGAGCTACAGCCAGGACTCCTTTAGCTATATCATGTGCAAAATTGCCACTTATGCCCTTAGCTTGCCTTGGGAGCGAAAGCAAGAATATTTGTATGTTTTTCTTATTATACATTTTTGAATTGATAGAAAAAATTATACAGAGAGAATACTACTTTGGTAGTTAAAAAAAAAAAAAAAACAGGAAGATGTGAAAAAAGCAGTACCTTTGGAAGATGGATCTGCAGTGGATTTAGAATAAGTTGAAAATATTAGAGACTCCAGGCAGAGAGGAGGTTGGAAGCTGGTGTCTTCACCTGAGAGTGATACCACAGACACCGGGACCAAGGAGGCAGCAGATACAGGATGGAGTCATCATCCATGAGACCTGTTCAGTCTGAGAATAGATGGTCAGGGGAATATCAGAGACATTAGGAGAACAGAAGGGTGGAAGGGCCATGACAGAAATGGCAGAAGGTATGTGTGGGGAAATCCTGAGAGAGTTGATCAGTAGAGTTTGTGTAAGGAGGCATGTCCCCTGACCTTCAGAAATCAGAATAAGAGAGAGCCACAGTTATTGAGAAGAACATGCTCCGTTGTCATGAGGGTCATAGAAGTTGAAGTGAATATGAGTAGATTATATGCTTGAATTGATAATATCAAACATTCATTGTTTGATAGAGTGTATCAAACACTCTTCTACCAGATGCTTCTGGCTGAAACTTCTGGATGAGATAGTTGCCTACATCCTGAGATCCTTTTCTGAATAATGCAGTTTGATCAGATCCTAGTGATTCAGTACAAATATTTACATTTCTTTACATAATGAAAGATACTTTCCCCCAAAGGCTTTCATATCTATTCTCTTGTTCTTCAAACACTCTTAGAGGGAAGTAGAGCAAATAGTGTCCTGATTTCATGGAAAGAGATAGAGGTATAAGGTTAAACAATACCTTTGTAGGTGATAGGAGAGCCAAGCCTGGGACCCAGAATATGGCCTGCAACCCTGCACTGTCTTCCCCACCACATGGGCTCATCCAGTAGGGCTCTGCAACTCTGTGTGTCTGTCGGTGAGAACATGCCAAGTAGCTGACCCTTTTAAATCATTTATTTAGTTTCGACTGTGCTGAGTCTTCATTGCTATACCAGCTTTTCTCTAGTTGCAGCAAGCAGGGGCTCCGCTCTAACTGCAGTGCTTGGGCTCCTCTTGTTGCAGAGCCCGGGCTCTAGGGGGCGTGGGCCTCAGTGGCTGTGGCACATGGTTCAGTAGCTGTGGCCCCTGGGCTCTAGAGCGCAGGCCCAGTAGTGTGGCTCACGGACTTGTTGCTCAGTGGCACGTGGGATCTTCCCGGACCAGTGATTGAACCTATGTCTCCTGCATTGGCAGATGGATTCCTAACCACTGAGCCACCAAAGAAGCCCCCAGGTGACTGACTCTTACAATCATTCCGGGTTTCTGCTCTGTTTGGTAGTCTGCTCACCACCTTTCCAAACTTTTCTGAATTGGATATTGAATGTTGGTCACTTGGCTTGAAGGGCTGTATTTCATTTTTCCAATGTCTCAGTTGTATTCATTTAGCTGATATCTGGTGTCTGCTTATTCATATTTTATCCACATTAGCACCAGCTCATGTGTCTGAGCTCTCATTTAATATGCACAACCAGGTGTGGTCTGCATGTCGATGGCTTCGAGGGTGTCTTCCTTGAAGCTTCCTGTCCTCCCACTCTGGATATTTTTGCTGGTCTTGTGGCTGGCTTGTCTCTGGTTCTTGTCAGTGTGCTTACAGAGGTATTCCATATATTTTGTGTAAATGTAACCTTTGCAATGTTTCTAAGTTACCTCTTTTACTGATGAGGAGTAATCCTTCTTGTTTGTGAAATAGTGTGCAGTTAAGCACTTAAAAATGTACACACACATGTGTGTGTGAGTGTAGTAGTTTGTATATAGTATATATATATGTGTGTGTGTATGTGTGTGTGTAGTATGTGTTTATCTATGTATACATGCACACACATGTACCTTAGGTTCAGGACTAGGCCTTGAAATCTAGGTATGAAAATATCTCTAAGAGTGACCTTGAGTATGAATTATCTGTGGGAGAACATAGTCAGTTTGTCTTGTTCAGCCTCCTGAAAAGATTATTCATACCAAGGGGAACACTTACTTAGAAACCCTAACTTTTGGACATACCAGTATTCTTAAAGGCTGTTACATCCAAACTCTCTTTATTGACTATGCCAAAGCCTTTGACTGTGTGGATCACAGTAAACTGTGGAAAATTCTGAAAGACATGGGAATACCTGACCACCTGACCTGCCTCTTGAGAAATCTGTATGCAGGTCAGGAAGCAACAGTTAGAACTGGACATGGAACAACAGACTGGTTACAAATAGGAAAAGGAGTAAGCTTACTCCTTGGAAGAAAAGTTATGTCCAACCTAGATAGCATTTTCAAAAGCAGAGACATTACTTTGCCGACTAAGATCCGTTTAGTCAAGGCTATGGTTTTTCCTGTGGTCATGTATGGATGTGAGAGTTGGACTGTGAAGAAGGCTGATCACCAAAGAGTTGATGCTTTTGAACTGTGGTGTTGGAGAAGACTCTTGAGAGTCCCTTGGACTGCAAGGAGATCCAACCCGTCCATTCTGAAAGAGATCAACCCTGGGATTTCTTTGGAAGGAATGATGCTAAAGCTGAAACTCCAGTACTTTGGCCACCTCATGCAAAGAGTTGACTCATTGGAAAAGACTCTGATGCTGGGAGGGATTGGGGGCAGGAGGAGAAGGGGACGACCGAGGATAAGATGGCTGGATGGCATCACTGACTCAATGGATGTGATGAAGTCTGAGTGAACTCCGAGAGATGGTGATGAACAGGGAGGCCTGGCGTGCTGCGATTCATGGGGTCGCAAAGAGTCGGACACGACTGAGCTACTGAACTGAACTGAACTGAAAGATTTTTTTTTAAATTATGGAATTAGTTTAACATCATCCACCTCACTCAGAAAAGGCGATGGCACCCCACTCCAGTACTCTTGCCTGGAAAATCCCATGGACAGAGGAGCCTGGTGGGCTGCAGTCCATGGGGTCATGAAGAGTCAGACACGACTGAGCGACTTCACTTTCACTTTTCACTTTCATGCATTGGAGAAGGAAATGGCAACCCACTTCAGTGTTTTTGCCTGGAGAATCCCAGGGACGGGGGAGCCTGGTGGGCTGCCATCTATGGGGTCACACAGAGTCGGACACGACTGAAGCGTCTTAGCAGTGACTTAGCAGCCACCTCACTATGACTCAACTGGGATTGAAGCCTTGGGATTTCCTACCTCCTATTTTAACCCCCACCATGTATCCCTTTCTCTCCTCTCCACGCGTAACTTTGTTTACAGGAGACAACAGATTTTAGGAGAGAAATTGAAATTAGAGTTCAACATTGTGATCCTTTAACATTTTATTGTGGATGTTGCTATGAATCATCATATTTGATCCTGAATTGCTTGGGACCCTGTAGCGCCCAAACACCTAGAAGACAGAAGCAGGGAACTGAGAGTCTCATGGGTGAAAAGAAAAGTTTTCTATGTGGTTAATTGAAAACAGGGTCTTGGGACTACATCTAGTCAGAGGGATCTCTTCCCTGGCCTTCAGGAAGGCAGGCCACACTGTCACCTTTTCCTCTTGCCTTTCTGTCTCATCACCCCCCACATATTGAAACTGTGATGCTGCACTTCCCTGCCTCGCAAAGAGGATATAATTGCCAGAGGGTCTTCTGTTGCCACCCCCTCGAGGCTGTCTTTTTGTAGTCACTGCAGGCCAAGAGGAGATTTTGGCACAGGGTAGTTTATTATGTCTGTCTGATGCTGAAACAACACAATTTATGCCATGTGGTCAAACATCTGGTAAAAATCACTGAATAAAAGTCAAATTGGCTGAACCTGGTAGTGCTGGAAACAACCAGTCATTTGTATCTGAACCCTCGGTCTGGCAGTTCTGTGCTGATATAATGCATGTGGAACACCAGACCTGGCCCTGCCCTTGTCCAGCTTTGATGAAATAATAAGGAATTTGTAGATAAGCTGGAATAGAATTTTTGCAGGGGAATTCTTTCTAAATAATTCTTTCTTGCTTTAGGGCTTTTCTACCCTAAATATATAAGGTTAAGAGGGAAATCTGTGATGGGGTTGGGCCAGCATGGGGCTATGTATATACCTGGCCAGGGGTGAGGCACATAAAGGTCAGACAGCTGGTGCTTCCATGTGATCAGGGGTGATTCAGACCATTTAGGCCATTTAGAGATGTTGACTCTATGGTCTGGGTACCAGCTTGTAACTGTTAGTAACTCATCAGTTTAGCTAAATGAGATGGACTGGTGATATACAGAGGCATAGCCAAGGTGCCCTCTTTGTGATGTTTTATGCATGAAACAGATCTGGACTTTGTTCCTCCTGCCTGTGATCTTGGAATCTAAAACACCTAATTATGAGCTGAATGATATAAATGCATAGTTGTCTCTACAACCAAGCAGCCCTAAGACCACTGCTTTCTTTACTTGTTAATAATATTTTGGTTCAGTTCAGTCGCTCAGTCGTGTCCAACTCTTTGTGACCCCATGAACTGCAGCACGCCAGGCCTCCCTGTCCATCACCAACTCCCAGAGTTTACCCAAACTCATGTCCATTGATTTGGTGATGCCATCCAACCATCTCATCCTCTGTCGTCTCCTTCTCTTCCTGCCTTCAATCTTTCCCAGTGTCAAGGTCTTTTCAAATGAGTCAGTTCTTCACATCAGGTGGCCCTGAGTATTGGAGTTTCAGTTTCAACATCAGTCCTTTCAATGAACACTCAGGACTGATCTCCTTTAGGATGGACTGGTTGGATCTCCTTGCAGTCCAAGGGACTCTCAAGAGTCTTCTCCAACACCACAGTTCAAAAGAATCCATTCTTCAGTGCTCAACTTTCTTTATAGTCCAACTCTCACATACATCACTACTGGAAAAACCATAGCCTTGACTAGACAGACCTTTGTTGGCAAAGTAATGTCTCTGCTTTTTAATATGCTATCTAGGTTGGTCATAATTGCTTTGTTTATTCATTCATTCTTATCTTTAATTTTTAAAATTTTAAATTTATGGAAGTTATAGTTTCTCTTGTTCTCCTTTCTTCAAATATTTCAGTGTGTATTTTTTAGAAATAAGAACGTTTCTAACATAATCATAGTTTACCATATAAACATCTTCTTATCAAACTTTCACCTGTTAATTTTAGCATCCATTCATGATTCTTGCCTTATTGATTTTGAATGACCAATCTAATGAATATCTTCTATGTTTCAGGTATTAGATACATAGATTGACATAACTCAGTCTCTAACCTTAGTCACGAGGAAAAGCAGATATGAAAACAATGCATTATAGTCAGAGTGGCAAATGTAAGGACAGAGAAAGGTTAGTTGAGAAGAGATCACAACAGGCTCTGCCTGGAGAAAGCAGGTCAGGGAGAACCTCTCAGAAGAGATGATTCTGGAGGTGGGGCGGGGGGAGCATCTCCAATTAGAGTTTAGGACATATTCTGAGCCATATACATTATTATGGGGATATGAAGTCCTAGCTTCTCTAAATGTGAGACATTCCCACTACCTGCATTTTTTACATCTCGATATTTCTTAGTATTTTCAAACCTTTTGGCCTCTATCCACAGTAAGAAATACATATTGTGGCATGGACTCACACACAAACACTCTCACAGAAATACAAAGTCTTACCTTTACTACTTGTGATTTATTCTTAAATTTTCTGTTCTTCTCTATTCTCATAATAAATGCAGAACTAGTACATCCAATATGTTGAGAATGAGGACCTGGAATCTACATTTCTTAACAAGTTCTCTGTGTCATTCTGATGCTGACCTAGGGTATTAGCTTAGGGAAGGGTGAAAAGTATTCTGAGACATAAGGAGTGGCCCAAAGTGGCTCTGTTCAATAGACAAATGAGTGAATTTCAAAGCTTAGCCATGGAGAAACCCTGCTGTGGTTGATATGTTAGACCTATGTCATCAGAGGGTTCATTTGCTGACTTACAGCTAATAACAAAAAGAAGGGAACCAATGCCTAGATTTCTTGAAAGCTCAGGTCCATATGTATTTGTGGAATGGCACAAATTGATGAGAACTCTTCAGAAACAGTGAAGGAGTTCTCCTGTGAAAGAGAGGGAAGGTTGCAGTGATGAGGTGATCCATTCCATTTGTTAATGTTTCATCCATTCCCATTACACTATTGGAGATGCTGCTGTGTTGAAATGAATTTTAAACTTCGATAAAAGACTATGCAATTCTTGGACTCTGAAAAGGGATTTTTTTGTGCCTATATAAAATGCTTTAAAATGTGAACCTTTGATGAAGTGTTGCCTTACCTCCAAAAGGCAAATACTTTCTCTGTAACACATTTGACCCAGAATAAGGTCTTCAATGTTCCTGTAAGCTAAGTTGGTTGCTCTTTTTTTTTTTTAATTTTTGTGGCTTAAGATCCTAAAGGGCCAGGGTTACAGAAAAAAATAAAGGATACTGGGAAGTTACAAACTAACTTGGTATAAAAGGAGAAGGATGGGATATTCCAGAGAGAACAGAAGAAGACAAGTGGTGGGCTACCACATGGTGCTGGAGTTGCAAATTCTGGAAATTGTGGCAGGAGAAGCTTCTGGAGGTCATGGAGGTACTTCAAGGTCTTGCTAAGAGTACCTTAGACTTTATCTTATAGTGACAGTCAGTCAGTTGAGGGTGTTAGGTAGGAGACAGATGTGGTCATTCATGACTCTAAAGTGGAAGAGAAGTTGTTCACATTTCCTTCAGAGAGGAAGGTGCAAAGAAGAAAAGATCAGTTAGGAGGTTATTTCAATAGCATCAGCAGGAGATGCCAAAGAGCTGAAAGCCAGGAGTAGCAGTGGGGATGATGGTTTTATCTTCTAAGTGTCTTCCTCCCACTCTAGTGTCTATAATGTATGCTCTGTGAAAGAAGGGGCTTGATTTTTATCTGTTCTCAGTTTTCAGCACATAGACAATTGCCTGGTTTATGGCAACTCATCCCTGAAAACTTAATATCTATAAAATTTTTATTATATCATTCAAACAACCAATTAATTAAATGGGAAAACATACCATCCAGATTAATCATTTGGCCTAAATCAGAGATTCTCAATCCTGGATCCTTATTAAAATCACTCAAGGAGTTCTCTCAAGATGGAGTAGCCCATTCCTTCCAGGTCCTCTTTGTTACAACTGAAAAGGACAGTAAGTCTCTGAAAGATGGAGGAGAAACAAAGCAGTGAGTTCTCTGAATTTCTTTATTGCCTTCTGTATATCTTGAACTGCCAGTAGGCTTGGGCTGAACAAACGCCAAGAAAAGCCAGTTTCCCTGGCCAAAGAACTGATAAAAGGTGGCTTAGCCACAGGCAACTTGCTTGTAATATCACCTGAAGTGAAAGTGGAAGCGTTAGCCACTCAGTTGTGTCTGACTGTTTGTGACCCTAGGGACTATAGCCAGCCTGACTCCTTAACGCATGGGATTCTCCAGGGAATAATACTGGAAGGGGTTGCCATTCTCTTCCCCAGAGGATCTTCCCAACCCAGGGATTGGACCCAGGTCTCCTGCATTGCAGGCAGATTCTGTACCATCTGAGCCACAAGGGAAGCCCCAACTAATCTCAGTGTGACCCAGATGAGACTCCAGCCAAACATCAGTGTTACAACTGCACCTCTTCACTCCCTCTCCTCTTCACTCCCTCTCCATGACTTCACCTGATCAAGCAAGAAGCTGATCTTCTGTCCCTACCAGTGCAAGCACGGATGCACTGGAAGATATCACTGGGCAGTATCCCCAGGGAACAGAGAAATAATTTCCTTCCTCATCTGGCAGCAATTTGCAGTGCTCTGAGGCTCCTGCCAGGAAAGTGTTGGCAAGGTACAACAGCAGCTCCACCCCTACTAAGCAAAAAGGAGGCAGAAGGTAGTGGTGAGAAGTAGGGTAGCTGACATTTGCTTCACACCCCTTTCTTATGTCAAAGGAAGCTAGTGAGGAGCTGAGTCTCCGCCTCCACCTTGCAGCAATAGTGGTTTGAGTCAGCCCTCTATTCCCCACTCCACCTGCTTTTTTTTTTTTAGCCCTCTACTTCCTACCTCTCCAGTGGCAGCAAGAGGTGTAGAGGAAACAGCAGGTGGTTTAAGTCAGTGCCCTGCTTTTGCAGGGATGGCATCACAGGGGCCTGGTCAGACATAACCAGCTGGCTTTCAAGCTAGAGCTCAACAAGGAACTATCTGCTGAAAATGATTAAGATGATCCAGAGTCTCATAATAACTAAAATTTCAGGAATATATCTGAAAATCACATGTTATGGGATGAGCCAAGAGAATGATAGCAGGAATGGGAAGAGGCTTCAAGTACCAACACAGAGTTAAGTAGATGTGGGCATTCTCTGACAACCATTTTAAGCAACCGTCATAAAAATACTTCAGTATGTAATTGTAATTCTCTTGAAACAAAATGAAAACAAATGGAAACCTCAGAAAAGAAATAGAAATTATAAAAAAAATAACTAAATGAAGATTATAGAATTAAAAATACAATAACTAAAATAAAATCATTACTTAATGGGCTTAAGAGTAGAGTGGAGATGACGGAATTCATGAATGTGAGAAATGAGAATAGAATTTATCCAACATGAGCAACAGAGAAAATATCCTGGAAAAAAAAAAAAACAAACAATAGTTGTAGGGACCTGTTGGACAATAACAAAAAGAGCTAAAATTTGTCTTTTCAGGATTACAGAAGCGAAGGAGAAAGAACATTGAAAAAGTATTTGAAAAAATAATGGTGAGAAACTTCAATTTTAGTGTGAAACTTCAGGTACATACACCTACAGATTCAAGAAGTCAAGTAAAGCCCAGGTAGGAAAAACCCAATGAAACCCCTACTGAGATACATCATAATTGAACTTCTGAACATTAAAAAAATTTGAAGTAGGCAGAGAGAAGTTATACACTCTACTACCATTCATGCATGAATTCTACATACAGCAAAAATAGTTTTTTGCAATGAAGGGGATAAAGACATTTGTAGGAGAAAGAAAACTAAGAGAATCCCTTGCTAGCACACCCAGCCTTAAAGAATGGCTGAAGGAAATTCTCTAATCACAAAAGTAATTATAGCAAAAGAAAACTCAAGAACACGAGAACAGGTGAAAGAAGAATATAAGACTAGGCTGTGAAAAAGGTAAATGTAATAGACTATTTCTCATAGGTTTCTTAAATTATATTTGATTGAAGTAAAATTTTTAACAATATAAGGTCTGTTGCTCAATATATGTTAAAGGAAGTACTTTTGATAATTACTTTGAAAAAGTAGGAAGAAAATAAGATTTCTATGCTCAAAATGATAAAACAGTAGACTATGACAAGTTACGTATTCATTTTTTAATATCAGTAGCAATCATTAAGAACTCTATAAAGCTAAAAACTAAAAAATACTATAAAATCAAGGTTAAAGCTTTTAAATATTAAAAAAAATATAGAAAGGAAGAAGAGAAAACATAGGAAGAAGAGCAAAACAGTGGAACTAAACCAGAGGAAACAAATAGAAAACAGTTAAATGGCAGAATTAACCCTAACATATCAAAAATTACTTTAAATGTATTGATTATTGTTTGTTGCTCAGTTGCTAAGTTGTGTCCAACTTTTTGCAACACTATGGACTGCAGCACACCAGGCTCCCCAGTCCTTCACTATCTCCTGGAGTTTGCTCACATTCCTGTCCGTTGAGTTGATAATGCTATCTAACCATCTCATCCTCTGCCACCCCCTTCTCCTCTTGCTTTCAATTTTTCCCAGTATCAGTGTCTTTTCCAATAAGCTGGTTCTTTGCATAATGTACAAAGTACTGGAGCTTTATCATTGGTCCTTCCAATGAATATTCAGAGTTGATATCCTTTAGGTAGGTTTGACTGGTTTGATCTTCCTGCAGTCCAAGGGACTCTCAAGCATCTTTCCAGCACCACAATTCAATTCTTCGGTGCTCAGCCTTCTTTGGGCTTTCCTAGTGGCTCAGGGAAGAATCTGCCTGCAATGTGAGAGACCTGGGTTCGATCCCTGAGTTAGGAAGATCCCCTGGAGGAGGGCATGGCAACCAGCTCCAGTATTCTTGCCTGGAGAATCCCCATGGACAGAGGAGCCTGGCAGCCTACATTCCACAGAGTCTCAAAAAGTCAGATACGACTGAACTAAGCACACAGCACAGCAGCCTACTTTATGGTCCAACTCTCATATTCATATATGATCTACAGTGACAAGGGGGAAAGTATTGATAAACACTACAATGTGGATAAATTTCAGGGAAATTATGCAGAATGGAAAAAGCTAATCCCAAGTGTTCACATACTGTATGCTTTCATGTATACAGCATTCTTGCATTGACATAAAAATGGAGAACAGATTAGTGGTTACCTGTGTTTGAGGATGGAGCAGAAGTGGGAAAGAAGTGGATGTGGCTGTGTAAGAGCATTAAGAGGGATCCTTGTGATGGAACTGTTCAGTATCTTGACTATCAAGGTCAGTATCCTGACTGTGACACTGTACTACAGGTTTATAAGATGTTATCAGAGGAAACTGGGTAAAGGTTACATAATATCTGTTTGTATTATATATTACAACTGCATGCCAATCTATAGTTGTCTCAAAATAAAAAAATTAACAGTAAAAACTAAGAAGCTTTAAAACACACACACACACACATACACACACACACACACTGTTGCGTGAATTCCCCAAAACATGCAGTCTTCCAGATTCGGATGTAGTTGATTTGGGGGTACCGTATGTTTTAAAGGTTCTTATGAGATTTTAATATGTAGTGAAGGTTGAGAACTCCGGTCTGAATATGAATTGGTTCAGACAACACAGTTGGGAAGGCAGTCTCCCCTGGCCACAAGTAGATGTCTTTTCTTCCTCTAGTTGTGTCACTTGACCTTGATAAGTTTTCCACATGCAAGGAATGTGTGAATCACTGGTGCAGCTTCTAGGTCTTTCAGAGAGGCACTTACTCTACTGCTACTGAGGGAGCTGGTGGTGCTGGCAGTGGTGGGTTGTGTGATGACAATGAGATCATTAATTGTCCTTCTAGTACCTATTCAAGTAAGCTGAAGAAAGGAAATGATACAATTTCCATGACTATTTGCAAATTAGATCTGCAGGGCATCTGAGCTTGGGAAAAAGATAAATAGGCCCACTGCCTTCTCCTCTTGCATAAATCATAGTTTCTGGCGTATGCATTCCGAACATATGTTTAGCAACAATTATGAGTTGAGCATATGTTGTTTTAGGAGATTATTTAAATCTTACTCTAAATCCAAAAGAATCTTGTCTGAATATAAAGAGGCCCAAAAAGAACTCTGAGTAACTAGAGGTAGTGTCAGGAATTCCAGCTTATTTTTCCCCCCAGGGGCATTGAACCATGTGCAGGCTTTCTGAATGTAATCTTGGCGATTTTTGTTGGTTCAGGGCTCTTATGAGAAGCTCTTTTACTGAAATGGATGGCTATTACTTTCAGTTCATAGTAATTTATTTTTAATTAGGACATTCGTTTCATTATAATTTGTAGCTGCTAGAAATAGATAAGTGTTGTCATAGCAGTATGACTGGGCCCAGGACTCACACAGCAAACATTTGTCATGAGCTAGGGCACTCTGCTAGGTAAATGGTTTCAAAGATAAATAGTTAACAGACTCCTGGGATGCTATGAAGATTCTAATATTTGGGAAACAAGTATATTTTATAAAAACTAACATCATCTCTAGTCATACTGCATATTTTCTGCATGTTGGGTTGATTGGTTTTCCCTTCTCCTTAAAAGTTATACCTCTTTCATTTTCTTTTCCTTTACCCATTCACCGCCCCTGCCCCCGGCCATAAGTTCTGTATGCTGGCTCCACCTTCAAAACTTCTACCACTGTTTGCCATACATGCGTCAGACCCCTCCCCAAAGCCTCTCCCTCCCACCTCCAAACATCATCTCCCTGAACTTTCTTCCCGTCACGAGCTATGGAAGAGGCCATCTTACCTCCTGTCTATAGTTGATTCCATTATGTAAACTTACTCCACCCTGTTCTGTATTCTCTGTGATTCTGCTTCATCAGTGTTTGCCTCTCTTCCTATAACTTCAACCTTTCTGGACCTTCTGCAAGAAAACCTGCTCAACGCTTTCATTTTCTAAAGGATATTTTGGGTCCTCTTTCATGCTTTTAGCTGTTGACCCATTTCTCTGCTTGTTTCCTTTGTGTCAACATTTCTTGAAAGTCTTGTGTTAAATTCATGGTCCTTATCTCCTAATCTTCCCTTCACTTCTCAACGCACAGCAGTCTTTCTGAATCTGCTGCAGCTGACTCTGTCTACGTTGTTTCTGCATATTGTGTGACTTCTTGAAAGCCTCCACTGTGGAGCTTTCTCTCAGTCTTCCAGCTGGGTTGGGTACCCCTTGTCTGACCTCCTTGGGCATACCTCTCTCAGGGAGCTTACTACTCTTTTGTCCTTTCATGAAACTCTGAGACTCTTGAAACACATGTTTGTATGTCTAACTGCTAGCCAAAATCACTGCAGATGGTGACTGCAGCCATGAAATTAAAAGACACTTACTCCCTGGAAGGAAAGTTATGACCAACCTAGACAGCATATTAGAAGAGAAATTACTTTGTCAACAAAGGTCCGTCTAGTCAAGGCTATGGTTTTTCCAGTAGTCATGTATGGATGTGAGAGTTGGACTGTGAAGAAAGCTGAGCGCTGAAGAATTGATGCTTTTGAACTGTGGTGTTGGAGAAGACTCTTGAGAGTCCCTTGGACTGCAAGGAGATCCAACCAGTCCATCCTAAAGGAGATCAGTCCTGGGTTTTCATTGGAAGGACTGATGTTGAAGTTGAAACTCCAATACTTTGGCCACCTGATGCGAAGAGCTGACTCATTTGAAAAGACCCTGATGCTGGGAAAGATTGAAGGCAGGAAGAGAAGGGGACAACAGAGGATGAGATGGTTGGATGGCATCACTGACTCAGTGAACATGGGTTTGGGTACACTCTGGCAGTTGGTGATGGACAGGGAGGCCTGGCGTGCTGCAGTCCATGGGGTCGCAAAGAGTCAGACACCACTGAGCGACTGAACTGAACTGACCCCTAGTCTAGTGTCTAATAATGGAGACACTCTGTAAATGTTTGTTGAATGTGTGAATGAATAAATTAATGAATGCAAACTTCCAAATCTGTATCCATAACCTGGTTTTTACAGCATGTTCCTGAAACATACAGAGAACCATGTCCTGAACATCTAAGTTTATTTTCAGATTGTCACCCTCAGAATATCCAATACTATACTTAAATGTTCTCCTGAAAACTGATAAGTTCTGGATCTTAGTGAATAATGTGATCATCAGTTTATTAAACAAGAAAAAAAAAAAAATCAGTCTTTCTAGACTCTTCCTTTTACCCTAGCTACTTACTTGAATCAATCACTAAGACTCACCAATTTGGAAATTCCCAAGCAGTCCAATGGTTAGGACTCAATGCTTTCACTGCTAGGCCCTAATCAGTGAACTAAGATCCTGCAAGCCACATGGCATGACCAAAAAAAAAAGACACACCAATTTATCCTTGTAAATATATTTCAAAATTATACCCTCTCTCCAATTCTCACTGCTGTTGCCTTAGCTTAAAAATGCGTCATCTCCTACCTCAACAGTTTTAATACTCTCTAACAGTAGCCATTATCATCCCTTCCAATTAATTATCTGTACTTCCTTGGCACTGTTCATTTTAGAACTCAGATCTGATTCATTTACTCAATAAATATTTATTGAATACCTATAAAATACCAGATGCTATTTAAGGCACACAGGATACAGTAGTGAACAAAAAAGACAAACGCTTTGCCCTTATGGAGTTAACACCCTACTGATGTTATATATAAATTATCATATTGCTTCCTTTTCACCTGTAATGACCTTTTATCAGTTTCTAAATGTCTCTGTGGTAAAATAAAGAAACCTTAAAATTATACACAAGTCTCTTCACCATCCTGCCAAGTATTTCTCAACCTGTTGTGGATGTTCAAATCACTTGAGTTCTTGTTTAACATGTGTGTTTGTGGGCATCTTAAGATACTATGATTCTATAGATCTGGGGTGGAGCCCCCAAAATGACATTTTAAATTAGACTCCCAAGTGATTTGAATATAGGTAGTTGATGGGCCACTCTGTGAGAAGCACTTGCCTGTTCTTTGCCTGCCTCTCCAGCTTTACCGTCACTTCTCCATGTTCACCTTATATTTTAACAGTATGAACTATTTTAGTTCCTTAACCACATGTGGTGCTTCTTACCTCTGTGCCTTAGGGTGTGCTGGTCATATTAATTGGGCTAGTTAATACCAGCAACAACAACAAAATCATAGTGCATTAATACAATGAAGTTTATTTCTCTTGTCTTCAAAGTCCAATACAGCTATTCCTGAATAGATAGCTTTTCTCGGTGGCCCTCTTTTACATGGGTACTCAGACTCTTTCTAGTGGATCTAGGCTCCTTCTGTCCTGAGGTGCTGTCTCAGGTGCCCATATATAGGGAAAAGAATATGGAGAGTGAAGACATCTTGAATACTTAAAGGACACAGACTCCAAGGTACGGACATCATTTCTGCTCCTAGCTCATTGGCCAAAAATAGTCACATGGGCCCACTTAGATGCAAGGGGGCTGGGAAATGTAGTCTTCACTGGGAAGCTGCTTTGGAGTCAGAGCACTCACTTTTAGTCATCAGAAAGATGCCCCTTCTGTCCTCTGGTCATTAAATAAAAATATCCATGTGCCCCCTTGCTTCCACACACTCACTTCCCTCCCCACAAGGGCTGATCCAGAGTCCCATCTGGTCATGGTAACCAGCTGACAGCCTGTGATTTCTGAATGATGTGCAGTTGTCCCCAACCAGTTCAGATGTGGCTCCTCTTGACTCAGCAACCTGTGAACTAAAAGGACAAGTTATACTTCCTGTCCCCACACTACTCAGCCTATCTTCAACAGAGGAGCATGGCCAGGGTAACCTCAGGGCAGACCCTTGTTTGGGAAAAGGAAGCCTGCAAGACACAGCTACTGAGCCTTAGCAGTTACGGAGCCACAAGCATCTGAAGGACTCCTACTTTGATGATGGGGGATATTCTTGTGTGGACCCTGATACTACTTTCTGGGGACAGTTGCCTTTCCATTGTTCTCCTTTGCCTCAGGGTCTGTCTTTGGGCCATGTTTTTTTTTTTTTTTTTTCTTTTGCATATCTTCTTGACCACAGCTGAAGGAGGTGTTGGAAGCATGCCCTCCTTGGGGACTGTCTAGGTTTTACACCCTTCTTCCTCTTGTGCCAACCAGAGTACCTGAAGTTATTGTACAACTGAAATAGTCAAAAGGCTTTTCTTTGGCAATAATGTTTCTTCAAAATGTGGTCGTCTTCTGATCTATTTGCTTTTAGTCAATTCCAGGTGCCTGTGAGCACCTCAAGGATTACTAGGTATAATAATTATGTTGATTTAGTTCATTGCTTCCTTTCATACCCCTATTTCTACCTAACTATGGCCACCTGATATTTAAAACTTCATGTGAGACAGATAAAATCTTAATATGACATTCACATTAAGCCACTTTAACCAATCAAAAGAAGTTTTAAATGTTTGTGATTCAGGACTGTTCGTATTTTTTTAATTCTCATCTCTTAGTGTTTGGAGTCTTGACACAGTCAGTTTTTCAACCATACAAAGCCGGGCATACTTGCTCTTTATCCTTGTTCATTTCTGCTTGCATATCAGCCAATTCTTTCCAAAGTAACAGTTACTGTTAGAACTTTGTTTTTCATCCTCTTAGAGCTGTGGACTGAGTAGACCTGCCTGCCTCCTTACTTACCATATAAAAAAAGTTTGACAGGTGTTTTGCCTCTATATAATATGACTGCCATCCTTTCAACCTCTGATAAGCATTTTCTTGCCACCTGAGAGCAAGCCAATGTCATATTTCTCTATTTCATTCTTCAATAAATACGTAACTCCAATTGCTTCAGACCTCTCCAGCCTGCGGGTACCAATGGCATCCCATTAATAATATTCTAATGCCACTGGATCATGTTCACAGTGTTACAAAGAATTTGCAGAAAAAGAAAAAAAAAAGAATTTGTGGAGCCCTGGAAAGTCTTCTGGGAATCACAGTTTCCAAACAGGTTGGCTTGCATTAGATGGTTTCTGTTCTTCTGCCAGTATCCTCTGGGCACTGCATTTTGGTTCAGCTTCCATTATTTCCTGCTGGGCATCTGCTGGGCATTTCCATGTCCACTGGGCATCTGCCATCTCCTGCTGAGCATCTCAGTCTCTGCTAACCTGCCCTTCCATAATGAACTAAATTTCTCAATGCCAAGGAAGTGCTGTTTTACACTGATTTGTCCTCTCCGCTTAGTGTCACTTTTTGATGTCATTCATAGTGGCCATGCACCATTTCAAAATTTCTTTATGTATTAATATTTTTGCTCCTCTAGCCTGTTTCTGCTGCACTGTCTATTCATAGAGCTCATACGCCATCAGGACAGTCCTGAATCCAGAAGGTGACTCTTATGCTTACTGACATTCTCATCTCTCTCCCCAGGCACAGTCATAAAATTTTCTCCTTGTTGGTCCTCTTTTCCTAGATAAATCAATTCTTTTAAGGGTCCCCTGAGGATCCTTGTGTGGACACCCTTAGGCATTTATAAATGTAAAACGATACTCTCCTATGCTCCCTCCCACAAATACATTGTGTCATGTGAATGGATAAATGTTCTCTCTTCCTAGATTATCCCCTTTATTTTGTTTAGCCAGAGAACTTCTATTCAGTCTTTAAAACCCTAGTTCAAAGATGGCCTTCTTGGTGAACCATCCCAATTGTCTCTACCCCCACCTGCTCTGTGCTAACTCAGTTTGTAGCTTATTAGACCTATTAGTGAATATTAGCATGTTTGTCTCCTCTCTTTCTAGTAAAATTCTTAAATAAATTCTGCATCTTCCATATAGGGAGTATGTGGTCAATTCTAATTGAGTTTAGTTTCCCTAAATTCCTTTTGTTAAAGCTCATCTCATTTTCACACGTGGTCAAGGCTTTTCCAATCTGATCTCCCCTTATCCAGCCAGCTTTTAGAGCATTGACAAGTGAATAAAGCACTATTTGATTTTGAGATTCCCATGGCAGGTAAAGATGTGCCCACCCCCACTCCCATCCCTGTTATCTGAGTAGTTGACTACCCTTGATGTGTCAAGGTTTTATCTGCTCCTGGTATTTCAAGAGTTCTGAGCTGCATGTGGCAGGAAACAGCATTTTGTCTTACAACACTATTCAGGTTGTGACACAAGGCACCTTGACCTAATTCATGAAAACATGATACCATTTTGATCTGAAGTCTGCTATAGAAAGCAATTGTCCTCTGAAACACATCTCAGACAATGTGGATACCAACTTAATTTTTCTCCTTCACTACTGTTATTTATGAGGCAGAGGCAAGGAGAAGAGAAATGTTTTAAGATGAAAGGTGAAATGTTCTATTGTGGAGTATGTTTTATGAGGAGGAGAAAGAAATATATAATTTCTGACTCTGAGTTTGCATAGGCTCCAGATATCTTTTAAGTTACTATCTCAACACATTATTTAAGGCTCTGTTCTCTGGGATCTTGAAATCCTAGTTTATTTTTTGATATAAAGCCATATCATTCACAGGGTAAACTCTCCCCTAACAATCACCAAGCCAAGGACATATTTTTTTTTCTTGTGCCTCCTCAAGGTTAAAGTGTTCAATTTACTCAGAATGTGTCTAACGAATATATCTTATAAAGTATTACTGTAATGATTTTTGCATTTATAATATGTTGTTTTCCACTGGTTTCTTTAACAGTGGAGCCCTTCTCGGCTATGGCTTAGGCTCTAGAGTAAGGACCATGAGTAGATTGGGGAATTTAACAATAAATGTGAGGACTTACATGGGGGAAGCACTTTCAGGAAATTCTTCCAATAAACCTGGTTCCAACAGTGAATGGTCATGGACACTGACTCCAAATTCTGCCCCAAGCCCCCAAATTGCTCAGGCGAGGTAACTATTACAGGGATGGTGGTAAATATAAGCAGAGTTGTTAAGAATTTGAGAAGTTCTCTGGCTGAGGAAGTTGCCTTTCTTTCTCTCTTTTCCTAAATGAGGGGAGTCCTGAACTGACCCTGAAAAGAACAGAGGGTTTAGACTGGCACATTTCAGAAGACTAAGGCCTTGGAGGGGCCAGAGAGAGTTTTAAACAGGCCAGTGAGCACAGAATGGAAAAAAGGTGGGAGGTGGAGGAAGGGAAAGGGGGGAATATGGAGTGCAGAAATGACAGAAGAGGGCTTTAAGTTGCAAGGCCACATAAGTAAGAGATACTGCCAGACCCCATTCTCGAGGCTGCACTTTAAAAATACAGGCATAGATTATACTTAAAGCCTCCTCTTACCTATAATACTCATTCCTCAAACCAAAAGTTGGCATCAGCTGAAGCTGAAAGAAGCCAGTGGTTCTTTTGATATCCAGAGCACCAAGTGAAGGGGCATTTGGGGCTGCTTTCTTCCTCCTCAGCTGGGGTTCCTCAGCTCAGCACCCTTGATGTCTGGGGCTGAGGAATTCTTTGTTGCAAAGAGGATTGTCCTGAGCATTGTTGGTCTCTGCCTAGCAGATGACACTAACCAACACCCTCAGCTGTGACAACCAAAAAGTCTCCAGATATTTACAAATATTATCTGAGAGGCAGAGTGCCCACTGGTGGAGGCCAGTATGGAGACAAAAATCACACAGCCCCAAGCTCTTGTTTCACTCAGAATATTCTAGAATATGATTCTAGATCTCATGCTTGGTCTCTGTGAACAACATACCTTAAACCTGAATAATGATTCTCATACAACATGAGGCTGTTATTGCTTGCTGAGTCTATCACTTAGACTCCCATTTGTAGATTTTAAATTTCTCTGTAAATGGAAAATTCTTTGAGAGTTATGCATAGAGCAGGAAGATGTCGGGCATTTGAGAAGAGTTCATATAAAGATTTCCAACAGACCTGATTTTAAATTCTCTTTCTGCCATGTAGTAGCTGGGTGAACTGGAACAACTTACTTGTCTCTTTGAGCCTCCTTTCTTATTGATGAATCATGGTTTAAAAAAATAACACCCATTTCAATGAGGCATTTGGGTAGAGTTAATGCATATTCAGTGATTTCCACATAGCGGGTTCTCAAAGAATAAACAGCAACAATTATCATCATGTTGCTGAGCAAGATGATGTATTTGGGTTGGCAAAAAAGTTCATTCAGATTTTCCATAACAGCGTTTGGACAAATTAACTTTTTGGCCAACCCAATATTTGGGATAGTAGTTAAGGCTGATATGAACATGGACAGACTTCATACCTGAGCTAGAGAAGAGGGACTGAAGCTCTCTCATGGGTTTGATTTATTATTAAAACATATTATTGTAGACCCAATGTCTTATCAACAATAGGTGCAATGGCAAAACACAAAGAAACACAAGCCTGGTCCATGCTCTCCAGGAGTGTCACAAAGCCACGTGTCTCTGCCAAGTGAACAGGGCGGGTATTAGGCATCTTAGGTCTCAGAGGAGGCCAGGATGAGTTACACCTTTGAGCCCTTCAGGCAAGCAAGGAAGAGTAAAGAACAGTACTTCAGGTGAGAGAAGGAAAGTGTCGGTATCTTTGGGGAAGGCAGGAGAGGTGAGCAGCTTTGACTGGGCCAGAGGAAAAGCAGCAAAGGATGTCTGGGGCCTGCCTGCAGTCCGGTGGACTTGTGATGGACTGTGGATCCTAGCCCTTGCTAAGTGAGACTCAGTGAGGGTCATAAGCTCAGGCCCAGAGAAAGCCCAGAAACTGAGGAGTCAGTTGGAGGCATAACGTCAGTGCAATGCCAATGCATATATAATCACCATTCAAATTACAGAGGTTTAAAAACTCACTTTTATCTTATGACTGAATATTAATAAGGTACTGGAAGTTTGAATTCCTACAACATTACTGGATTTCAGCTTGCCCTTTTCTCATTTCATCTTAGCTAATATTTTCTTCTGTGATATTCATTTTCTTTTTAATCGCAGTGTAGGATTATTGAGAACATACCGTCTTTAGCACTTTTCATTTTATAGCATAGAAAATGCAACTCCATTTCTTTCATAATATATTTTTAAAGAGCAATAATGAATCCTTTGGAATTTTTAGCTGGCTGTTTAATGGTAGAGTTACCTTGAGCTCTAAACTCTTCTAGACAATCAATAATTGTTCTATAAAAATGCAAGAATATTCATTATTGCTGATACTAACTCTCATCCTCCTAGCTGCATGATCCAATTTGTTTAAAACATTCCTCGTCTTACACATGAGGCTGGGAATAAATAGGACAAGGAAGTGCTAAATTAATGATCACCTCATTTCAGAACCGTCAGAATCTTCTATTTTCCTGAATGTATTTTTAAGATTGGATAAGAGCACTGATTCCTATGTGACTAGAGACACAAGAGAGGCTTTGGGAGATCAAAGAAAAGCTTGCCCTGCAGGGTCAGGAGAGGCTGTCTGTGTGTCTGTGTGTGTGTGTGTCTGTGTGTGTGTGTCTGTATGTCTGTGTGTGTGTGGTGGATCTACGGGGGAAGGAGAGCGATCAGGGGCTAGAAGCCAGATTGGGATCAGAAGGCAAGCTAAGAGACAATCATTGTTATTGACAGAGAAACAGAAAGGTCCTTTCTCAGGGCCAGTAAAGATCAAGGTTGTATCTTGGTCACTTGAATCAGCCTCAGGGAATCAGATTTTTAAGAATACTTTTTAAAAGTATTGTATTTATTACATACCAGATACTAGTCTAGGTACTGAGGTTATGATGGTAAACAAACCAGATGAGGTTCTGTCTTCTTGAAGCTTATATTCAAATTAAGGACAGATTTTAAACACCCATAAATACATATACAAGATGATGCTAGAGTGTAATAAGTATGGTAATAAAGGAGAAAATGAAATAAAGTAGTATGATAAACAGTGGATGGGTTTCAGATTCTCAGGGTAAGCAGTGGAGAAAAAATCCCTTCCTGTTTCTGGCAGGGAGAAGGAAAAAGTAACCATTTTGAAATACAACCAGAATGTTCTATTCTCCTTAACAAAGGTCTTCCCTGAAAGAAAGCTACCAGAGTCTAACCAAAGTGGGTTTTACCAGAGCCTCAATAATATGGGATAAGGGGCATATGCAACGCCATCCTCCTCTGGTCTTCCTGTCTTACCTGGAGACTGGGGGCCAAGAACTGCTTGCGAGGGTGACAGCCAGGGGCACAGGTCCACAGAAAACCTGAGACCAAGGATTATAAGATGCTCGCCTTCACCACACCTTTCCACAACATCAGCAGAGCCCCTGTGTTACAACAGGGAGTTACAATGGGAAAAACTGCAAAGCTCAGACTCTATTTAAGATTTCTCTAGGGAAAACCAGAGCTAACAGAGGAGACAAAACAGGGCACTGCAGAAAAATTTAGCCTCTGACACCTGCAGCTACCACAAAGAGTAAACACACAGTCCCGCTTCCTAGCCGGGTAAATGTAAAACTCCACACTAAAGGCCTTGTTACCACAGTACATTTACTCAATTACGTTTGGTTTGTAACAAAAAAAAAAACACAAAGTGTGTGTGATACCGTCATATGATAAGAAATACATATTGGGTCTTTGTTTCTAGTTTCTGGCACAGAGCTCCTAAAATTCTTGGGATCTCTGGAGTGATAGAGTGTCTTTTGTATGCTAGTGAGATGACAAGCGGCTAGTGGCTTCTGGTCACCAGAAAGGCCAAGGGATGGTTAGAGAGGTGGAACTTTCAGTCCCAGTCTCCAGCCTCTGGGAAGGGAGAGAAGCTGGTGAATGAGTTAATCACCAATAGTCAATGATTTAATTCATCATATCTGCATTGTGAAGCCTTTATGAAAATCCCAAACACCAGGGTTCAGAGCATTTCTGGTTGGTGAATACATTGAGGTGTTGCCAGGGTAGTATGTCTGGAGAGAATTTGGAAGCTCTACCCCAGCCCACTCCCCCGCGCATACACACCTCATCGTGTGCATCTTCTCCATTTGGCTGTTCCTTTGTAATAACCCCCCAAGTGTAAGTAACATGCTTTCCTGAATTCTGCGAGCCATTCTAACAAATTATGGAACTGGGGCGGGGGGCGGACATGGGAACCCCTGATTTATAGCCAGTCATTCAGAAATATGGGAGACTCAGGACTTGCAATTGGCATCAGGAGTGGGAGGCAGTCTTGTGGGACTGAGCCCTTAGCCTGCAGGGTCTGTGATAACTCTGGGTAGTTGGTGTCAGAACTGAATTGAATTATGGTGGCTCAGATTGTAAAGAATCTGCCTGCAGTGCAGGAGACCCAGGTTTAAGCCCTGGGTTGGGAAGATCCCCTGGAGAAGGAAATGGCTATGTGCTCAAGTATTCTTGCCTGGAGAATTCCACGGACAGAGGAGCCTGGTGGGCTATGGCCCACAGGGTAGCAAAGAGCCGGACATGACTTAGCAACTAAACACGCACACACACACACACACACACGGCACCCAGTTGGTATCCATAAAGTTGGAAAATTAGTTGTGGGGAAAGAAAACCCACACATCTGGCGACATAAGTGTCATCAGAGAGAAAAGGCAAAAGGGCTTCAGTAGATGAGGTGGCCCTAGAGGATTTCTCTGAAGAAGGTGTCCTTGAGTGAAGGCTTGTAAAATAAGAGAGCCATTCACAATCAGAGAGGAAAGTAAGCCAGACACCGACAAGCAAAGGCAAGCTTCTGAGGTGGGACTGAACTTTGCTCAAATCAGACGCAGGGCAGTGGCTGATGGAAGGTGAGCAAAGCAGAAATCGGCATGAGATGAGGATGGAGACGTGGGCAGGAGCCGTGTCATGTGGGATCAGGTAGATTGTGGTTTGAAGTTTGTATTTTATTTGCTTTTAATCCAGATGTCACCAACCCTTCCTTTTCCATGAATGAATGGACATGACCACTCAGGAGAGACAGGGAGGCCCCTAGGTGGGGTGGCTCCTGCCCCAGCAGGACTAGACCCTCTGCTCTTTCCCTCTACTATTCTCCACAGGACAGGCTCCTTCAGGGCAGGTGCATTCTCCCTGTGGGAAGAGCTTCCAAGTAAAACCCTGATCAGCCACAGGACAGGCAGCCATTGGCAGGAAACCTCCATTGGTCTTGCTTCCCTGGCAGCCTGCTGTACCTTTAACGTCCTGTGCCCTGCCTGTGGCTTGATGACCAAGCCCTAGCCTGCTCTGACCTGGACACAAGCTTGGCCTCCTGTGTAGGGGTCCCTGGCCATGGCTGTCCTCCTGCTGCCACCTAAGAGAGCCCCAGCCTGATCCCTTAGTCCTCAGTGTTGTGTTTTGACCCATTTCCTAATAGGAAGATGCAGATCACCATTGGACGGTCTGGTGAGCTCCATCTTCTGGGCTTTGTCCTTTGCCCCAAACTGGCTTCTGTGAGCCCTTGGGACAGGGAGGAAAAAGCAGGTCTCCTGTCCTACACCATCCAGACTGACCTTCAAGCAGCCACACATGTTCCCTTGTCAGTGCCCATGCCAGTCAGAATCTTCTTTCCCCACTAAACCTTGCCCCCCCTGCAGTCAGGTAAAACACCTGGCGACTGCCCTCAGGTATGGCTGTGACAGATGGCAGAGAGACAAACAGATAAACAGAGGAAATAAAATAATCAGTGGGCTGCTGTCATTTCTGGACTCTTCATTTTATTGATTGATTTCCATAGAATAGGGCTGCTCTTTAATATAGCGCATTTATCTGAATATCCCAGTTGACAGATAATCATGGGCCCTATAAACCAAGAGGAGGAACATTTATGCTCATAAGGAAAGCAGATATTTAGCTATTTGTTCTGGATTGCATTTATTCTTTATGAGCTGTGCTTTCCTTTTGTGGTAAGTTAGAGATCACTCTTAAATATTTATTAGAGTCTCCCCCATCTTTCATAGCTATTGTTATTAATAATAAAATAATATTTTATTTTCTAGGATCATAACAACCACCATTCATTTCATTTCTTCTATATGCCAGTGTAATAATATGAGACCCCTCATGCTCACCCAACCCTGTTACACACACACACACACACACACACACACACACACACACACACACACACACACACACAACTTCTTACAGCAAGGCTATAATACAGAGATTTTCATTCCCATTTTTCAGATTAGGAAACTGATGCTCCTAGATGTTAGGCAATTTGCTCAAAGTTGCCCATCAAGAAAGTAGCAGAATGCAAACTTGTGGCCTCTTGTTAAAGCACCCCTGTTTTCTCTGGTGTTATCAGGCTTCAGCTCCTCTGCAGGGGTTCATGCAGCTGTGGGTGTTGCCCTTATTTCATCATGCCAGTGACTGCAACCTTTCAGTCATAAAAACCTTTAAGTGTCAACAGGATGGAAAAATGTATTTATTTTGCAGCAAAGAAACATATAGGTGGGTTTAACTAGCTATATGAGAATGTGTCACGGCCCACTCTTGCCTCATATACCACCCATCATGTTGTATTTTATTTTCTGTATTCCAATTCTGAATCTTCTAGTGGTCTGGGAGCTTTTCTGGGACATTCAGCATCCCTCACCCATCCCTGGTGAGAATGGTCCTTGGTGCAGAGGCAGCAGTCCATGGAAAGAATGCCTTATCTGCCCTCTTGTTCAGAGGTTATTCCCTCCATAGATATCAACCCTGGATCCACCCTTTGCTCAGTCCCCAGCCACCCTAGACCAACTCCCTCCTCATCTTCATTACTTCTGAGTCAGCTGACTTCATTTCATTTTTAAAAATTCTGTTAAATAATAATTATTTTTTAATGGGTAATCACATGTACATAGTGTAAGATTCAAAAGTTTCCAAAGGGTATATGGTTCTAACCAAGTCTAACTTCTGCTGTTCCTCATGTGTTCTTGCAGAAATAGTCTATGAATACAGAAGCAAATGTGTGTGTGTGTGTTTTTGTTTAGCTATATAGTGTAAATTCTGAGAGAGAAATGGCAGCCCACTCCAGTATTCTTGCCTGGAGAAGGCCATGAACAGAGGAGCCTGGCAGGCTCCAGTCCACGGGGTTGCAAAGAGTTGGACATGACTTAGTGACTAAAGGAACTATTTAGTGTAAATTACCCCTTCTGAGAATTGCATGTGCACTATGCTATCGTATGTTAAAAATGTTTAATTTTGACTGTTTCTAATGTCAAAACAAGATCTATCTAGTCAAGGCTATGGTTTTTCCAGTGGTCATGTATGAATGTGAGAGTTGGACTCTGAAGAAAGCTGAGTGCCGAAGAATTGATGCTTTTGAACAGAGGTGTTGGAGAAGACTCTTGAGAGTCCCTTGGACTGCAAGGAGATCCAACCAGTCCATTCTGAAGGAGATCAGCCCTGGGTGTTCTTTGGAAGGATTGATGCTAAAGCTGAAACTCCAATACTTGGGCCACCTCATGCGAAGAGTTGACTCATTGGAAAAGACTCTGATGTTGGGAGGGATTGGGGGCAGGAGGAAAAGGGGACGACAGAGGATGAGATGGCTGGATGGCATCACCGACTTGATGGATGTGAGTTTGAGTGAACTCCGGGAGTTGGTGATGGACAGGAAGGCCTGGCATGCTGTGATTCTTGGGGTTGCAAAGAGTTGGACACAACTGAGCGATTGAACTGAACTGAACTGAACTGAATGTCAAAACTGCTCCTTTTATTAAAAATTACACTGCATTATATGATACTGAGCCATAAAACTACCATATAATCCCTACTTTACTTGGACTGGATACAAAGGATTGCTGCTGCTGCTGCTGGTGCTAAGTCACTGCAGTCGTGTCTGACTCTGTGTGACCCCATAGACGGCAGCCCACCAGGCTCCTCTGTCCCTGGGATTCTCCAGGCAAGAACACTGGAGTGGGTTGCCATTTCCTTCTTGAATGCATGCATGCATGCTTAGTCACTTCAGTCGTGTCCAACTCTGTGTGACCCTATGGACAGCAGCCCACCAGGCTTCTCTGTCCACGGGATTCTCTAGGCAAGAATACAGGAGTGGGTTGCCATTTCCTTCTCCATACAAAGGCTTATATGATAGAATTACAAAATGGCTTCCTGGTGGTCCCAATGGACTGGGGCAGCTTCCAAATGTGCCTTCACTTCAAGCTGAGTCCAAACAAGACTCTTCTATGTTGTTGTTCACACAAAGAAATTCAAGTGACCTCGGGCAGCCCCTGATCCCTGATAATAATTCTGACTTTCCCAATACCGTTGCTATCCAAAGACCTACTAAACCCATTTGCAAGACACAGAAAAGCAACAGCAGAATGGTCACCTTCTTTAGCAGGTGTCACACTTGCTGAAGGGTTTAACTTTCAAGAATGGGAAATATATATATGGAGAGTAGTTTTATTTGAAGTCCAATTGGAAAGATTTTTTTAAGTCCAATTGGAAGGTTCTAAACTTTTTAAAATTTCCTTTTAAAAAAGAAGCTCATGTTTCTCATGTTTTATCTTGGCCTAAAGTGATGCCCAAAAGTATGAAAATGTTTTTCAGTCAGTTTCAGTTCAGTTGCTCAATCATGTCCGACTCTTTATGACCCCACGGACAGCAGCACGCCAGGCTTCCCTGTCCATAACCAACTCCTAGAGCTTACTCAAACTCATGTCCATCAAGTTGGTGATGCCATCTAACCATCTCATCCTCTATCATCCCCTTCTCCCCATGCCTTCAATCTTTATCAGCCGTCAGGGTCTTTTCCAATGAGTAAGTTCTTTGCATCAGGTGGCCAAAGTATTGGAGCTTCAGCATCAATCCTTCCAATGAATATTCAGGACTGATTTCCTTTAGGATGGACTAGTTTGATATCCTTGCAGTCCAAGGGACTCTCAAGAGTCTTCTCTAATACCACAGCTCAAAAGCATCAATTCTTTGGCTCTCATCTTTCTTTATGATCCAAGTCTCACATCGATACATGACTATAGAAAAAAACCATAGCTTTGGTTGGATGGACTTTGTCAGCAAAGTAATGTCACTGCTTTTTAATATGCAGTCTAGGTTGGTCATAGCTTTTCTTCCAAGGAGCAAGTGTCTTTTAATTTCATGGCTGTGGTCAACAGCTGCAGTGATTTTGGAGCCCAAGAAAATAGTCTGTCACTGTTTCCATTGTTTCACCATTGTTTAGAAAATGATTCTAAACTTGTTTCTAAATATTTTTAAACATTGTTTAGAAAGTGTTTCTTAAGTGATGTAATTTGTTACATGATGATGAGTCTAAGATGATTTGTTATTACAGTCCTGGGACCAGGTTCATTAAGAGAGTCAAATAAAGGGAAACTCAGCCCAGAAAAAGAGGGAGCAAAGTTCAACTTTATTTTCTTTTTGTCAGACTCTCAGACTTAAGGGATTTCTCTAAACACTCTTCTCAAACTGTCTGCTTTTGGTGAAAGGGTGATGTCAAGCTCAGCCTCTGATTCAGATTCTTGCAGCCCACCCCTTCCAAACCCCTCTGGAGAACCCTGGGTCTACCTCCATGGAGAGGTGAAATGCTATATTTTGTGCATATTGCGTGTGTATTACCTATATGATCTGATTTCCCACCCCCCCAACTTTGTATGCAAAAGTTGAATCATTTTTATCTGTAGTCTCCCATTCTACTATATTCTTAGATGGCAAGGAGATCAAAGCAGTCAGTCCTAAAGGAAACCAGCCATGAATATGCATGGGAAGAACTGATGTTGAAGCTGAAGCTCCAATATTGTGGCCACCTGATGGAAAGAACTGACTCTTTGGAAAAGACCCTGATGCTGGGAAAGACTGAGGGCAGTAGGAGAAGGGGGTGACAGAGGATGTGATAGTTGCATGGCATCACTGACTCAGTGGACGTGAATTTGGGCAAACTCTAGGAGACAGTGAAGGACAGGGAAGCCTGGCATGCTGTAGTGCATGAGGTCACAAAGAGTTGGACAGAGTTAGTGACTGAACAACAACAACAAATTCTTCTACAGAAGAACTTATCTTTCAGTGTTAGACAAGAAAAGCACTCTAGTTCATCAGTCTGTGAGTTGCTTTGTTGCCTGGGGCAAATTGCAAAGTACAGCCCTTTCTACAGGGCTATTTCCATTCTCTCTGGTTCCTCCCTCTGGGGCAGGTAGAGATTTCAATGGAAACCATCTCGCTGAACCCCAGAGCCTTTGCTTTTCTCTTTTTCCACATTAAGTAAAGGAAATTTGATACTTGATGTTAGTGAGAGCTAGAGAAGGCAGGTGACTTTTGGTCAGAGAAAAAGGAAGGTGGTAATCCAATGTAATGGGAGCCAGGTTAGTTTAAACCAGATTGGACTGAGACTGAAAATTCTTGGCTGACGACCTCCAGCGGTTGTTTATAGCAACTCTGTTTAGAGTAAAATTTCTTTCTGGATTTTTCTTTTCTCTTCTTCTGGAGAGGAAGGACTAGAGATACAAGAGGTGCTCAATAAATATCAGTTTTCTTCCTTGCCTTTTCCTACATCTCAACTTTTTTCTCACGTGTGTGTACACTCAGTCGTGTCCTACTTTTTGCAACCCATGGCCAGGTTTCTCTGCCCATGGAATTTTCCAGGCAACAATACTGGAGTGGGTTGCTGTGCCCTCCTCCAGGGGATCTTCCTGACCCAGGAATTCAACCTGAGTCTCTTGTGTCTCCTGCATTGACAGACAAGTTCTTTAACCCTACGCCTTCTGGTGTGCCCCCTCTTGGCAATAGTTGCAAATAAATTCAGAGGCATGGATAATCCCCCCCCTGGCAAATACCAGTTCAGTTCTGGGAGAAAGCTGAGCAAGTGGAGCTTTTCTGAAGAAGGACTCCCTGGAGGGGATGGAGTGCCCTCTGAGAAAGAGGACACAGAGGGAAACTGGAGAAACTGCTTCCACATGGTAAGTGATCTCAGCTTGGTGCCCAGAGACAGAGTGACCTAGACCCGGAGCAGGGGCATCCTCCTCATGTCTGCACAGACTGGCGAATGGCCCTGGCCCAGGCATGACTGTGAGGATTCTGATTCCTGGGGCACCTTGCGAGTCAGACCTTCCAGAGTAGGGAAGAGAACTTCTCTTGGCACAAAATGTCACCCTCTTTGGGTGGACACTGAGCTTTGTACACTGATGAGGGGTTGAGAGGCAGAGTACTTTTCAAGAATCTGTTTGAGACTCCCCTGGGGATGCTAGAGGTACAGAGAATGAGTATGTTGCAACTGACTGTATTAAAGAGGTGGTACTGAGAACCAGAGTAAATAGGGATTTTTGCCTTCATTGTGACCCTACATATTAAAACATGTCCTGCTGTGTGAGTTGTGGTGAGATCAGCACAGGTCCTCCCAAGTAAATCCTTCAGCTTGTTGTTCCATATCTAAGTACCATTGCATAATGACATAAAATTAAATATCAGTGGGATATTCTGATATACAGAGAGCATGCCCATTGAAAGGAAGCAGGAAATAAACAGGAACCCTCTATTCTTGCTCTGATACCTAACATTAAATGTAACATGCATAATGTAATGCCATGCTGTAAGCATTTCACATAACTTATCTCACTAAATCCTCCCAACAATCCAATGAGGTAGTACCACAACCCTTAGTTTACAGATGAGGAAATTGAGATTTACAGATGTTGAATAACTTGCCCAAAGCAATATTAATCAAATTAATTCTGACCTTCTGGTAAATAAGAGTTTATTAGTGAGTCCACTTCTGCAGTTTTCTAGGATTTCCAAGTTTTCCTCTAATGACTATAAAGCAATATAAATGCTAGACTCTGGGCTCTCAGGGAATTTAGGAATGCTTGAGATATTGATTTATGACTACTTAATTCTATAGATTATATAATTGTAATCATATTATATGCATGTTATTTACTACATATATATTATACATTGTATATTATGATAATTTAATTCTGTAACTCTATGAACTAGTGAAGGAAAATAAGAGCAAGGGATCAGGTACTAAACTGCATGAAGCAGACTAAACATGTCATTAAATTTCACAGATGGAAAAGAACCGTAGAGTCCAGAGTAAATGAGAAGACTCTTAGAGGAGGAAGGGCTTGAGCTTGACTTTTGCTGGGTAGGTCACTGGTTGGGCTCTGGCAGACTTTGCATCAGAACCATCCTTACACCAACACCACTGGAAAAGATGGGTTTAAAAACTGTTGTTTAAAGTCACTGAAGGGCTTCCTTGGTGTCTCAGTCAGTAAAGGAATCTACCTGCAAAGCAGGAGACTGGGATTCAGTCTCTGGCTTGGGAAGATCTCCTGCAGAAGGAAATGACAACCTACTCTAGTATTCTTGCCTGGGAAATTCCATGAACGGAGGAGACTGGCGGGCTACAGTCCGTGGGGTCACAAGTGTCAGACACGACTTAGTGACCAAACCACCACCACCACTAAAATCACTGAGAAGCTTCTAAGGCAGCAAAGACTTCTGAAGGTTTTGGAGAAAAGGAAAATTCAGAGATGCAGGTATAACATTTGACACTTCCTTATCTGCCAGGATATTTGCAAATTTTATAGTAGTGGTTAAGAGGCATTTTGATGGTCTCATGGGGCTGAAGGAACAATGAAAGTAAGCATCTGCCAATGGAGAAAAGCCCTCATAAGCACTTGATGCATTCAGTGGGAACTCTTAAAGGGCTACATTCTAGGAGTAAGGACCAACTGGAAATAGACCAAGCATCAAAAATGAAGGAAACTCACCAGTCCTCATAGAAACTGAAACTCCATCCAAATTACCTCAATCCCAGATTAGATGAAGATTCACTTCTACTCTCACTGCCTGCCACAAGCAAAAGTAAAACCTTTCCTGGAGGAAATGTAACATTTGTCAGAGCTTTAAAGTGATCATTGTTACTAAAAACAAAACTCGAGAAACCAAAAAACCCCAAAAGCTGGGCATGCAAAGGTAGGAAAACTAGCCAAGAAATCAAGAGGACTGTAGAAATTCAGACATAGGAAACCTACATATCTCCATTAGTAAATTCATATAACTGTTGTTACAGTTTTCAAGAAATTAATAAAATGAAAATTTTCATTGGAGAATTGAAAATTAAAATATTATCAAGTGGAAATATTGAGGTTGAAAAATATTATAACTGAACTTAAGAACTTAATATATGGGCTTCCTGGCAGATTAAATATAACTTAAAAGTAAAGAATCAGACTAAACCATGGGAAGAAAAATTATCAAGAAAAGCGCATAAAAGGTTATGGAAGGTGGTAAAAAGCCGAATATATTTATGTCATTGGAGTCCAAAAAGTAAGGATAAAGAGAATGGGTGAGAAGCAATATTTGGAGAGTTATTGCTAAGATTTTCCTAAAATTTACAAGACTCCAAGCCAAAAGATTTGCTTCAAATCTCAAGTGAGATAAGTACAAGACACCCATTCCTAAGCACATCATAGTAAAACTGTTAAAAATTAAACCCCAAAAGGTTTTAAAAGCAGCCAATAGGAAAAAATATATATTGCCTTTAAAGAAATAAGTATATCATTCAGAAACAATGGAAGCCAGAAAACTATGACTGACAGCTTCAACATGCTGGGGGTGGGGGGAAATCCTGCTAATTTAGAATCCTATATCCAGTAAAAAGACTCTCAAAAAGAAAGCAAAGTAAAAATAATTTCAGACTAATAAAAAGCAGAGAAATTACCAGTAGACCCACTGGGAAAAAAACAATAAAGGCTCTTTTTCAAGTATAAGAAAAAGGATCCCATACAGAAGCATGTAAATACAGGAAAAAATAAAGAACAATGGAAAGAATATGCGAGTAAATCTAAATATCCTCTGCATAAAACAAACATAATAATACATTATTGGGTTTCAAGTCTACTTAAAACATGACAATAAAAGCTCAAAAGGAAGAAGGAGTGGATGGAGTTAAAATGTCCAAAAGCCTTTGAATTGTCTGAGATGTACGTATCTTAATTTATATTAAACTTTAATAAGTTGAAGATTAATTCTATAGTCTCTAGGAAACCACTTACCTTTGTAAAGAGTAGTGAATAGAGGAGAAAAGTGGTGTTTTACTTTGGGTTTACCCAGAAGTAGTTCCTGTGATAAGAATTTATTAATAAATGCAAGTAGTTTATTTAGGAGGTGACCCCAGGAAAAGTAGGGGATGGGTGAGCCAGATGGGCATGGAAAGGAAGCCAGTAAAGCATGCATTATCAAGAAACCTATCTGTGGGAATGTCTGAAGCTTTATACTGGGAAACATTGGAAGCCAGGATGAAATTCTAGTTAATCTCACCCTTGGGGTGATCCAATTATTGTTTTTCCCAGGGTTAAAAATTCTCTGGTACTTCTACTTAATGTGTAGGCAGAGAGGACCCTGGTGGCCAGAGAGACCCTTAAGTGTGTGGTCGTGGTGTAGACAGCTCAAAGTTGTGCCAGAGTACCAAGAAATGATAAACTCCAGATGATGGGGATGAATTAGCAACAGATGAATTAACAATAGATAAAGTGTGTACATGTATGTATCTAAGACACATGGAAGACTATGCATTATCGTTATGGCCCCAAACTAGCTTCCCGAGAGCACAATGAATAAACGTTAATGGATTTATACAATGGCATCTTATTCAGCAATGAAAGCAAACCACGGCCATACACAAGAACGTGGCTGTGTTTCACAACCGTAATAGTGGAAGAAGCCAGATGCTACAGAATATTTACTGAAAATTTAACTGATACAAAGTTTGAAAATCCGCAAAAGCAATCTGTCGTGTGGCGTAATGGATAACTTTGGTTGTGAAAGTGAAATTGCTCAGTCATGTCCGACTCTTTGTGACCCTGTGGACTGTAGCCCACCAGGCTCCTCCGTCCATGGGATTCTCCAGGCAAGAATACTGGAGTGGGTTGCCATTTGATAACTTTGGTTAGGCAGGGCTTTTTAACTGGACAGGGGATAAGAGAGGGGCCCCCTTGGGGTGCTGACAGTGTTGTATCTCTTGATCTCAGAGGGGTTACACAAGCTTGCTCTCTTCGTGAGAATACATAGACCTGTACATTTATGATATGTGTACTCTTCTGTATGTATGTTAAACTTTGACTTTAAATGTTAATTAACACGAGGAAGAAATTACCTGTGTGAAAGGGCAAAATGAAGTGTGACTGACCATGCCACTGGCTCTCTACTTGAAGCATCTCTCTGGGTCATGACAGGAGTAAAAACAGGTCAATGAGAGGAAGGTGGGAATGAACAAGACGTGTGGGGAACAAGGGAGAGGCTGGTCAATGGGAACTGGAAAATGTCATGTTAGATGCCACTGGGAATATCAGGTTCAATTAATTAAGACCAGCTGTGGAAAACTGAGGAATTCATCTTTCAGTTTGGTTCAGTTCAGTCACTCAGTCGTGTTTCACTCTTTGTGACCCCACGAACCGCAGCACGCCAGGCCTCCCTGTCGATCACCCTAACTCATGTCCATTGAGTCAGTGATGCCATCCAGCCATCTCATCCTCAGTCATCCCCTTCTCCTCCTGCCCCCAATCCCTCCCAGCATCAGGGTCTTTTCAAATGAGTCGACTCTTTGCATGAGGAGGGCAAAGTACTGGAGTTTCAGCTTTAGCATCAGTCCTTCCAAAGAAACCCCAGGGCTGATCTCCTTCAGAATGGACTGGTTGGATCTCCTTGCAGTCCAAGGGACTCTCAAGAGTCTTCTCCAACACCACAGTTCAAAAGCATCAATTCTTCAGTGCTCAGCTTTCTTCACAGTCCAACTCTCACATCCATACATGACTACTGAAAAAACCATAGCCTTGACTAGATGGACCTTTGTTGGCAAAGTAATATCTCTGCTTTTTAATATGCTGTCTAGGTTGGTTATAACTTCCCTTCCAGGGAGTAAGCATCTTTTAATTTCATGGCTGCGATCACCATCTGCAGTAATTTTGGAGCACAGAAAAATAAAGTTAGCCACTGTTTCCTCATCTATTTGCTATGAAGTGATGGGACCGAATGCCATGATCTTAGTTTTCTGAATGCTGAGCTTTAAGCCAACTTTTTTACTCTCCTCTTTCACTTTCATCAAGAGGCTTTTTAGTTCTTCACTTTCTGCCATAACGGTGGTGTCATCTGCATATCTGAGGTTATTGATATTTCTTCTGGTAATCAGTAATTCCAGCTTGTGCTTCTTCCAGCCCAGAGTTTCTCATGATGTACTCTGCATATAAGTTAAATATATGCAGGGTGACAATATACAGCCTTGATATACTCCTTTTCCTATTTGGAACCAGTCTGTTGTTCCCTGTCCAGTTCTAACTGTTGCTTCCTGACCTGCATACAGATTTCTCAAGAGGCAGGTCAGGTAGTCCGGTATTCCCAATTTCTTCAGAATTTTCCACAGTTTATTGTGATCTGCACAGTCAAAGGTTTTGGCATAGTCAATAAACCAGAAAAGATGTTTTTCTGGAACTCTCTTCCTTTTTCAATGATCCAGCGGATGTTGGTAATTTGATCTCTGGTTCCTCTGCCTTTTCTAAAACCAACTTGAACATCTGGAAGTTCACGGTTCACGTACTTCTGAAGCCTGACTTGGAGAATTTTGAGCATTATTTTACTAGCGTGTGAGATGAGTGTAATTGTGCAGTAGTTTGAGCATTCTTTGGCATTGCCTTTCTTTGGGATTGGAATGAAAACTGACCTTTTCCAGTCCTGTGGCCACTGCTGAGTTTTCCAAATTTGCTGACATATTGAGTGCAGCACTTTCACAGCATCATCTTTACAGGAATGGATTACAGGGAATAAAAATTAAGTGTTGCATTGTGAAACTTCAGGCTCTGTTCCTATAGCCATCTCTGACTGTTCACAAATAACTCTGTACTTGAGAGACAGTAGAAATCACTTCTACTTTCTTAACTCAGTAAAATTCACAGCACAGGTAGGAACTTAATGGACAGTGATGAAATTAAAACTAGCAACAATGGTGAACTTTAGCTTACTTAAAGCAGAATGTGGACCATATTGCATACCTCATCTGGTGGTTATGAAAAGTATTCATTTGGAAATTTCAACCTTCCATCTTGAATGAGATACCAGGAGCACAATGATGAATTCAGCTGTATGAACCTGTTTGAACCATATTATGAGTGGGATGGATTCCATCATGAGTTTGAGTATAAGAGACTGAGTTGAGAGGCAAGTTCAAAGTAACAGTCTAATTTATGGAGGGAACTATTTTGAATACAAATATGACCAGATTTAATGATAGATGTTTGGGGGCCATGACAACATATATTTAAGGAGATGCCATTATTGTAACAGACAGAACTTTCTAATGAAAAGTATATATTCTAAATCTATCTACTATATTGTCTTTTTTTTTCTTCCAACACAAACTGCAAGTGAAAATTAAAATGGAAACTTCTGGAGGGGACAAGTAATGAGTATTCTAATTATTAAAGATTTCTTCCAGGTTTTCAAATAGCACATGAAGTTGAAGCTGTCTCTTCAAATTCCGTTAAGAACATAGGAGCTATGGCTGAAAATGTTATGGTGGGGTTTGGTGACAAAACTTCCCTGTCAGCAGCCCCTGCCCAAGGAGGGGAGAAAGTGAGGCTCCTCCGGTTGGACTGTGACTTGTCTTTGGAAATTAACTTTCTTACTGTTTAAGTGACGTAATGGATACCCTCACAGCAATGAACATTTGCCTACCAGCTGAAGATCTGAAGGCTGTTGTCTTTAATGGAAGGCAGGACAGATGATGAAATTCTTGCATGCATTCTCGATCTGGGGCAACGAGAGCTTTCTCCACTTTTCAAAGAACATGGAGAGGGCAGTACAGTGGAGGAATTATTATTACTTTCATAATAATTGAAGTCTATATGAATTTAGCAGCGATTACTTGTTTATTGATTATTCTTACTGCAAGAACAGTTTACCTTCTGAACAAAATACTGCTTTCAAATTCCAATCACTTCAGCTAACACCGTGAGCAGACAGGACTAGACTTGAACTGCCTTGCACAGCTAGCTCCGTGTTTTAGAATGTTGCTCAGAACCCAAGGTCAGGTCTGCACAGCGTCTGTTTTTGCAAAAGCCTGTGCCTACAGGTGGTCATAGTCAGCAGCCGAAGGGGAGAGGGCTGTGCCTTCCCACTGGATGACTTCCTGGGCTCCCTCGCCCTCCTGGATGGATTCCACAGTCAGCCCTCAGGGCTTCTGACAATGTCTGCACTGGCTCAGGGAGCACAATGCAAACACATGGTCAGCGTGGGGAGGCTGCCTGCTAAATGTGATAAAGGCGCCCTCAACACAGTGCTGGCATATGGGAAGCAGGCATGAACTTATCCTGTACTCAGGCCTCAGAAATATACAGGCATTTTCTGTTGAACTCAAAACCCTGGGTGGTTACAAGCGCCTCTGCTCCAGCTGTGAAAAGGCTGGCTGTCTTGTCTGACAAAACATTACTAATGTGGAGCAAAAATTTCTATTCCAATTTTCCTTCTTACTCTTCTTTTTTGGCTTTGGCCATTAAGTTGCAGCTTTCTTTCTGGGTTTCTAGGCAAAATGTGTATGGGGCATGTGTGTGTGTGTGTACAAAAATAAATGAATATATTTAAAAAAATTCTCCACAAACTTCCCTGTACTGGTGAATGGCTTAGCTCTGCTTGAGCGATTTCTTCTTGTGTGATCCTGCCACACAATACTATTTTTCCAGGAAGAAACCCTAATCCAAGAAAATGGACTTCAACTTTAGATAATCTTGAGGATCTTCTGTGCTTTAAGGAAATTCAGCAGAGGACCCTCTGCCCTGACACCAGTCTTCACAGGATGTGGGAATCAATAGCCACCTCTCACCCTCAGGAAACCTGGAGGGCATAGACATCGAGTAAACTCACAAAGAGTTCAAAGGAAACAAGAGTTGGGTGGAGGGTGAGTGGAGGGTGAGTGGAGATGTCCCCGTGTGTAGAAGGTGGTAGTTGACATAAGCAAAAATCTAGTATTCTTTAATCCTGATTTATAAATCACCAGTAGGGTCAAACTGAAACATTTTTCTGAATGTTTAATGTCATAATCAAGAGTTCTGCCCCCAGCAAGCAGAAATGGCAATTGACAGTCCCACTTAAATATTCCATAAATAACTGGTGGGATAGTTTCTGGCTGGATCCCTCTTATAGCACCCGCTAACCACCTGTTCATACAGAAGTCAAGAAGGCAAGTTAACTCATGCTTCCTCCTTTTGCAACATGTCTCCTAAGTGCTCAAGCCAAAGGCCAGTGAGTATTTGGTGAAGAAGAATAGCTTGTCCTTTGAAAGCTTTTTCACTTGGATCATCTCATTAGTTCCAGAAAGTGAAAAAGCATAGTGTCATGCACAAGTCTGTGCTGACTTTTCAGGAGCAGGATTTGGGGGCAGATTAAATGTAGTGTGCGAGTGCTGGTACCTTGAATGATGTTCAGAGCTACTGACAACTGTTGGAGGGTCCTCCCTCTTCCTCGCGGCTATGCTTACTCTTGTGAAACAGACAAGACATGATGGGAAACGAACTCTTCTTTGTCAGCCTCTTTTGAGCATTTTTCCTGTGGTAGTTACAGAGCTCAGAATGAGCCACTAAGGCAGAGTCAGCGTTTCCGGATTTTTGGTTTCCAGATTTTTGCAACTCAGTTAACAAGTACTCACAGGAAGAAATAAAACACAGGATATCTAGCAGGAGATGTTTTTCCTTTTGAGTTGTCTTTCTGAAGAAAACAGAGAGTTGTCTTGGTGTCCTACGAGGTATTCTAATAATAATGATGATGATGATGATATGATGAACCCTGGTGTCCTATGAGGTATTCTAATAATAATGATGATGATGATGATATGATGAACCCTTTTCTACCTAAAACTTTTAGGTAGAAAATTCTTGCTTTCTTGAATTTACAGTTTCATATAAATAACATAATTTAAATATTTGGATATTCTTTTGTCTTCCAATTTGTGGTCCAGATGAGATGAAAACCCAACAGACATTCAACAGATTGAAATTTTAAAATTCTACTCTTAGATCTCTTACCCAGTCATCTGCCCACCTACCAAACATTTATTCAGGTGATACAATCTGAAACATGCCCAGCGGGTCCAATAGATTTAACCTATCTTAGTATTCTAAGTCTCAACATCCCCTTCTCCTAAATCTAGTTTATTTCTGCCAAAAATACTCATAATAGAGAAACAGGAAGCTGGATGCACACAGATGCGTTAACTATTGTTTTGTATGCTTCACGCTCAGTGGCTTGCCTGGAGGCTCAATCTCCCCACAAGCTGCAGTTATAGCTGGTGTGTGTACGCATGTTTCTGCACAGTTCACCACCACATAAGGGTTTGCTGTGTTCTAAGAAGGTGAGGCAACAGTTCCAGGTAACCAGGTGAAAAATGCCCTATTTATAGGCTGCAGGTAAGTTCATTTTATGGATATAATTTCCCTGGTGGCTCAGTGGTAAATAGTCTGCCTGCAGTTCTGGAGACTTAGCTTTGACCCCTAGGTTGGGAAGATTCCCTGGAGAAGGGAATGGCTGTCCACTCCAGTATTCTTGCCTGGAGAATTCCATGAACAGAGGAGCCTGGTAGGCTATAGTCCATGGGGTCTCAAACGAGTAGAACATGACTTAAGCAACTAAGCAATAGCAATACAAAAATTACATCGAGTTTCTGTGATTCAGGGTCATTGCTACTGTACTCACAGAATTGCTGTGGTAGGTGGGAGTATCTAACCCTATCCCAGAGTACTCCAGGTTCAGTTCAGTTCAGTCGCTCAGTCGTGTCTGACTCTTTGCGACACCATGAATCGCAGCATGCCAGGCCTCCCTGTCCATCACCAACTCCCGGAGTTCACTCAGACTCAAGTCCATCGAGTCCGTGATGCCATCCAGCCATCTCATCCTCTGTTGTCCCCTTCTCCTCCTGCCCCCAATCCCTCCCAGCATCAAAGTCTTTTCCAATGAGTGAACTCTTCTCATGAGGTGGCCAAAGTACTGGAGTTTCAGCTTTAGCATCATTCCTTCCAAAGAAATCCCAGGGCTGATCTTCAGAATGGACTGGTTGGATCTCCTTGCAGTCCAAGGGACTCTCAAGAGTCTTCTCCAACACCACAGTTCAAAAGCATCAATTCTTCGGCACTCAGCCTTCTTCACAGTCCAACTCTCACATCCATACATGACCACAGGAAAAACCATAGCCTTGACTAGACGGACCTTAGTTGGCAAAGTAATGTTTCTGCTTTTGAATATGCTATGTAGGTTGGTCATAACTTTCCTTCCAAGGAGTAAGCGTCTTTTAATTTCATGGCTGCAGTCACCATCTGCAGGTTACTGCTACTTAAAAATAGCCAAGCTTGCTTTCTTGTATTAAATTGTAGTTTTTTGATTCCCTTCGCTAGTAAGGTAGGAGCTGTCCAAGGTCTGTGTCTAACAGCTCCCAGTATTCTCCTGACTTGAGGCTCCACAAACGTGGTGAGAATGAAAGAGACTTGCAGAAGTTTTCTTTTCAGGGGCTGTTGCTTCATTCTGGAAGGTTCTGACTCCTTTCTTTGGTTTTGTTTGTTACTTGTGGGCTTTTTTCTGGTTTTATTGAGATATATTTGGCATATACAATTGTATGAATGTATGTGCAATATAATGATATATGTATGTGTGTAATGTTATTTATGTGTGTGTATATATAAACAATAAACCATATAAACCAATGCCTCACAGTTATAATTTTTTCTTGTGATGAGAGCTTTTAAGATTTACTCTCTTGCCAACTTTCAAATATGCTGTACCATATTGTGAGCTAATATAGTCACCATACTGAATATTACATCTTAAGAACTTACTTATAACTGTAAGTTTGTATCTTTTGGCCACCTTTACCCAATTCCCATCCCACCCCCTAACATCACTGGCAACCACTAACCTTTTGTCTTTTTCTATAAATTTGGGTTTGGGGATTCTACATATGAGATACAATATTTATTTTTCTCATTATGACTTATTTTTTAAAATAATTTTATTATTTTGGCGACATTGGGTCTTCATCTCTATGTGGACTTTTCTCTTGTGGAGCAAGTGGGAGCTATTTTTCGTGATGATGAGCAGGCTTCTCACTGAAGTGGCCTCTCTGACAGGAATGACCTGAAAAAAAATTCTCTTCCCTAAGTGAGAGGCGATGTGCTCACATATGCAGTGCTTGGGATATCTTTCTGTGTTCATTCTTTTTTGAGAATGCGCGGTTGAGATGGCTCATTTGTATCACCATATGCCCATCCCACATTGCCGCTTCACATGATTTCCATGGCAGACATTGATAATTCGCCAGAGATTGATTACTGTGCTCCAATTCTGCCTCAGAATCCTTGTCCACAGAACACTCATGGTAGCAACTAGTGATTAATCAGGCAACATATGAGATAAAAGCTATTTTCCGGCTGTGGCCTACTGCATTCTAGTGCTGCATTAGAACTATAGGCATTATGAAAAAGCAAGCACATGTGTTTCCCAGGTTGTCATAAATAAACTAAATAAATAGAACATATCTGAGTAATTGAAAAGCAGTAGTCAAAAGTATCTTCTCTTCTGGGGAAGGAGAATCACTATCACTGTGTCTGGTTCTTTACTCTGATGGTCAAATATTGAGGTAGATGCCACTGAAAGGCTCTTGTAACCTTTGGAGTTAACGTTGTATCAGAGACTGAGCAGCCCCTAACACAGCGGCTACCAACACTGATGTGTGTAAGGATCATATGAAGAATAATGTAAAATTCAGATTTCCTGAGTCCTACCCCAAGATTCCCATTCAGTAAACATGGACTCAAGCCCAGGAATCCAATTTTTTATAAGAACTTTGTTAATTCTCATCTAAATGGTTTGAGGGCTCCACTTTGAGAAATACTCTGTCAGTAGAATGGTCTCCAAAGCAGGGTCTGTACATCTCTGTCCCAAAGGAAGAGTCCTTTGTGGTGCAGAAACACAAGTTTAGAACTTCTACCCATGTTTATCTTAAGAAAAGACAGCCCCTAAGCTTTCTGCAGATTGGCACCAGTGTTCTGGTTGAATCTGTATGATAGTCTTCGGGTCATGTCCTGGACAAAGTGTTTAGAATCATGATAAATTGACTGAGGGTGGAAGTTAACTTGGGTTTTGCTTACTCTGATATAGAGAGATTTATGTTGCCTGGGGTAAATGGATTTAAGGGTCAATGATCTTATTTAATTAAACTACCCCTCACAGCATAAACAAGTGGCTTAAACAAGTATTCTACAAAGAACCTGTGAATTGATGACAATGCCAAGAGAGCCTTATCACAAGGGAGCATAATGCCACAAGGGAGCACAAGAAAATGGCCATGCTGACAATTGTCCTGTTTATTCAAAGCTCCTGGTTAGCTCCACCAAGGTGTGAAAGAAATAATGGCAATCTAATCAGATACAATTACCAAGAAGATGATTTCTGATATGAATTAATAGTGACGTTATTAATGATGAACCTCTCCCAAAATGCCTCATGTGTCCTGAGAGATGAACTAATGTCAATCTGATCAACAGGGAAGAATAGCTATTAGAGAAGCTTTCGAAAAATTAAGAGTATAGTGCAGAGGTTAGGACTCAGATGCTAGAGTCAGACTACTGGCTTTGAATTGAAGTTTTGGTTCTTACAAGCTGTGCGACCTTGGATGAGTTACTTACATGCCTCATGACTCAGTTTCCTCATCTGTAAAATGGGGGTTGATAATAGTACCTATCTTAAAGGGTTATTATGAAGATTAAATGGGTTAATGTGTGTAACATGCTTAAACAAGTGCCCAACATATGGTGTATGCAATACAAATGTTAGTTTAAACATACAGTTTGTCCCATTTTATGTCTTTTGTAGATTTCTATTTATGAAATTTTATATGGGTGTGTTATAACAATTTGTAAATAAATATGCTGACGTTGGAGGTCCATGCTCAAACATTGTGGCTGAGTGAGTAAAACACCTACAGTCCACTTTCCAGCAGATACTGGAGCGCCTGAAAGTGTGCTAGGTCTCAGGAGTATGAACAGTTAGATTACTGGTATAACCCTTCACTGGGTCTGGAGTCAGGGCCTCTGCTGTTTGATGAGCGTTGGGTATAAAAGCAAAAACATAACAACTTTTGACAATTTTCTCTGTACATCTCTTCTGTATATTAAATGTTCTGACTTGTCAGTTAATCCACTTCCTTTCATACCTTTTCATTTGAGTCCTCCTGTCATGCCAAGATAATTCCTTAAAAAAAACCAAACAATAACAACAACAGTGTTTGGGAATGGGTTAGTTGGCACGAATGAATTTCTGAGGACTCACTTGCTCCCTGATCCTTTTTTTCCTTCCAACTGTCACCCAGCCCTGTGCCCCAAGGGCTTCTATTTGTGGGCACAAATGCTCCCCTGAACGGGACATACCCAGGCCAGGTGAAGAAGCAGATACATATATATACTGTTCTTTCCTTTCCACTCAGTACAGCTAAGTGAAGCAGAACTCTTTTTCAAAAACATTACTGGGATAGCTAAACAGTAATGGGAGAGGCTCAAGTAAACAAAAATATATATGTATGTATGCATATATGTATATACATATGCTTATATACCAATGTTTATATGTATATACTTGTCCATATACATATACCAAATCTCAATATAGCGATATGTATTTAAAAATAATTCTGGAAGAATAAATTATTAACTAAGGAAATAGATAAGTATGAGGATGTTTTATATGAAATAGATCTTTTAATTGCATGTATGCCTCCAAATGGCGACTTTCTAAAACTGTGAATTCAATAATTTGAAAAATCAAAATAAAAAGGAATAAACAAAGGCAACATCAAACCATTGAAGTAGAGAGGAATGTCCAGTCTTTCTTTCCCTGTTAACTTTTACTGAACACATAGCTGTTCTTAACCTCCTCTAGCAAATTGCCACCCAAGGTGGGTTCACATGGGATATCCTGTTCCCCAGCACCTACTTTCCAGTTGCCTGGAGGTTAGAGTTTGGACTCTGAAAACTGTCAGTTTCCTCTGTGTTCTGATTTTACCTAATGGGCTTATGTACAGGATTACACCAGAAGACCCCAAATGTCCTGCCCCTACCCCACCCCCGCAACTATCTCTTCCTCTCTCTCCCAGTAGATACTTCAAGACTGTTTTACTAGTTTCCAAACACATCAACCTTGTTTCCTCATGGCCTTCTTGAATCTTCTCCCAATACTCTCAGCTGATTCAAATCCTATCTGGCTTCCTAGGACCCCTCAAATCCTTCCTTTTCTGCAGGACTCTCATAGAACAGGGAGAGAGACAACCTTTGGTGCAACTCAGATCACACCCCAGAGCTGTCTGTCGACTTTGTAGGACTGCATCTCATGTCTCTAAGCAAGATGGCTTGATCTGGAGCAGAGCCGTCAGGAGACATCACTCAGGGACCTTTTTTCTAGTATAGCTCAGCAATATCCAGAAGCATCTTAATGATGAATATATGTATCATTGAAATGATGCATCTCAGATTTGGAAAAGAATCTATCTCCTACCTCTACCTAATGTGTGAGTCACCTCTGAGCATCCCAGGGCCCCACGTGGTGGTGGCCTCACTGCCTGTCTAGGCATCTCATTCCCCAGAGCAAAATATCTTCCATTTGTTTTAGAACTGGTATCATAAAACACAGTAGTAGTAGTGCATGTGTGTTTAGTTGTTCTGACTCTGTTGTGACTCCTTGGACTGTAGTCCACCGGGCTTCACTGTCCATGGAATTTTCCAGGGAAGAATACTAGAATGGGTTGCCTTTTCCTTCTCCAGGAGGTCTTCCCGACTCAGGGATTGAACCCAACCTCCTCTAGCAAATTGCCACCCAAGGTGGGTTCACATGGGATATCCTGTTCCCCAGCACCTACTTTCCAGTTGCCTGGAGGTTAGAGTTTGGACTCTGAAAACTGTCAGTTTCCTCTGTGTTCTGATTTTACCTAATGGGCTTATGTACAGGATTACACCAGAAGACCCCAAATGTCCTGCCCCTACCCCACCCCCGCAACTATCTCTTCCTCTCTCTCCCAGTAGATACTTCAAGACTGTTTTACTAGTTTCCAAACACATCAACCTTGTTTCCTCATGGCCTTCTTGAATCTTCTCCCAATACTCTCAGCTGATTCAAATCCTATCTGGCTTCCTAGGACCCCTCAAATCCTTCCTTTTCTGCAGGACTCTCATAGAACAGGGAGAGAGACAACCTTTGGTGCAACTCAGATCACACCCCAGAGCTGTCTGTCGACTTTGTAGGACTGCATCTCATGTCTCTAAGCAAGATGGCTTGATCTGGAGCAGAGCCGTCAGGAGACATCACTCAGGGACCTTTTTTCTAGTATAGCTCAGCAATATCCAGAAGCATCTTAATGATGAATATATGTATCATTGAAATGATGCATCTCAGATTTGGAAAAGAATCTATCTCCTACCTCTACCTAATGTGTGAGTCACCTCTGAGCATCCCAGGGCCCCACGTGGTGGTGGCCTCACTGCCTGTCTAGGCATCTCATTCCCCAAAGCAAAATATCTTCCATTTGTTTTAGAACTGGTATCATAAAACACAGTAGTAGTAGTGCATGTGTGTTTAGTTGTTCTGACTCTGTTGTGACTCCTTGGACTGTAGTCCACCGGGCTTCACTGTCCATGGAATTTTCCAGGGAAGAATACTAGAATGGGTTGCCTTTTCCTTCTCCAGGAGGTCTTCCCGACTCAGGGATTGAACCCACATTTCTTGCATCTCCTTCATTAGCAGGCAGACTCTTTTCCACTCTGCCACCTGGGAAGCCCCCAGGGCAACACAGCAAATTGAACTAGTGATGAATTTGGAATAGAAAGAGTAGTTGGGTTCTCTGGAAACATATTGAATATCGCCAGATGATTGAGATTTAATATTTGCTTAATATGCACGCTTGGCTAAGTCTCCTCAAAGTGAATACTGAAAAGGCAATACTGTTTGAGACAGATGGGCTTTTCTTGGGAAACACGGGGTGTTCTAAAATGGTGAATGGCTAGAGAGGGCTGAAAGCTCTGGTTCTTTTCTGAAATCTAAGCTTTTCCAGGCACTGACCAGCTTAGTAAGCTTAAGCTGTTACAATTTATCGGTGCAGTATTGACAATAGGCTTGTTGCTGTGCAAATACATGCATGAGCTTTGCCTTTGGGACGTACATGGTAGATAGGGAATGCTTGTTGACAGTGTTGATTAGCTCATTTTAAACACATGGATATTTGTGATTGCACTTGACTAGTTTTCAGTGCTTGGATATTATTTTCAACTTTATAGCTTGTCTTAGTCTCAGGGGAATCCTGTTACTCAGAGGATACTTCAAAGGCCTGAATCTGCCTTGTTCTTCAGCTTCATTTGTCCTAGATTCTCACATTGAGTTTCCATGGTTGGTCTCCTCTGCCAGCACTGGCTCCTTCACTGATTTACCTTTCTCTGTAGTGGCTGAAGATATTGAGAGCACATTCAAGGCCTTAACCCACATCTTGGAGATTCAAGAAACCTTTTATTAAATGCTTTCAATGAGCTAAAAATGAAAGACAAAAGTAGATGAGGCTCTATTATATTTTGCTGTTGAATTGCCTTTCATTGATCAAGTAGTAATAATGGCATGTGGGACAAATTGTCAAATTCCTGTGGGATAAGTAGAATAACACCGCTTTCCACCCTCCTCAAAATGCCCATGTCCTAACCCCCTAAAGGTTTGAATATATTAATTTAGATTGATGATGTAGTTAAAGTTATAGACCTTGAGATAGGGAGACTATCTCAGATTTCCCAGATGGGCCCAGTCTTATCACATGAGTATATAAAATGAAAACCCTTTCCCAGCTGTGGTCAGAGGGCCATGTTATTATCCTATGAAATAAAAGTCAGACAGATTCAGCTTACTGGCTTGGAAGATGGAGAAAGGGGACCACAAGATGAAAGACAAAAGTAGTTGAGGCTGTATTACATTTTGCTGTTGAATTGCCTTTCATTGGTCAAGTAGTAATAATGGCATGTGGGACAAATTGTCAAATTCCTGTGGGATAAGTAGAATAACACTGCTTTCCACCCTCCTCAAAATGCCCATGTCCTAACCCCCTAAAGGTTTGAATATATTAATTTAGATTGATGATGTAGTTAAAGTTATAGACCTTGAGATAGGGAGACTATCTCAGATTTCCCAGATGGGCCCAGTCTTGTCACATGAGTATATAAAATGAAAACCCTTTCCCAGCTGTGGTCAGAGGGCCATGTTATTATCCTATGAAATAAAAGTCAGACAGATTCAGCTTACTGGCTTGGAAGATGGAGAAAGGGGACCACAAGTCAAGGAATCTGAATGGCCTCTTGAAGTTAGACAAGGTGAGGAAACATATTCTCCCCTAGAATTTCCAGATGGGAATGCAGTGTTGCTGATACCTTGGTTATAGCCTAGTAAGATGGGTGTTCGACTTCTGATCTACTATAAAATAATGAATTTGCATTGTTTAAGCCACTGACTTTGTGGTAATTTGTTATAACAACCATAGAGAGCTGACGCACTATATTTCAAAAGAAATACAATGAAAGTGAATGTATTTATGACAGTAAAGGTATTTTTCATTTTTATTGGAAATATGTCATTGCATTCTGTACCCAGAAGGACTTGCAGCACAGTGAGTTACTGCCCATCCACATAATGCTAAGGGTCTCAGGAAGGTATGAACGTGCACATGCCCTGATTGCTATTTGCATTGGAATCATGGAGAGTGGGAGTGACTGACATCTCTTCTATGAAGTCTTAGAACTCTTTGGCAGCCCGGCAATCAAATATTTTGAGGGCATCTACACATGACCTTTTGAAAATGCTAGCTGGATGACACTCCTCATTTTAAGTTCTTTAGTTGCTCTTTGCCTTCAATAAAAGCCAGGCTTCTTAGCATGCTCTTTGAGGCTCTTCAAGATAGCTTCTGCCTGTTCCTCCAGCCTTCCATTTTACACCTCCTCTCTTCCAGCCATACCACTGCTTGCCCCTCTTTTTAAAAAATTTATTTATTTTTAATATGATTTATTTGGCTGCATCCGTCCTTAGTTATGGTGTCATTGCAGGATCTTTCATCGAAATGCATGGACTCTCTAGTTGGAGCTCTTGGGCTTAGTTGCTCCGCAGCATGTGGAATCTCAGTTCTCCTCCAGGGATGGAACCTGTGTCCCCTGCATTGCAAAGTGAATTCTTAACCACCAGACCACCAGGGAAGTCCCTGCTTGCTTGAAAGCATCCTGTTTTTTCTCAGCTCCATGTCATTGCACATGTTCCCACCACCATCTTCTCCCCACAGCTTGCTCCTACTTACTGATGACTCAACCTAGGCATTAGGGCTTCACTGGTAGCTCGAACAGTAAAGAGCCTGCTCGCAGTGAGGGAGACCCAGATTTGATCCCTGAGTCAGGAAGATCCCCTGGAGAAGGGCATGGCAACCCATTCCAGTATTCTGGCCTGGAGAATTCCATGGACAGAAGAGCTTTGTGGGCTACAATCGATGGGGTTGCAAAGAATCAGACACGACTGAGTGACTAACACACACACACAACCTACGCATTAGCTTCCTATCGAGACCTCCTTGGTCTTCTCCAGCCATTACCCACCTCCTCCCAATCCTCCTCACCCCCATGAAACACCCATCTTAACATCCATGTTAGCATCATACTGTATGATGATGCAGTGCTTGTCTTTTTTTTGGCTACACTGCACATCATGTCAGAGAAGGCAGTGGCACCCCACTCCAGTACTCTTCCCTGGAAAATCCCATGGATGGAGGAGCCTGGTGGGCTGCAGTCCATGGGGTTGCTGAGGGTCAGACACAACTGAGCGACTTCACTTTCGCTTTTCACTTTCATGCATTGGAGAAGGAAATGGCAACTCACTCCAGTGTTCTTGCCTGGAGAATCCCAGGGACGGGGGAACCTGGTGGACTGCCGTCTATGGGGTCGCACAGAGTCGGACACGACTGAAGTGACTTAGCAGCAGCAGCAGCACATCATGTGGAATCAGTTCCCCAAGCAGGGATGGAACCCATGCCCCTTGCAGTGGCATCTCAGAGGTTCTAACCACTGGACTGCCAGGGAAGTCCCCTTGTCTGTATTTTTTAAATGAGCTTTTTATAGACCTTTTCATCTCTAACTTTAGTGACTACTCCTGCACCTGGCTGATGTAAGAGATGCTCAAGAAGTACTTGCTAACTGAAAGACTGTGTCCTATTCTCATTGTACATGAAAGTTCCACATCCAAGAGTGGGAGTTAAAACTTCGGCTTGGGTAATTGGAAGGTTAAATGCTTTCTTCTAAGAGCTTAGAGCTGGTCCAGAGATTTCTGATTCTTGTTATTTCCTCTTTTTTTTTTTTTTTTTTTTTTTAACCGCAGTATGAGATACTTCCCCTAGGATAATCAATGCAAGAAGGTACAGGAAAAAAAAAAAAAAAGTTTTGGTGTGAGAATGTTTAACCTGGAGCACCAGGATCCCCTAGAAATTTTATGAATGGGTTTCACGGGGCCTTGCAGACCACTTGACTGTAGATACATGACTTATTTCGGAGTATGTTTCTGGGAGAAACTCAGAGCTTTTCTTATATTCTCAAAAGTGGCCCAGGAATTCTGTTAGAAGAGATGGCGTAGCTGTGGAGAAATAGGTTCCAGGAAGCCTGCCTTGACTTCAGGCTGTTCTAGTTCAGTTTCAAGCTTTCCCGTTTTGGACACTTTTGTCACCACATTTGACCCAACAAAAGAAGCTATTTGTATTCTTGCTTAATAGGTAGTTTGAGGAAGAAACCTCCCTGGAAGGATGGGTCAGGCTGCTACTTCTTTCCTGTTGGGAGTGAAGGCAGTGATTCTGACATTCCTTTAGTAAACAAGGAGGGGATAAGGATTAGCGGGGCTCAAACACAACAGTTTACGTGGGATTTCACATTCTCTTAGGACTGACAGGGGACTTTGAAGTATTGCTTAGTGCCATCACCTGCTTTAAGAAATGTTTCAGATAAACCATTTGAGTTGAACTAAACTTCATCCCTGGAGAGGGAAATGGCAACCCACTCCAGTACTCTTGCCTGGAGAATCCCATGGAAGGAAGAGTCTGGTAAGCTACAGTCCATGGGGTCACAAAGAGTCGGACACGACTGAGTGACTTCACTCACTCACTCACTCAAACTTCATCCCGTTCCTAAGTGTGCTTCCTTCACTCCTGAGGTGTTCGTGTAGTCCTACCAAGGGCACTCTGCACCTAAAGTGAAAAATCATAGATCTGTTGCTTGGAAAATATTTTGTGTCTTGCCTTTTCCATCAAGCATAAAGCAGTGGAGAGAGACAAAATGTATCCAAGGATTTAGATCCTTTGGTTAAACAGTGTGCAGTCTTCCAGAGCTGGGCACAGGACAGCTCTCTAAACGGCAACACGCCTGTGCACAGAAGCTCTTCTGCAAATAAGCCACAAAGTCACAGACTTGGGCACAGCATTTGAATAAGAGCAAGTAGAGAAAAAAAAAAAAAATCCCTCCCTCAAGGTCAACATCTATGTCTCTGTGAATTCATCTGGAGGAAATGGCAACCCAGTCCAGTCTTCTTGCCTGGAGATTCCCATGGACAGAAGACGCTGATAGACGAGAGTCCATAGGGTTGAAAAGAGTTGGATGTGATTGAAATAACTTAGCTCACACTGTAAGGCAGGAATTATGGTAGGCTCTGAGATTGTCCTAGAGATACGTGGTTACAAGGGGCCCAGTTATTTCAGTAGAACAAATGAATGATGGCCTCTTAGCTTTGTTTATTCTGCGGAATATTAATTAATCTGCCTGCATTTATTAGACTCCTATTAATCCTCTTTGGACTACCCAGATGATGCTAGTGATAAACAATCTGCCTGCCAGTGCAGGAGATATAACAGACTGACCCCTGGGTTGGGAAAATCCCCTCAAGAAGAAAATGGCCACCCGTTCCAGTATTCTTGCATAGAGAATCCTGTGGACAAAGAAGCCTGGCGGGCTACAATCCTTGGGGTCACAAAGAGTCGGACATGATTGAGGGTCTGAGCACAATCGCCTTCTACCATGTGCAGAGCTATGAGAGTAGTCTTGGCAAAGAGACGGAGATGGAGATGACGAAGTGCTCATCCTTAACAAGTTTCCTGTCTATTATTGAGTTTTCCCTAAGCCCTCTTTTAGAAGCAGCAAGTTATACACTATAGATAAAAGTGCTTGCTCTCCCCTACTCCCCCTGTCCTTCTGAAGGTGGAGCAGTGGTATGAGTTGCTATAGTTCTTGAGTTAGCCTAAGTGGCAAGGCAAACTCAGTTTGGCAGTAAGGGAGAGCAACAACTAGGGCTAATTTTCCATAAATTCAGCTCACTAAAAGTCTCCAGTCCTCATGAAATCATGGAATCAGTGTACAGAAAATAATTTTAGGGGGTTATTTTCCCTCTTCTTTTCTCTACATAGAAGACTATCTCAGCTGGTCCTTGCAACAGAATTTAGTCCATTATTTTTACTTAAATTCTCCATACTTTGAATTAGCATGTGTTTCTGAAGCCTACTTTGCTTCTACTTTCCAGCATCTTTTACCCTTTATATTTTCCAGAACTGAGAATTTTCCCTTTCCTTGAATTACAGTGAAGCCTACCAAATTTTGGTGCTTCTTCTCTTGACAATCCTGTACAATATTTTTTCCCCCTGCCATTGATGAATACTGGCTATACCTTGAAATCAAGCTAACTTTGATGTGACTGGTAACTACTTGCTATCCATCACTGTAGTTAACACAACATAGGCATGATTTTGTACATGCAGAGTTATCTCCTTTCAGGTTCTTCCCTCATTTTGTGCTACCTCTTTCCTCAACTCCTTTAAGGCTAAAAACAAATTAGAAAAAATTTCAGAGAATATTTATTTAACTTCAGAGGATCTCTGGACCTAAAGATATTGTTGAGCTGGGCATTTTGTACTTAACTAGAAAATAAAGGATTTTAAGAGGTGGTAAATAGTGCTTTTGATGTTGAGTTTCAGGGAGTTTCCCTAGTAAAGAAAGGTCTAATTTAAAATTGCTTATAAATTACACCTTCATTAATAAGTCGAGAAAATAAAGGAAGAATCTCTTTCATGGTTTCTGTGCCATTTTTTAATGCTTACATGCTGTGTGTTTAGGAGACAATGTCTACTGATTGGTTGGATCCTTTCCACTTATAATAGAGGAAAAAGATTAATTAGAGGGATAAAGTCTAAATAATTCCCACTAATACCGTTCAGTGGCAGAAGTGTGATAGTTCTAACTCCAGATAAGGAATAAGGTGACCCTTTTCTACGCTGGCCTAGCAACTGTTGCTTAAGATTTATTACAACCTGTATCACACTGCATTACAATTATTAGTGTTCTTGTTTGCTTAGCTATTATCTTGCTGATTTCTTTACTTTGGACCATTGCTTTACTGGTTGGAATATCTTTTGGCTGTAAAAGAAAGGAACTAAACTTAAACCCCCTAAGCGTAAAAGGAAGTTCATTGGCTCAAATACTGATAAGTTTTAGACTTGAGTCAGACCTGGGTTCAGAGAGTCAAATAATCTTTTATTATTATCAGTATTCATTCTTTTGCTTGCTGCCTATATTTTCTCTCATAGAATAAGGCTCCCACCATGCAGCCAGAGAAGATGGCCTTATGCAGCCACTACATACTTGGAATATATAGCTATGTTTATATTGGAATATATAGCTTGTGATGGGAAAGTTAGTATTTTTTCATTTCTCTGAAAAGATACTTTTGAGAGGACTCTGGTCAGTTCATCTCAGGTCCCCTGCTTATCCCACTGGGGCCGAGAGAATGGAGGACTTAATTGCCCATGTTTGAATCATGTGTCTACTCCTGAGGCAGGTGGATACGGTCAGTCCCATTCAGTCCACAGGAAATGGGATACAGATGATTCCCAAATGAATGGCATATTGGCAAAACTGCCTTCTTGTTAATTAAGATAGCTTTTAGCATCTAAAAGATAATCCATAATTGCTGAATAAAGAGATAAAAGAACACCTGTTCACTCCATTTTGGCTATTAAAACTTGTCTCCCTCCAATGTCTGGCTTGAATCCCTTTTCCTAGATATCTTCTCAGTTAATTGCAAGCATGACCTGCTTTTACTCCTTTGGATTTATAATTTACCTTTTTGCCATTAATTTGAGAGTGGGGCATTGTTCTGAAGCTTTTCTATACTGTCTTTCCTTGATATCTGATTCCAATATTACTGTTTAATCTTTGTTGCACCTATGAGACTGTCACTGCATACTTATTGATTTGATTTGTTAGAAAGGACTCTGTGATATGGTAACTTTGCATGCTGTCCTCCTTCAATCTCAACATTTAGGATTGGGGGATGAATATACTCTATATATGTGTAGGCTCTCTTTTCCATGATGTTAGAAGTACTGGGGAATGGTAGAGTGAATTAAGCTTGTAGATCTCCTTCTTACTAGGTAGTAAGAAAGTGATTTATCTTTTTCACTTAATGTTTCTCCATATATAAAATGTGGATAGCAAAATCTTCTATTCCAGGCTTTTGTGATAATAAATTACATCTCATTTTATTTAATTGCAATCATTATCTTCACTGTGTTTTGCCAATAATGAAAAGTGGCTGATGTCCAGAGGACTGAACAAAGCCCTGTTATTATAGGAATGGGGAGTGTGGATCTAGAATGGGGCTAGGGAATCTTAATTTCTAACAGGATCCTTAGGCATTCTGATGCAAAGTGAAATGGAATAGAAGAAAAAAATATATATATATATAAAATAAGTGATCTTTAAATCTTATTTGCCTCATACTTCAATTAATTTATCATTTAATATTTCACTCACTCATTTAGTCAACAAATAATTATTTGTTGCTGAGAACAAGTAAGACAAGATCCCTGGTATACTGCTCTACACGAGTGGCTTGAGGATCACGGACAATGGTTATGAAAGGTCTGTTTGTATAAGATTCACATGGCATGTGTGTGTGCTGTCTCTTCAGTTATGTCCAGCTTTTTTCAACCCTATGGACTGTAGCCCACTAGTCTCCTCTGTCCATGGGATTCTCCAGACATGAACACTAGAGTAGGGTGCTATGCCCTCCTCCAGCAGATCCTCTCGACCTAGGGATCGAATCCATGTTTCTTACGTCTCCTGCATTGGCAGGCAGGTTCTTTACCACTAGTGCCACCTGGGAAGCCCAAAATTCACATGCTGAGCTCACTAATAAGAATACAAATTACAGGATCCCATTCCTGGAAAGGGTTCCCCATGTAGCTCAGTTGGTAAAGCATCTTCCTACAATGTGGGAGACCTGGGTTCAATTCCTGGGTTGGGAAGTTCCCCTGGAGAAGGAAATGGCAACCCACTCCAGTATTCTTGCCTGGAGAATCCCATGGACAGAGGAGCCTGGCAGCTACAGTTCATGGGATCTCAAAAGTTAGATCATGACTTAGTGCTATCTTTCTTTCTTTTCTGTTCCTGCAAAGTCTAACTAACCTTAGTAAGGCTGGTGAGAGATCCCCAAATCTCCAATTACTCAGACCCCAGGTGGCCTTTCAAAACCAATGACATAATATATGTGAAAGTTCTCTGAAGTGTAATCACTATTCTGAGGAGGTGATGAGGCTGTTCTGTTTGAGTTCACTATAGCCATGGATTAGCAGACTTGGGGAAGAAACTTGCCACTCAGCAATACTTAAATCACTCCATTATGGCTTAGAAAATGCCCATGTATGTCATGGAGGAACCTCATGCCCTTGCATGCTCCCAGACCAAAGTTAAAAGACTGGGCTGATATCAGCAGTTACTGTCAACTGATATAATCAAGAATCATTGAGTCATTTCTATTGAGTCTCCTAACATAGTATTCAGCCTTGTGAAGCTAGCTGATGAGCTGAACCTTAATCTCTGTAGTCACTGGGAAAGCAAAGGTCTAACATGAGATTTTTCTGGCTCTACATACTGATTTTCTTTCTTTCTTTCTTTCTTTCTTTCTTTTTTTTTTTTTTTTTGCTGCATTGCACACCATGCTAAACCTTAGTTTCTAGCCCAGGGATTGAACCTGTGCCCACTTCACGGAAAGTGTGCAGTCTTAACCACTGGGACACTGGGGAACTCCTTAGATATTGATTCTGGCCATACCCTTCTTGGTTATCAGCTGAAGTTTGAGGGGCCTTTAATTGATGTCTGGTTCTCCAGTGTTCCTACAGGTTATCCCTAAGATCGACCAGTCTTACAAACTCTATTTTTTTGAAAAGAGTGGCTCTTAAAGTGAGCCTACATTTTAAATAGCAAATGTAAACCACACCAACCATTTTCCCAGCTCAGCAGGCCTCTCTGCAGGCTCTGCGTTTAGAGTGTCCCAGCTGATGGCTGCTTGACTTCTCAGCCCTAAATGACTGCACAGTATTCTTCCTTCTGTTGTTAGGAAACAGAACAAGGCTTGATCATTTTTCCAGGGTTTCTTCCATTCTCGATGTACTTGCCTAAAACAAAACAAAAATTAGAATGGCATTTTTCTTTTTGTAAGGCAGAGACAATCAAGTTGCATTTCATTTGTGGAGATAATTGAGTAATAAATATTTTGGGAAGAAGAATCCCAAACCCTATAGAAGCATATTTCTCCCAAACAGCATTTTCTATTAAAGAATCTGCATATATTTGATTGCTTAACCCCACCAAACTCAGTAGTTTTTAGGATTCTGTGGCTATTCAAATTTTTAATAACTTGTATGGTTTATTTAGGTATCTACATAATCTTTTAGCATACCAGCAAGTAATACAAAAGCATATAAGCTGTGAATTAGACTGCAGTCCCAAATGAAATATGATTTATCACCTTTATAGACAGTAAAAAAAAAAAAAAAATTCAGGTAATCCCAGGGTCTAATATCATAATAGCCATCAATTAAACAAACCAACATTTTCAGTGAAATATTGCCTAAAGAAATCCCATTTAATACCTTATCTGTTACTGAAGACAACTAAATAATGGACACTGTCTTTTTTAAATTAAAAGATATGTTATGGAATAGATTTTTCTTTTTTTAGAACCTGAACACAGACACTTTGAAATGCATGAATTTGTTTTGAAGGATCTGAGACCGGGGAAAACTTTGATTTCTAATTTCTCTCTAAATCAGGTCATGGCTTCTTCTCTCAGGGTTCAGCCAGGGTCTGTCCCTCACGTCTCTTTCCTTTGTGTAAGTAACAATCACCCCAATAAGTACAGAGGTTGCTTACTCAGAACTTGCTGAAGTAGGTGGTCAGCTCCCCTCACTTTGTGTCTGGCAGAGACTCAAAGGCAGGCAGAATGGTAGGAAAGCTTTATGGTGCAGAAGGAAGATGGCTTCAGTTATGCTCTGACTAGAAGTTTTTGGGAAGCCAGAAGCAGTCTAACCCAAAGTGGAGCATCTTATGCAATTGATTTTGAGGAATGTATTTGGTTTTCTCTGATTGGAAGAAGGGGCAAAAAATATGGAAGTTGGAAATCAGTGATCAAGTCCTGACTACTCTGAGTCAATTGCTGCAGAGGTTATGGTTGACTTCCTGCACTGGTTACTGTAGAGGTTGGTTTGGATTCCTGTGCTGTTTCAAAAGTTGCGAGTCAGAGTTCTGTGGTCATATATTTGTATAATGCATTTGTATAATGTGTTCAGTCTCTTGTTCTTGCTTTTAGTCATTCTCCTGATTGTGAGAGGTTGAGTAATTCACAGAAGCCTAGAGATTCAGATATTCCCCTCCTGCAGTTTATCTATTTATCTCCATAGTCACTATTATCATGAGGTTTTCTAGACCCTTTTGTTATGTCATCATGGCAATCATCTCATGAGAGAGCAGCTGCACAGAAGCATTTAAGGCTCTGAATAGAATGCAGTGGTCCAGCATCATGATCACTATGACGGGAACAAGAACAATAATCCCTATGAGATTCTTTAAAATTTGGAACTCTGTTCCAAATAAAAAATACTGTTTCAAGAGACAAAGAAGGACAATACCTAATGATGGAAAAACTATAAAGTTGGAACACAACCAGAAACCAAAACCTCGCGGGGCTTTGGAACACTTTCAGATGGATTGCACTCAGCTTCCATTCTCCATGAGCTTTGAATGTATTTCAGTTATCGTATGTCTGCATTCAGTATGGGTTGAGATATTTCCTTGCCAAAAACCTACAGCCTAACAGTTGCTAAAATGCTGTGTGATTTTGTGTTTCCAACCTGAAGCAGACCAACTTTTATATCAAATGACTGAGGATCACATTTTATGAGAACCATTATCAAAGACGGTATTATCTTCAGTAAGGTATCACCCCTCACTCAAAAACAATACTATCCTGCATTGTAGATAACTGTGTCGTTCAGTCGTTCAGTCGTGTCTGACTGTTTGTGACTGCATGGACTGCAGCACGCCTGGCTTCCCTGTCCTTCACTATCACCCAAAGTTTTCTCAAACTCATGTCCATTGAGTCAGTGATGCCATCCAACCATCTCGTCCTCTGTTGGCCCCTTCTCCTCCTGCCTTCACTCTTTCCCAGCATTGGGGTCTTTTCCAATGTGTCGGCTCTTCACATCTGGTGGCCACATTATTGGAGCTTCAGCATCAGTCTTTCTAACAAATATTCAGGGTTGATTTTTTTTTAGGACTGACTGGTTTGATCTCCTTGCTGTCCAGAAGATTCTGGTACCTGGCTCTCTGGTACCTCTGCCTTTTCTAAATGCAACTTGAACATTTGAAAGTTCTCAGTTCACATACTGTGAAACCTAACTTGAATGATTTTGAACACTACCTTGTTAGCATATGAAATGAGCACAGTTGTGTGGTAGTTTGAACATTCTTTGGCACTGCCCTTCTTTGGGATTGGAATTAAAACTGACATTTTCCAGTCCCGTGGCACTTATGAATTTTCCAAATTTGCTGACATATTGAGTGCAACACTTTCACAGCATCATCTTTTAGAATTTGAAATAGCTCAGCTGGAATTATATCACCACCACTAACTTTGCTCATAGTGATGCTTCCTAAGTCTCACTTGACTTTGCCCTCCAGGATGACTGGCTCTAGGTGAGTCATCACACCATTGTGGTTATCCATGTCATTAAGATCTTTTTTTGTATAGTTCTTCTGTGTATTTTTGCTACCTCTTCTTAATATCTTTTTCTTCTGTTAGGCTCATACCATTTTTGTCCTTTATTATGCATACCTTTGCATGAAATGTTCCCTTGTTATCTCTAATTTTCTTGAAGAGTTCTCTAGTCTTTCCCTCTCTATTGTTCTCCTCTATTTCTTTGCATTGTTCACTTAAAAAGGCTTTCTCGTCTCTCCTTGCTACTCTGTGGAAGTCTGCATTCACACAAGTGTATCTTTCCTTTTCTCCTTTGCCTTTTGCTGCTCTTCTGTTCTCAGCTATTTGTAAGGCCTACTCATACAATCATTTTGCCTTTTTGCATTTCTTTTTCTTGGGGATGGTTTTGATCACCACCTCTTGTACAATGTTATGAACTCTGTCCATAATTTTCAGACACTCTATCAGATCTAATCCCTTTAATCTATTTGTCACTTCACTGTATAATCGTAAGGGATTTGATTTAGGTTATACCTGAATGGTCTAGTGGTTTTCCCTACTTTCTTCAATTTAAGTCTGAATTTTTCAATAAGAAATTCATGATCTGAGTCTCCATCAGCTCCCTGTCTTATTTTTGCTGACTGTATAGAGCTTCTATGTCTTCAGCTACAAAGAGTATAATCAACTATACTCCAATACAAAGTTTTAAAAATCCAGTACTGTGCTTATCACCACAATCTTCTGGACATGTTGAAAGAATCGATATAATCTTTAAATTAAAATTATAAAAATCTTCAGAAACACTTGGCCACAGAGTCTAGCTCTTATAGCCATATGGAGTCTGGTCCCTTGAGAACACATCTGTTACCACCTTATGGATTTGAAATTGAAAGTTCATGCATTTTAGGATTTTATTTCTGAAACTAGACTTGCCCTGCTTCATGCAGTTATGGCAAATATTGCAAAGGAGTCAAATGGCTTAGGTAGTCCTATTACCAACAATGTAAAACTGCCTTCCTACAACATCTTCTTAAACGTATGCAACATGATCTTGGACCAGAAGATTTTATGTTTTGGAAGAGACATCAGAGAAAAACTGCTGTTTAATTTCAGTGAATGGGACCTTAGAAAGTATTATTAATAGCAAATGCAGAAATGAGACTTCAGGAAGTCTATCCTTGGGTTCATATTTCACAACTAAAGAAGCAATTCCAAATTTGACCCAATCGAAAGGATACTCCAATTCAAGACAAGAGTTCCAAATGAAGCTCATTCTTGATTATTTAGGCATTTTTACCAGCTGTTCACATAGCTCATTTATGTGAAAAATTAAAGCATTGATCCCACTGGTGGGAATTATACAACTAGAAAGGGCTGTAATGAAATTTACTAGCCCTGGCCACAGCCATTAGCAGTACGATCTCTGCCCTAGATGCAACAGAGACAAGAGAAATTCATTGTCATGAGTATCAGTGGACAATTGCACTGCTCTTGTTTTTTTGTTGGCTAACTATGGTAGTGTCTGTACCATTGCTAATACTTCTGTCTCTAGGTCAAGGAAATAAGCAAGATAGAACAACCTATCTTGGCCTGTGGGATTTGTTTTGCTCTGGGTTGACAGGGTTCCAATTTTTGTTTTTTTTTTTTTAGAATAGATCCTTGTTTGCTATCTATTTTATTTTTTTTTAATTTTTAATTTAATTTAATTAATTAATTTTTAATTTTTATTTTTTTACTTTACAATACTGTATTGGTTTTGCCTTACATCAATGTGAATCCACCACGGTGTACATAAGTTCCCAGTCCTGAACCCCCCTCCCACCTCCCTCACCATACCATCCCTATGGGTTATCCCAGTGCACCAACCCCAAGCATCCTGTATCCTGCATCGAACCTAGACTGGTGATTCGTTTTTTATATGATATTAACACAAGCTGGAATCAAGATTGCCGGGAGAAATATCAATAACCTCAGATATGCAGATGACACCACCCTTATGAAGTATACTGTATTGGTGTTTTTCTTTCTGGCTTACTTCACTCTGTATAATAGGTTCCAGTCTCATCCACCTCATTAGAACTGATTCAAATATATTCTTTTTGATGGCTGAGTAATACTACATTGTGTATATGTACCACAGCTTTCTTATCCATTCATCTGCTGATGGATATCTAGGTTGCTTCCATGTCCCAGCTATTATAAACAGTGCTGCGATGAACATTGGGGTACACGTGTCTCTTTCAATTCTAGTTTCCTTGGTGTGTATGCCCAGCAGTGGGATTGCTGGGTCATAAAGCATTTCTATTTCCATTTTTTAAAGGAATCTCCACACTGTTGTCCATAGTGGCTGTACTAGTTTGCATTCCCACCAACAGTGTAAGAAAGTTCCCTTTTCTCCACACCCTCTCCAGCATTTATTGCTTGTAGACTTTTGGATTGCAGCCATTCTGACTGGTATGAAATGGTACCTCATTGTGGTCTTGATTTGCATTTCTCTGATAACGAGTGATGTTGAGCATCTGAAAAGATGTGTTTGTTAGCCATCTGTATGTCTTCTTTGGAGAAATGTCTATTTAGTTCTTTGGCCCATTTTTTGATTGGGTCGTTTATTTTTCTGGAATTGAGCTGCATGCATTGCTTGTATATTTTTGAGATTAGTTGTTTGTCAGTTGCTATTATTTTCTCCCATTCATAAGGCTGTCTTTTCACCTTGCTTATAGTTTCCTTTGTTGTGCAGAAGCGACTACTGAGCGACTGAACTGAACTGAACTGAATGGTAATATTCCATTCCATATATGAAATACATATTCTTAATCCATTCATCTGTTGATGGACATTTAGGTTGTTTCTATGTCCTGGCTGTTGTAAATAGTGCTATAATGAACAGTGGGGTGCATAGATCTTATTGAATCACAGTTTTGTTTGGATATATGCCCAGGAGTGGGGTTGCTAGGATCATGTGGTAGCTCTATTTTTAGTCTTTTGAGAAAACTCCATGCTGTTATCCATAGTAGCTCTGCCAATTTATATTTCCACCAACAGTGTGGGAGGGTCTCCTTTTTTCCATGCCCTCCTCAGCATTTGTTTTGTAGACTTTTTGATGATGGTCATTCTGACCAGTGTGAGGTGGTACCTCATTGTAGTTTTTATTTGCATTTCTCTAATAATTAACAATGTTTAGCATTTTCTCTTGTGCCTATTGGCCATCTGGATGCATTTAAAAGTTCCTTGTCCATTTTTGATGATGGTTCCAGTAGAAGTAAGAAATACTCTTTGTTTTCAAGGCATCTCAAAGTCATGTATTACTCCAAGAGCATACTTGCTATCTGCATATTTGTTTACTCCCTGATCTTTAGCTAATTAATAAGCTCTGGTAAGTGTGTGCTCAGTCACTTCAGTCATGTCTGATTCTGTGCGACCCCCAGACTGTAGCCTGCCAGGCTCCTCTGTCCATGGGATTTTCCAGGCAAGAATGCTGGAATGGGTTACCATGTCCTTCTTCAGGGAATCTTCCCAGCCCAGGGATTGAACCCATGTCTCTTATATCTTCTGCACTGGCAAGTGGGCTATTTACCACCAGTGCTACCTAGGAAGCCCAAATAACCTCTAGTAAGTACAGTAAATTTTGCCATTTGGGTTGATTTTATCTCATGTAGGGGATGATATTCTAAAGTAGAGCTTAAATTAGTGACATCATATCCTGCTCGATAATCTCTGGTTTCAGTTTTCCATCAGCAAGAAAATGTTCAGTCAGGATTCTTGACTGGAGTCTGTAACAAAGCTGTGTGAGATATAGGAAAGCTCTTTGAGTCAAGGCATTCAGGAGATCTCCCTCTATCTGATGGGGGCAAGTGAGTGGCAAAACTCATGGTATGGCTGCAGTGAATAGTAATGTGAAGATAGAAAAACAGTCTCATAAGAGCTTAATTGTCTGGCTGTTTGTTGTGTGCTCTCAGTCAGTAGTAACATCTGTCCTGCATGAGGAACCATGAGGTTCCATTGCCCTAAGACAGATGTAAACTTTTGCAACAGGGTCAAGGATGAGGTTATAGTAAGTGATGGGTTTTTGATGGTTCCCAAGAAGTTGAATTCCATGGGGTTGCTACTAGTGGGACACGACTGAGTGACTTCACTTTCACTTTTCACTTTCATGTGTTGGAGAAGGAAATGGCAACCCACTCCAGTGTTCTTGCCTGGAGAATCCCAGGGACAGCGGAGCCTGTTGGGCTGCCGTCTATGGGGTCGCACAGAGTCGGACACGACTGAAGCGACTTAGCAGCAGCAGCAGCAGCAGCAGCAGCGAGTTGAATTAAAATCCCAAGAGCTTGTCTAGATCTCATGTATAAGCAAAAAAAAAAGAAAGCCTTTTTGTTGTTAGGGGTGTCTAGGGAAGGAGGTTGTGGAAGAGAAGAGCCTTATCCAAGTTACAGAGGCCTGTTCATGTTTGGGTTTTCAGAAAAGAAGTTCTCTTACTGAGGAGTTGGTCAACTCACAATGAGGTGTCACAATCTCAGAAAGGTTCAGCACTCATTGTTTGCAATATCCATTGAAACCTAGAAATCATGGTTGCTATTTTTTAAGGGATCTAGGATACATTAAGATACTTTTTAATATATCAGGGGAGAGAATTCTTCCTCCCTTAGATCATAAAAAAATGAACTGTTTGGCAAAGAAAAAACCGTATGTCCTTCTTTTCTAAGGATGTGAGCAAGAAAATGGAATCCTCTTGACAGTCTTTATTGTTTTCTGAACAAAGGTTAACAGAGGCCATCTACATTTGTATTAGAACTGGATCATGATGGAAACTGAGAGCGTTTAAATCTGATTGAGGAACAGGGAGAAATAGAAGGGGGCTTCAGTGAGCTTCTGGGCATGCCTGCCAGGTATGTTGTTGTCCTTTCCAGATGAAGATAGGAACATAGGAATTGGTCTGGTCCAGAAACAAAGTGAAGAAGGTGGATATGCTCTACAGTAGAGCCAATTATCCTTCTATTAAAAAGTAGGGGCGGTATCACAGAGTACCAGTAAAGGCCCAAAGGGTTACAGTCAAGGCCCGGAACACGGAGAAATAGATGGGTTACTTGAAATACCTACCACCTGGGTAATATGTTCTCCAGAGAGGAAGCTGGGACAGGATGGCAGAGCTTAAAGTATAAAGAGTCACCCTCTCATCTACCAGAAATTGATGAAGTAACCATCAGTACTTATGGTTGATTAACCTTCAGTGTTTGAGGTTTCCCTGGTAGCTCAGTTGGTAAAGAATCTGCCTACTATGTGAGAGACCTGGGTTTGATCCCTGAGTCATGAAGATCCCCTGGAGAAGGGAATGGCTACCCATTCTAGTATTCTTTTCTGGAGAATTCCATGGACAGAGGAGGCTGGCAGGCTATATAGTCCATGGAGTCGCAAAGAGGTGGACAGGACTGAGCAGCTATCTCAAGTTAGTAATCAAGTTAACCTTCAGTGTTTAAGGGTAAGGTGTAATACTGGGCAATTTTTCTTTAGAACATGCTTACTGATGTGAATTTTCTGGGATTTCGTTCTGGCTTCCATTTTGCAAGCTAGGTCAATCTT
>SJYT01049003.1:78048-216519 GCA_006410635.1 Cephalophus harveyi
GGACTCGATGGACGTGAGTCTGAGTGAACTCCGAGAGATGGTAATGAACAGGGAGGCCTGGCGTGCTGTGATTCATGGGGTCGCAAAGAGTCGGACACGACTGAGCGACTGAATTGAACTGAACTAGGGAAATGAGTCTAATTTATTGTTGTTTAGGTTTGTCAAATTGTTTGTTAGCCTTGTACAAAGAATCTTTTAGTGAAGTAATTTTTGATTCTGAGTTCATTTGGTAGCCTCTGCATACCAATACAAAAATTCTAGCAATTTGGACTAAGTAATCTTATCCTCTCTTTTCTATGATGTCTCTCAAATGAACAATTTTGTCCATGTCAAATGTTTCCCAGAGGAGCCACTGAAAGCCCAAATCATCCTTGGCAAGATGATGCCATTTAGAAAGATAGCTGTAAAAATAAAGATGATAAGAAGAGCATACTGGAGAAACAGGAGTTTCTACTGGAAGAGAAGATTTAGACTTAATGACCCTGTGAGAGGTGGTAACAGTTGTCTACTTCATGTCCTGGATACCCACCCCAGATGTTTGTCTTCTGGATGCAGAGCCAACAGTGGACACCCCCAGCAACAGAAAACCAGGAAGAGCATAGTCTCGCTATCAAAGTAAGGCTCTCAGGACAAACAAAATTAAGACAGAAGAAAAACCTCATCAAATTTGATTGATGACTCAAAGCCAAGTTTGGGCTTCTCTTGCAGCTCAGCTGGTAAAGAATCTGCCTGCAATGTGGGAGACCTGAGTTCGATCCTTGGTTGGAAAGATCCCCTGTAGAAGGGAAAGGCTACCCACTCCACTATTCTGGCCTGGAGAATTCCATGGACTGTATAGTCCAGGGGGTCGCAGAGACTTGGACACGACTGAGCGACTTTCTCTGCTGCTAAGTTGCTTCAGTCATGTCCGACTCTGTGCGACCCCATAGACAGCAGCCCACCAGGCTTTGCCATCCCTGGGATCATCCAGGCAAGAACACTGGAATGGGTTGCCATTTCCTTCTCCAAAGACTTTCTCTATACCACTATAAAGCCAAATTTCTCCAAACTGACACCAATCTGGTGAGAATCCCACCAGTCTGTGAGGCCAGCTCGAACAACAGCCTTATACAGCCTATGCCTGTATTTTACCCTGTGATTCTCTTTTTTATGAAAAACAACATTTTGAGATATCACAATACAAAATGAAAGCACAGAAAGTAGCAAACAGAATGGAAAGGAATACCTTGATTCCATCAAAGATACCAAACAGATAGAAACCAATAACAAAACCCAGGTACACAAATGAGCATAAAAAACCAATACTTGAGAGGCAATTGTTGGTAGAGAGGAAAGTTTGCTTTAATTCAAAGGCCAGCAACCTGGGGAGAAGGCAGACTCATTTCCTCAAAATCAACTCTCAAGATTCTGCTCAGCCATGACAGGCGTTAAAAGGGAAAGAATGTCAGTGAATCATCAAGGAAGGAAGTCAAGTTCTATGTCATTCTCCATTAAAGAATGGCTGACTCCTTGTTTTCGATCTTCAGATGTTATCTTACCCTCATGGTCTGCCTGCAGGATTGCTAAGCAAGCCACTGGAGGTAGAGGGCTAGTCATTCTTTAACTACTTAATTATTCACTTTTCTTTTAATCTAGCAAAATAGTCAACAAGTTCAGCAAGGTGTGGTGTGCATTCAGGAGAGCTTGTCAGGGGTTAAATTGCCTCCGATCTCATTTCTATAATTAAGTTTTAAAGGGAACAGAAAAAGGCAAGCAGAAAATGGGCAAAAGAGCTTCTTAAATCCTCATTTGTCAGATATCATTCCATTTCTATGGGATTAGGGGCAAAGGTAGAGCTTCTATAACTTCATGCTGGCATAGGGCATAGTATTCTTGGAGTGGAAGATGTCAGCTAATTGGTCTGTCTGTTTCCCACAACTGGAATGTAAACTCTGTGAAGGCAATGGCTTTGTTTCCTGCTTTCTTTCTTTGTTCAGAGCAGTTCCTGGCAAAGACTAAATATTTGACAATATTTGTTGAATGCATGAATGAATAAAGTTCAGTTCAGTCACTCAGTTGTGTCTCTTTGCGACCCCATGGACTGCAGTACACCAGCCTTCCCTGTCCATCACCAACTCCCAGAGCTTACTCAAACTCATGTCCATCGAGCCAGTGATGTTGTCCAACCATCTCATCCTCTGTTGTCCCCTTCTCCTCCTGCCCTCAATCTTTCCCATCATCGAGGTATTTTCAAATGAGTCATCTCTTTGCATCAGTATTGGCCAAAGTACTGGAGTTTCAGCTTCAGCATCAGTCCTTCCAATGAATATTCAGGACTGATTTCCTTTAGGATGGACTGGTTGGATCTCCTTGCAGTCCAAGAGACTCTCAAGAGTCTTCTCCAACACCACAATTCAAAAGCATCAATTCTTCGGCGCTCAGCTTTCTTTATAGTCCAACTCTCACATCCATTCATGACGACTGGAAAAACCATAGCTTTGACTAGACAGACCTTTGTTGGCAAAATAATGTCTCTGCTTTTTAATATGCTGTCTAGGTTGGTCATAACTCTTCTTCCAAGGAGCAAGTGTCTTTTAAAGTTTCATGGCTGCAGTCACCATCTGCAGTGATTTTGGAGCTCCCCAAATTAAAGTCTGTCACTGTTTCCTCATCTATTTGCCATGAAGTGATGGGACCAGATGCCATGATCTTAGTTTTCTGAATGTTGAGTTTTAAGCCAGGTTTTTCATTCTCCTCTTTCACTGTCATCAAGAGGCTCTTTAGTTCTTCTTCACTTTCCGCCATAAGGGTGGTGTCATCTGCATATCTGAGGTTATTGATATTTCTCCTGGCAATCGTGATTCCAGCTTGTGCTTCTTCCAACCCAGCATTTCTCATGATGTACTCTGCATAAGTTAAATAAGCAGGGTTATTGTCAAGGCTGTATATTGTCAAGGCTGACAATATGCAGCCTTGACGTACTCCTTTTCCTATTTAGAACCAGTCTGTTGTTCCATGTCCAGTTCTAACTGTTGCTTCCTGACCTTCATACAGACTTCTCGGGAGGTAGGTTAGGTGGTCTAGTATTCCCACCTCTTTAAAACCATTAACTAAATAAAAATATTTAATACCTGCCTGTAATGTGACTGTTACTCTGCCAAATACTCTGGCAGATCCAAATGTTGTAGAAGAGTCAAAAAGGGAGACAAGCTTGCCCCCGTCCCCTCCAAAAAAATGGCTAAGAAATTACTGAGTGCTGGTTTGACTATAAATGCTACAAAAGTTCAGAGGAAGCGAAGATCTTAAGGCTTAGACAAGGAGGACATTATGGAGGGTGGGGGAAATGGCCTAATGTATCTTAACAGTGAGGTAGAGGTACCCAGCAGAGAAAAAAAGATATTAGTCATGCTCCATCTTCACACTGTGAAAGTGGTTAAAGCCCAAAATTGAATAAGCAGGGAGTCAGCCTAGACATGAAGTCACATTTCTTAACACTCAAAAGTTCTGGTTTTAGAGTTATCAGGCTAAATTTTAATGGTTTCTTCCATAATGGGTCATTCTTAGTTCATGCGTTCATTCACTTTTTATAATTTCTTCAATTATTTATTGAACATTTATTTTTTATTCAGTATTGTTCTAGAGGTGAAAGTGATAAAAAAAATATGTGATATGATCTCTGAAACGTTTTAAAAGCCGATTGAAGAGGAAAAAAAAAAAAAACACAGAGCAGCAAAGTAGAAGCAAAATTTAGTATATAATTGCATGCCTAATGACTGGCAGAGTCAATGTATATCTGTTTTTGGTATAAGTGTCTTATAGTTCAGTATTCCACAAAGTTAACATTGTTTACATCACAGTTAGTCTGTGCTTTACATGATACATCATGCAAGTACTTCATATACTGTAAAAGCTCTATCCAAACATTTATTATCACTATCTGGAAGCAGGGTAGGTGACTTTGCAAAACTGATCTCTGTTTCCAATGAGAAATTCTAAGACTTGAGAATCATGGATATGAATACCTTTAAGTTAGCTGACCAACTTAAAACTGTGGGAGACAAATACAGAATAAAAATTCTCAGGGCAATGAACTGAACTTTTCCAAACACAAACAAGAACATTTCCAGCTCAGGAGCCAGTGAAGGTCTACCCTTTTCTTGACTTGGGGGAAATACATAATTTAAAGACCTTTCATGAAATCAGAGTCAATAGGTTCTATCATTTGAAAAAGCCTATTAAGCAAAAGTGCTGTTGCTGCAGCACTTCTAGAACAGAAGGGAGTTTAGTTGCCTGGCCAAACTCGTGTTCCCCCTGTGCTGCTTGCTCCCTCTCAGATGGCATCCTCAAACTCGTGCTCCCCCTGTGCTGCTTGCTCCCTCTCAGATGGCATCCTCAGCCAAAATGCATGTATTTGTAAGAATTATGCCTCAGGAGATTGTCCTTACCAGTTAGAGTAAACTATGAGAACCCATTTTCTCTCCTTTATCAACAAAGCTTGATTGAACATTTCAGATTTTTTTTTTTTTTTTTTACTTTCAAGAATTGATGAAATAGGAAGGAAAAAGCACTTAGATTCTAGAAGCAAGAAACTGAAGAAAACTTTTTTAAGCTTGCAAAAGTTCAGAGTGGTAAAGGGGTAGCGATGTTTTGACACAGACTCTTTTAAAATATTGATTTTTTTTTTTCTAAATTGATCTTAATCTGTGACACATGTTTACTCTGATACCCCATACAGTATTAAAAAACCCAAATGTCAGGGTGAAATTCGATGGGCTGCAACCTTACTGGAAAGAAGGATAAAATGTCTTTTGTGACCCAGGGTTCCTGAAAATGCCTTATTTTTCCTCTGTGCTATTTTAGTTTTTCTACTTTTTATTTATTCACCTCAACTGCACTCATCTATATTTCTACTACTGATGTTGCCCAAAAAAACTTTGTTACTCTCAAATGAAAGGATTTTTTTTTACTCTTTGGTTAAGTAGGAATGAACTTGTTAATATTGTGTCTTACTTACTCTTTCAATCATAGATGTTCAGTCATCAGTTGTCTGCTTAGAGGTAATGAATCAGCACTCTATGGAAACAAAAGGCAGTTATGCCTTGCTAAAGTTTTCCTTGCACACCTCAAAAAGGTTCTTTGTGCCTCAGAATGTATTGATTTCATTAGATGTGCTAATTTAGCAATTCTCTGGCTTGAAGACCATAATTACAACCCAATCCACCAACCTTTGTAGATAGGCTTATTGCAAGAAGAAAAAACTTTTGCTGTCAACTTATTAATAGCAAATGTATACATTTTTTCCCCTAGCAAATGCTAGTTATAAATCTCCCTTATAGACCCACCAGGCTTTGTTATTAGAGTCTTTTATTAATAAACTGAGCCATTTCATATAGTGTTAATGAGTTAGTGCTTATCTCTTGCTCTTTTTCATAGTTAAAATGTGTTGAAGAACTGGATAATTTATCTAAGCATGTGGGTGACTAAGGTACATGACAGTTTTAATAATTAGATTCCATCTATCTCTATTTTCACTGATGAAAAAAATGTTACACTTGATTTTCTCATTTTCATAGCTATATCAGAGTTCAGAGAAAACAAATCAAACACAGTAATATGATAATAGAGCTGAATTATGGAACATTTTCACCATAAGTGGATTTTTACTGCATTCTATGTACACCGTGTTTTTGAAACAGTTACTAAGACATGAGGAATAAATTAGGTCGTTCTTTGTTATCTTTTAGAATACTAATTTTATTTAAGGCACGTTTGCCTGTTTGTAAATGCGTTCTCTCTTGCTACTCTATGTCTGTCTTTTTCCTTAAGAGTCAGTTGCATACCTACCGTGTTCTGGGTACTGCACAAAGAACTTCTACTTGGTTCTGTCTACTTAGCTGCTTTAATTGGGGGTGCCGGGGTGCTAGTGGAGGTGTGTGTATGTGTGTGTGCTGCCCTCTACTGGACTAATTTCTAAGTAAGCTTTTGGGAGGGTTTTTTTTTTTTTTTTTTTAAATAAAAAAGAAAGAAAAATTAGGGAGGACTATTTCTTATGGAGCTTCCTAGGTGGCTCAGTGGTAAAGAATCTGCCTTCCAATGTAAGAGATGTGAGTTCAATTCCTGTGTTAAGAAGATGCCTGGAAAAAGAAATGGCAACCCAGTTCAGTATTCTTGTCTGGAAAATCTCATGCAGAGGAGCCTGGTAGGCTACAGTCCTTGGAGTTGCAAAAGAGTTGGACACGACTAAGCAACTAAATGATATTTTCTAAGGTTACCTAAAGATTCTTTGGGAGTAGGAGCTACATTTTATATAATTCAGGAGTCTCATAGTCTAGCACAGCATCTTGTACACAGCAGATGCTCAATGTTAAGTAAATGAAGAGCTTACCAGAATTTCTTTTTTCCTTAATTGATGAAGTCTGTAAGGATTTAACCAAAGAACATCACCTCCACTTCGGAATCAATACATTCAGGAAAAAGAAAAAGTCATGAAACTTGTTAGAAAAAGAGTATGTCTACACAAGGTCCCTCATGGAGTGACCAACTTTGCCAATTTCAATAATAATTTGATATCATATAATTACAGATCAAGAACCAGAAAGAATAGCCATTTAGATATTCACTCAATATTTTACTCAGGTGGACAAGAACTTCAGACAATGAATTTGGCTGTGAGTAAAGCAAGTATATTAAGGAGAGGTGACCTTTTCATTAAATGTCTTGTACTTTAACCATAGCTTGGAGAAGGAAATGGCAACTCACTGCAGTGTTCTTACCTGGGAAATTCCATGGACAGAGGAGCCTGGTGGGCTGCGGTTCATGGTTTCACAAAGAGTCGGACACAACTTTAGCAGCTAAACACACATACACACACACACTTCAACCATAGACCAAATTTCACCTCTCTGAAACCCTCACCTCTCAAAAAACAACCAGCAAGAGTAAAAGCCTTTTAAGGGTGTGCTTTAAACAATATGAGAGAATGAAAGAAAGTGTGAGAGAGATGGCTGATCGTGAAGTGAAATTTGTTTGCATTATATACATAATAGACTTTCAGCTGGAGAGTGGTTACCCAGCCAGGGGTTGAATTGTCCAACCCTATTTGAATCTAGATATGGTCCTCTGGCTAGCCTCGGCACACCCTACCTCTCACCAGTGGAATGAGAATGAAAATGATGAGGGGTATTCCTGCTTCAGACTTATACCAAATTGATGACCCCTTGTACCTTTCTCTTTACTTTTCCCCTGTCTGGCGATGACAGCAGCATGGCACACAAACAGAATCACTTTGTTGTTTACCTAAAATTAGTACAACATTATAAATCAGCTATGCTTCATTAAAAGATTAAAGACGCATGGCGTGCACGGTACTGGGTACAGCAGTGCCTTTCTCTGAGTAGCACTGAGCACATGTGTCTGTGTGTCCTCAGTCACGTCTGAGTTTTTGCAACCCCTGTGGACTGTAGCCTACCAGGCTCCTTTTTCCAGGCAAAAATACTGGAGTGGGTTGCCATACCCTTTTCCAAGAAAATCTTCCTGAAGCAGGAATCAAACCAGCATTTCCATTTCCTGTGGCTCCTATATTGGCAGGCGGTTTACCACTGAGCCAGCTGGGAAGCCTGGATAACACTGAGACAGCATGTAAAGTGTTCATGGGGCCCAGGCATGAAGGGAAATGGGGAAACTAACACTCTATTCTCGTGTGATTTCATCATGGCAAAGCCACTTTCCACTCCCATTGCTCCCAAGCTGACTCTGCAGAATATCAGCATCTTTATCCTCAATGGACAACATCGCATTGGTTTTTAAGACCTCTTTCCTTAATTAATAAATTAACTGATTAATTAAGTTCATTTGCTAATCTTCATTCGTTTGTAGTGAATGAAGATATTCAACTCTGTTTCAATAAACCTGTTACTGTGAGAAAACCCGATAGTGTGTTTGCTAAGTGTAGTTCAGATGTCTCTAGGGGGATGTCCTGTGACCCATGCTGAATGCAGAAAACATCTAATAACGAGTGAGATTATAATGGACTTCTGATGCCTGCACTTTAAGCCCATTGTTATCATCCTATTTTCATAAATGATCTTTGCATTTTAATGGAAAAATGTGTACATAAAACTTTGCTTGTTGGGTTAGAAGGTGCTCAAAGATATTATGCTTCTCTTCCTGTTCTTGTTCACATTTTAGTGTACATTTGCCTCTGGGTTCTTGAACAAGACCCTATTTATTAATCCAATAAAGAGTACATGTAATGATGATCATTTACTCCTGACCTATAGGAAACAGGTATTTATTTTATTGGTGTAATGAAGTTTTATAGTTACAGAATTTCTTTGCTCTTTAATTTCTCCCAGAGTTCAGGATTTGCAGTTTCAAAAAAATAAAAAGAACATGATGATGCAAATCCATGCTCCCAGAGTCTTTGGCCTTTGTGGAGCTTTTTGAAATTCTGCTCCTGTTGATTTTTCACTCTCTGGTCCACTAAAATGTTTCTTGTTGGAATTTGGCCTTATCAAACACTGCTTGAAATAAACTGGCCAATTGTTGGATCAGTGGAATCTTTTTATCATTTGGAGATTGGCATTATCATGGGTTATAATAAGATTTGAACTGGATACACAGGCAGAGATGTGTTCATGATAGCTTTGTTGTAGTTCTGCCTGGAGGCAAGGTTATAAACTAGACAACCTCCTGAGGTTTCCTATAACTCCATAACTTCACGATACTAATCTCCTTGAGTGAATCTAACATTTCTATTCCCCCTTTGAAGGGACTAGTAACCCAGACTTTGAAAAAATGTTTCTCTTTGTTCTTAAGGCATCAGAACATGTTATCAAAGAACAAAGCGGAGATTTTCAGGAAATTTGTGAGCATGAGGTTCATTTCATTTCTCTGAAAGGAAGTGGGGACACAGAAAAGATCTGTGTTTTCTAAATTCTATTTCAACTCGCTTTAATCCAATAAGCAAGCACCAAGTGTCTATTTAGCCAGTACTATGGGACAAAAAGATGAGGAAATAGGTCTGGATTATTTCACTGCTTGTCATAAAGATAAAATGAGATCACAAAAATGCACAGAACCGGGCACATGGGAAGCTGTCAATAAATAGGAGTTATTGTTGTTAGTATTAGGAAGCACCTGGACAGCTTGAAACACTTGGTAATATTATATTTGGTTGATGTCAAATTCTCAATGTCTAAGGAGTGTTGTCCTTAACAGTACCACATGAAAGGCAATGCTGAAAGTCTCCAGCACATGTGGGTTTGAATCCTACTTATATCCACCTGCAATGAAGGAGATCTGGCTTCCATCCCTGGATTGGAAAGATCCCCTGGAGGAGGACATGGCAACCCACTCCAGTATGCTTGCCTGGAGAATCCCCATGGACCGAGGAACCTGGCAGGCTATAGTCCGTGGAGTTGCAAAGAGCTGGACATGACTGAGCAACTTTCACTTTGCATTCTGACTACATCAGTCAGCACCAATGATCTTATTTAGGACTATCAGCTTCCTGAGTCTGGAAAACAGTTTATGGGAGGCTTGGTCAAAGGTAACCACAGTTATGATTACAATGTCCTAGGTATCGTAGGCTAGGCCTTTCTCAAAGTGGAGCCTGAATCAGAGCCTTGGGTGTAGGTGCATGATTTGGGAATTAAGTCCAGGGTGTAGGAGGGAGGGGCTGGGATTGTGAACTACGGAGGGAGGGAAACCCCTATGAAGTGATTGCATCAGTCACTGCTACAGGTGACATATTTACTCTAGTGGTAAAGAACTCCAATGCAGGAGATGAAGAGACTCAGCTTTCAATCTAGGAAGATCATCTGGAGAAGGGCATGGCAACCCACTCCAGTATTCTGGCCTGGAGAATCCCATGCACAGAGGAGCTTGGTGGGCTGTAGTCCATGAGGTCACTAAGAGCTGGACATGACTGAAGTTACTTAGTGCTTTAACTCTTGTCAGGACTTTCTGAAGAGTCTTATGAAAGGTGTCTTAAAATTGTCTAAAAAGAGAAATGTATTAGGGTTCCCTGGAGAAGTAGAGGGGCTTCCCAGATAGCACTGCTGCTGCTGCTGCTAAGTCTCTTCAGTCATGTCTGACTCTGTGCGACCCCATAGATGTCAGCCCACCAGACTCCCCTGTCCCTGGGATTCTCCAGGCAGGAACACTGGAGTGGGTCGCCATTTCCTTCTCCAATGCATGAAAGTGAAAAGTGAAAGTGAAGTCACTCAGTCATGTCTGACTCTTAGTGACCCCATGGACAGCAGCCTACCAGGCTCCTCCGTCCCTGGGATTTTCCAGACAAGAGTACTGGAGTGGGGTGCCATTGCCTTCTCCCCCCCAGATAGCACTAGTGGTAAAGAATCTGTCTAACAATGCAGGCGATGTAAGACATGAGCTCGATCTCTGGGTTGGGAAGATCCCCTGGAGAAGCATATGGCAACCCACTCCAATATTCTTGCCTGGAAAATCCCAGGGACAGAGGATCCTGGAGGGCTATAGTCCATAGGGTCGCAAGGAGTTGGACATGACTGAAGTGACTTAGCAGGCAGGCAGAGAAGTAAGACCAGTAGAATATAGAGGAGATTTAATCTGATGATGCAGGTTGAGAAATCTCAAGATCTCCCATCTGTAAGCTGGAGACCCAGGAAAGTCAGTGATGTCATTCTAGTCAGAGTTCCAGGACCTGACAGCCAGGGAAACTGATTATTTTAAGTCTTACTCGAAGGGTGGAGAAGACAAAATTTTCCAGCTCAAAAGCAAGGCAGGAAAAGAAAGGAATAATTCCCTCCTTCCGTCACCTTTTGCTGTATTCAGGACAATGGATTGGATGATGCCCACCGGAATTGGAGAGGACAACCTACATTGAATCCACTGATTTAAATGATAATCTCATCAGGAAACACCGTCATAGACACACCCAGAAATAATGTTTCACCCTTTGGCCAGTTGAGTTGACACACAGAATTAACCCCTACAAGAAACCTTTATTCCATGGCTGTCTGGCAGTGGTGGGGAGGCAGGGAGGTGTGTGGGTGAAGGCTTAGATTTGGAGTGTGCTGCATTGTCAAACTGAGGCTGATTGCTCAGAAAACAAGTTGTTACCACGTCTCAGTGAAGGATGGGTTTGAGAGAATATGCAGTGGTGCCCAGAGACGTCTGATAGGCTGGAGGTTGTTCAGGAGAAACGGGTGAGCAAGTCACACTACTTGCTGATCTGGGAAGAGACACACCTGTGAAGTATAAAATGCATTTACAGGAATTAGTAAATTTCAAGCGAGGTTTTAAGGATCTATTGGTCATACCGGACATGTTTTATTTTCTACTGCACATCTTTGAACTCTGTTCTCAGATCACTTCAGCTATTGGGGTTTGGGAAATAAGAACAACACAGAAGATTCTTAAACTTGAAATGTAATAAAGACTGCTGGAGTAGATAATTTTGCTGTCTTTTCCCACTTTCTAATATTGTGTAAACTGTTCTCTGAAAGCAACACTTTAAAAACAGAACTTCTTGGATTTAGGTGGGTCAGCACATCTTTAACTAGAAGTAGAAAACAAAATACAGATATAGTGAATTGTAGCTCTATTTAGAAAAGAATCCTCTTTATGAATTTTTTGAACCAAAAGATTGTTTAATCTTTACTGACTACTGGAAAATGATTTTCAAAAGAGAGAGAGAGAGAGATGCCTTCTATTCACCTACTTCCATAGCTATTAGAATTCACATTTATAGCAACTTTTTGTCCTCCCCAGAGAAAGACCTTTATTCACTTGTAAGAATAGTCAGTATAATACTAGCCTTCGCAGATGTCGTGGTAGGTTGCTTTAAAGAACTTCTATATTTCTATAAAGTCAGCTGATAGCAGCTTTGGAGGTCTGAAGTGACATGCAGAGGGAGGGAAAATTTGAGATCTTCTCTCAGCTGCCACTAGGCTTTGCCTTGAGGGTTATATAAAAAGAATAGATTCGCTCTAATAAAATAACGCTCACCATTTAGAAAACAATTGATTCAAGCATAATTGTATGTCTCCGAGTAGTCAGCATATGTAACCTAAACAATGTCATGGCTTTATATTACTTAGTGAAAAATTTTAAAAAGTCATAGACCTTTATTACTGAGTCAGAACTTAGGAGCTAAGGATTGGCTGAAAATAGTGAAAACATTCATCTTTTGTTTTTCATTTCTGTGTCAAACTTTAAATTGTTTTATTGTTATAAATGTAAAATTGTGATTTTAGGATTTCTAATTCTTGGATTATTTTGTGCCTATCATTGATTTAGAATTATGTTTCTATCAAATATCATAGGAGTATATGTATCAGAGATAAAATGCCTTACTTTTTTTTTTTTTTAAAAAAAGGTTGCATTCTTTATTTATAACATACCCTATTATAATAATAAACAGTCAAGCATTTATTTATGCTTGACTGAAAATTAAGATTTTTACATACAGTTTTAATCAAAATGTCTATCAGTACTATCTCAGTATATTGATTATTAAATTAATTTTCTTTTTAAAAACTGATTTTATTTCAAGATTCTAACTTCCCCTAAATTATAGTTTTTTTAAAAAATCTGCCATAATAAAACTATTTAATATTTTAGGCATTGTCTTCCAAAAATATATGTAAAATTTATCAATTATGTTATAGGTCTTTTTTGACTTACTAAGGGGATCCATCTACCCAAAAAGATGGTTTAAATTAACTCTTAATTAGGAAGAAAAATTAAAGTTCCATGGGTGTACAAAAGACAAGCTGGTGGAACCTGTTTGACTATAGCAATTGGGATGGTTCATTTTCCTCTATTCCCACACCTCTTTCATCTTTCTCCTAATTACTAGGATCCCTGTGCAAACTTTAGAAATGCAATGGAAAGGTAAAATACTGAAATATGTTCCTTTTCATTGTTATTTCACTTGATTTGAGAAGGAGAAACAGTTTTCTGATTCTCTCAATAATGAGTCAGAGTCCTTCTTTTAAGAAGCTGAAGTGAAATATTTGAGAGAACGCTGAGTGAATTGATGCCATTTAGAGAGTTAATCAGCAGTGGAAATGGCAACCCACTCCAGCGTTCTTGCCTGGAGAATCCCAGGGACGGGGGAGCCTGGTGGGCTGCCGTCTATGGGGTCGCACAGAGTCGGACACGACTGAAGTGACTTAGCAGCCTGTGTCTGCACAGAAGTATTAGTTCATCTCTTTTAACTGAAATAATTGGTCACTTTCAACAACAGATTTAAGAGATCTTTAAGGCTAACCTGAAAAAAAGACATTGTTTACAGGCATTAAGTGACCTTTGGGACTGAATGTTCCACTGTATTGACTAAATGACCTAATTAAGAGCTAGGTTTAACATTCTGTTTACATAGGGTGACCATCCAAGCGTAGCCTGCGCATGGAGAGTGGAAGGCCTTTGCCCCCAAACATTTATTTTTGTGTGAGGACAGGGCTTTATTTTCCTTGAAAGCAGCTTCTTTCCTTTTAATGTTGTTAATTGTGTCTAAGCTGGTGGTCTTTTATTTCAGAAACACTGCTGCTGTTTGTATGTCCGTAGACACCTGGGAAATGACATTTCTAAGAATAAAAATGATACTCCCTCGGGAGTTAAAGATTGGTTCAAAACCCTTTCATCTCTTACAGTTTTAGAGTTCAGCCTGAGTAAGCTGTTGGCCTCATTTCAAGGGTAGCATCTCTACCAGGTGATCACATGAGAGTGGCAAATGAAATATTTAAGCGGTGTTTTTGAAGACTTCCACTTATTTGAATTTTTTTTATCTCCTCTTTCAGACAAAACACCTGAACAAATGAATGCAGATGCTCCCTTAAATTAGACAGATTTGAAAGCTGAGCCACATACTTTCAAAGTGAACTGGTACATTAAAAGAAGTTCAGTGTTATGCTTTCCTCTGGCACTATTTGTAGAGGTTTCATTTCGCTTCAGACCCATGTGTACGTGTCAGGAATTGGTTATCGGTTTATTCTCTTGGAAGGATTCATTAATTTTATAACATAACATCTCTTTACAATGAATAGTTCCACAAATGGGGAGCTTCATTATTTTATTCATCTTGAACCTGCTTAGCATGCTGCAGGATTCTTCCGGAATAGAGTTTTGTAGGATGAGACTACTCCCGTTTTAAATAACCCACACATCTGTTCATGCGCCTCACCAGTAAAGCAAATAATACACCACTCTCAAAACCTATAAAAGGCTTTCCTCCTGATTCAAGCTGGAGCATAATCCTCTCAAAGATCAACTCTTACACAGGTCACCCCAAAAATAGTGTGAGTAAATTATCATGGTTGTTAACAAGTCAAGCCATGGAAAGAGGGTGGAAGAAGATGCCTGAGCTATGGATTCAGCAGATCTGAGTTCAAATCCTATATTTTGGACATGTTATCCAGTATCTATGAAGTTTAGTTTTCATATCATAATAAGGACAACAGGGGCTTCTCCATAGAACTGATATGATTACATGAGATAAATACACGCAAAGGGTGGATGCATTGTGTGCTCAGTCACACCTGACACTTTGCAGCTCCAGGGAACTGTAGCCACTAGGCTTCTCTATCCGTGGGATTTTCCAGGCAAGCATACTGGAGTGGATTGCCATGCCAAGATCGGATTTCCTGCATCTCCTGCATTGCAGGTAGATTCTTACCACTGAGGCACTGGCAAAGCCGGGAGGGTGAATGTTCCCTCTCAATTATTGGTTGATACTTTAGTTAGCAGTTCTATCAATTAGAATAGTTTGTGTTTCAAGTAATGAACATCCAACATTAATGGCTTAATAAGATGACTGTTAATAAGACCTTTGGAAGTAAAGCGAGTCCAAGGTTGGTAATGCCTATAAAGATCTAGATCTTTCTAACTTTCCACTAGACCATTCTGAATATTCTCCTTGGGCTAGCTCTCTTCACAAGATGGTTTCTTTAGTTTAGGGATCACATGTCCATCTGGAAACATCCAGGAGTCATAAAAAGGGGCTTTTATCATTGTATCCATTTTAAATTGTTTAGACACTTTTCCCTCATCAGTAATTGTGCCCCATGCCCATATTCCCTGCTCTCCAGTCACAGGGAAGAGAACAGGGGCCATGGGATCACCATGATCAGCATAAACCACCTGTGACTTGTTCCTTGAGCTTGAGGCTAGAAATGAAGCTTGAACCCTGTGAATCTTGGGGCATCTGAACATGCCTCTCTGTTTGAAGCCTAGGTACTCTTAGCAATATTGAAGGTGAGGAATAGCTGTTGGACCAGCAACCAAAAGTGTCTGCTACACAAGTACTGTCTTAAATTCCACCTTAAATTTCTGATGGAACCAAATTCTGAGAAAACACAAAAGTTGTTCCCTAGAAGGTAGAAGAATTGGGTTGGAGGAGACAAGAGATTCAAAGCAAACTCTAATGAAGTCTCACCCGGCACAAAGCGTGGCTTCTCAAACTTGAATGTATATATGAATCACTTGGGAATCTTCCTAAAATGTAGATTCTGATTCAGCTGGCCCAGAGTGGAGCCATGATTTGGCATTTCTAGCAAGCTTCTGGGTGGTGCCGATACTGCTGGTGTTTAGATCACACTAAACTAAATCACTAAAGTACCAAGGGCATTGACCGTATTTGTTGCTGTAAGAAGAATAGAAACCAAAGTGCTTCTCAGAGGTGGCAGAATACTACGTGGGCTCTAGAGTTTGTAGGATTTTGATATATGGAAGAGACAAAATATGCTTTGGGATCTTTTATGAGAGTATACTTGTTAACTTGATAATAGCAAAGGAAATAAAGTGGCTGTTAAGATATCAAAAATGAGCATACATTTTCTGGACTCAACAGCAAGCGTATTGTACAGAAAGGCCATGGCTCTTAGCGTTACTTGATCTTTTTTTCTTGAATTTTAATGCCTGAAAAAGAAATAGACACAGTGACAGTGCACTTGTATCCCAGAGCAGAACTGCAAGCTAAGTGAACTCAGGCAGAATTTGGATAATGTCAAATGAGAAAAAACATACAACGTAACACTTGTGAGTTATGCTTTATTCTTACTGAGAACTAGAGCTTGGGAGACAGAGGCTTGGGAGACAGCCTCTCAGAGAGCTCTGAGGAGCTGTGCCAGAGAGGTAAGGGAGAAGCCAATATATATACATATACATACATACATACATATATATATATGGGTTTCTGCTGCAGAGAAAAATACCTACAGTCAAACATGGAAATATTATTGCTAATCACAAAAAAACACATCTGAAGTTAATGATTTTAGTGCTTTTTTATGTATGGAAAGATAGAAGACTCTGGGCTCACTGAAATTACTTCTTCTATATGCATTTTAATTGTTTAGGACCAGTTTCCCATTTTTCTTTATCTCGAATTCCCCTCAGGGTACACCGTGGCTACAGTGGCTGACGGCTTGATGGCAGGTAACACTTGCTGCTTACTGAAATGGCAGGCAACATTTTTCGTCCGCGGATATATTTTCACAAACCAAAGTGAGGCTCTGCCTAAAAAGAAATAATTAACTTTTTTTAGGGGTGGGTATTTCTTACCCCTCAAAAAACTCAAACAATACCATTATCTTAATGATGCAGGTTTTTTTTTTTTCTTATTGTTATTTGTTTTGTGAATGAGTTAGATGAGTCACTTCTTAGAAAATCAAGAACACGATGAGAGAAATTAAAGACAGTGCATGTGTTCCTTAAATTAACTTTCTCTTAAAATGTATGTGTATAGAGGTAAAAAGGCAATATAATAGTTGAAGTTGGCCAACCAATAGGGCCACAGAGGCAATACCCCAATGTTCCTGGGTTATAATAATGTGGTTCCTCTTTTGGAAATATGGTCAGAAATTCCCAGAAAGCTCAAGAACAATGAAGCTTTAGAAGACTAAAAGGAAAAAATTATAAGTATGGGATGTCATGGATTACACAGCTAATTTTCAGACTGTTCATTGAAAAGCTTTCCTATCCTCCTCTGGGAAGGCCAGGAGGCTGGTGTTTTGGAATATCCAGGAAGTTGCTTAATTTTTACATGGATTAAAATGAGCAGGAATAGAAAGTGGAAATAACAAAAGAGATTCTGGTTCTGAATCCTGGATTCTTCTGTACTCAATGAAGAATGTGAAGACTGCTTCACATTCTTGAGTATTATCTTTTGCTTTTATGCAGTATTGTTGATCAAATGAAAAAAAAAAAACGATAGGCTTAGGTCATCAAAATAAACTAAGCTGGAGGTTAGGATTCTAGCTCGGGTATTACGATAAATGAACTGTCCAAGTCTCAGTTCCTGACTTGTAAGAAATGGGAGAACTGAATTTGATAGTGTTCCCAGAACCTGCTGAACATCATAGGAGTCTCAGGAGATTGTTAAAAACATAGCTTCCTTGGCTCCCACTTGACACGTGTTGGAATGGAATTCCTGAGGATAGGATCCAAGGAGTATACATTTTAAAAAGTCTCTTGGCTTTTTCTCAGTAGCTGTCTCTCCCCACATTAGAGGACCCCACATTTGGAAATGACTGTACTAGAAAATCTTTTAAGATCCAGCTCATCCCCAAATGCTATGATTTTCCTGCAACAGTTAGAGTGGTGATTTAGGAATGGAGACTGATGGAAGGGGAAATTATTTGGATAACCACAGCAAAAGTCTTCTTAAATTATTAGTTTACTGTGAAATGGTTTTCACAGTGGTTGGGCTCCAAGGACTTTGCCTCAGTCTTGCCTTTCCTTTGGGAATGCTCACCCATCAGTGCAGAGCTGATTTGAAGGCAGAGACGGGGAGAGAAACCACTTTATTTGCACTCACAGATCCTGGTCTGCATTTATTCAAGCACAATTAAAAACAGTAGGGTTTCCCAGTTAACATTTGCTAAAGCTCACAAAAGATTGTCATTTTGCTTATTGCTTTGAGAAGCCTGTCGGGGAGGAAATGTGTTTTGACAAAAGTATTATCTTAAATCTGCCAATGTGTAACTGTCTGATGGCTTCCACATCAGGGTTGGTTGGTTCTGCAACACTTTGTGGTTCCCCTCTGAGGGCCACTTGAGGGTAGGAACTCTTTCTGTGTCTCGTGAGCCACTGTGCTTATGTGTCTTAAAAGGACAGGCTTTTTGTTTTGAAGAATGACGAAGGATTGTTAGAGATTTTGTGTTTTGGTAGTGCTTTTGCCTTATTGACTGTTAAAAAAGGTGTAGGAAAACTACATTTTGTGAACATACAGATAAATCTCATCAGGTGGGTGGGCCTTGTCTGCACTTGTGCCTTTAAACCAGGCTGGTCCACACCACTGGTACCCAGATGAAAGGAGCTTTGCTATCCTGGCTGTCTTGTATCTTTGTGACGATGACCCTCGTCTAGCTCCAGTCCTCCACATACCAGTTGTGTTAGCTCTTTTTGCTTCAACTCCATACCTGTGTTTATCTGGCTTCCGGCCGTCTGTGTAGTCCTTAGCCCAGAGGACAAAGTTGGGTTTGAGTGTTGTGTTAGTTTCTCTTTGTGAGCCCCAGGCTGCGTGCCTCCTGACTGGATCCACTGCTTTCAGTTCAGTTCAGTCGCTCAGTTGTGTCCACCGCTTTAGGTAGCCTGAAGACAATTTCAGCCCCTAACATTCCATCCTTGGTGGGTCTGTCCATCCTCCCTCTACCCCAGCCCTACCCACTTCCTAACGTTTCTTCTCTGCACCTGTGTAAGGAGACTCTACCGTTGCGTGGGACAAATGGTCTGTGTGTCTCATTCAAGACCTATCACAGCGTGTGTGTGTGTGTGTGTGTGTGTGTATGTGTGTGTTAGTCGCTCAGTCATGTCTGACTCTTTGCGACCCCATGGACTGTAGCCCACCAGGCTCCTTTGTCCATGGGATTCTCCAAGCAAGAATACTGGAGTGGGTTGCCATTGCCTTCTCCATCACAGCATTATGGAGTTAACAGTATAACACACTACCCCTCAAACTTCCATGTGCAGATGAATCACCTGGGGATCTTATTGAAATACAGATTCTAATTAAGTAGATCTGGGGTGGAGTTTTTCTAACAAGTTCCTAGGTGATGCAGTGCTGCTGGTTGGCAGACCACATGTTTCATAGCAAGGGTATAACTAACCCCAGAGGCAGTATGATACAGAACAGGATTCTTCAGCCTCCACTCTTGATAGTTTGTGCTGGAGAATTCTCTGTTTGGTGGTAATGGGGAGGTTGGGCATTCTGTGCACTATAGGATGTTTAGCCACATCCATGGCTTCTGCCCACTAGATGCCAGTAGCGTTCTCCCCTTTCATTCATGACAATCAAAACTGTCTTCAGAAATTGCCTAATATCCCCTGGGGGTAAAATCACCCCTGGTTGAGGATCACTGATATAGAGGTTAATATTAAGGGCTCTGGATTAGAATGCTTGCTCTGAAATTCTGGCTCACCAACTTACTGGGTAAGTGGCTGTGGGTCCTCAACTTTGCTGTGCCTCAGATTTGTCCTCTATAAAATGGAGATAATAGTACCTATGTTAGGTGTTCACAGAGTTGCTGGGAGGATTAAATGGTTAAATAGTCATGAAGTGCAGAGAGCTATATGCATGTGTAGAATGGAAAATTAATTTTATCATCAGATAATATTAATACTTAGATGCTATTATGTCCATTTTATAGAGGGCAAGTTGAGGCACAGAAAAGTTGAGTACCTGTGGCCAAATACCTAGTAAGGTTGTGAGTCAGAATTTCAGGGCAAGCATTCTAATTCAGAGCCCTTAATAATAACCTATATACCTACCAGTGATTCTCAGCTGGGGATGATTTTAAATGTTTGTAGTATTCAAAGAAATCTATAGATTCATCAAATCCCTTTCAAAATACCTAAGACATTTCCACAACCTGAAACATATATCCTGAAATTGACATGGAACTACAAAAGACTGGGAAGGAACAAAACTAGAGGTATTATGCTCCCCGATTCTAAACTACCCTACAATGTTACAGCGATCAAAACAATGCAGGGGCTCGTCTTCCCAGGGTAGGGCCCTGGACTGAGGGGCCCGATGGTGGCCTGATGGTGGGCTTTTGCTTCCTGCTCCCTACGTTCAGACTATATTGAAGCTTTAGTAATCAAGACAGTATGGTACTGGCAGAAAAACAGACACACAGATCGATGCAACAGAATAGAGAGCCCAGAAATTAGCACACACTTAAATAGTTAATTTACAACAAAGGAGGTAGGAATATACAATGGAGAAAAGACAGTCTCTTCAGTAAATGGTGTTGGGAAATCTGGACAGTTACAGGCAAAATAATGAAGCTATAACACTTTCTTACATTGTTTGTGTTAGTTACTCAGTCTTGTCCAACTCTTTGCAACCCCATGGACTATAGCCTGCCAGACTCTTCTGTCCATGGGGATTCTCCAGGAAATAATACTAGAAGGGGTTGCCATTTCCTCCTCCAGGGTATCTTCCTGACCCAGGGATCAAACCTGGATCTCCTGCATCGTAGGTAGATCCTTTACTGTCTGAGCCACCAAGAAGTCCACACCATATACACAAGTAAACTCAAAATGGGTTAAAGACTAAATGTAAGACCTGAAACAATAAAACTCCTAGAAGAAAACATAGGCACTGCATTCTTTGACATCAGTCTTAGCAATATTTTTTTGGGTGTGTCTCCTCAGGCAAGGTATACAAAAGCAAAAATAAACAAATGGGAGGACATCAGCCTAAAAAGCTTCTGCTTAACAAAGGAAGTGAAGTGAAAGTCACTCAATCATGTCTGACTTTTTATGACCCCATAACTATACAGTCTATGAAATTCTCCAGGCCTGAATACTGGAGTAGGTAGCCTTTCCCTTCTCCATGGGGTCTTCCCAATCCAGGGATCGAACCCAGGTCTCTCACATTGCAGGCAGATTCTTTATCAGCTGAGTCACAAGGGAAGCCCAGGAATATTAGAGTGGCTAGCCTATCCCTTCTCCAGGGGATTTTCCTGACCCAGGAATCCTGAACCAGGAATTGAGCTGGGGTCTCCTGCATTGCAAGTGGATTCTTTACCAACTGAGCTATCAGGAGAGCAAACTATCTACAAAATGAAAAGGCAGTGTACTTAATGGGAGAAGATATTTTCAAATGATGTATCCAATAAGGGGTTAATATCCAAACTATACAAGGAATTCACACAATTCAATTTTTTTTTAAAAAAAATCATTAAAAAATACAGAGAAGCCTTGACTATATACTTTTCCAATGAAGACTTACAAATGGTGAATAGGCACATGGAAAGATGCTCAGTGTACCTAATAATCAGGGAAATGTAAATCAAAATCACAGTGAAGTATCACCTCATACCTTCAGAATGGCTGTCATCAAAAAGATAACAAATAGCAAATGTTGGCGAGGCTGTAAAGAAAAGGAAATCCTCCCGCAGGATTGGTGGGAATGTAAATCGGTGCAGCCACTGTGGGAAACGGAGTGGAGGTTTCTCAAAAAATTAAAAATAGAGCTACTGTGTGATCCAGCAAACCTTGTTTTGGGTATCTATCTGAAGAAAACAGAAACAGTAGTTCATAAATATATTTGCACCCTATGTGCACAGCAGCATTATTTATAATTGCTAAGATATGGAAGAAATCTAAGTGTATATAGATAGACAAATGGATAAAGATATGGGATATATATACAGTGGCAAGGAGAAGGCAATGGCATCCCACTCCAGTACTCTTGCCTGGAGACTCCCATGGACAGAGGAGCCTGGTAGGCTGCAGTCCATGGGGTCGCTGAGTCAGACATGACTGAGCAACTTCACTTTCACTTTTCACTTTCATGCATTGGAGAAGGAAATGGCAACCCACTCCAGTGTTCTTGCCTGGAGAATCCCAGGGATGGCAGAGCCCAGTAGGCTGCCATCTGTGGGGTCGCACAGAGTCGGACACGACTGAAGCGACTTAGCAGCAGCAGCAGCAGCATACAGTGGCACATTAGCCTTAAAAAGGAAGGAAATCTTGCCATTTGTGACAACATAGATGAACCCAGAGGGTATTATGCTTAGTGAAAGAAGTCAGAGGAAGACAAGTACCATGTGACTTTACTTATATGTAGGATATAAAAAACAAAACAGAAACAGACTCATAAATACAGAGAACTGGTGATTGCCAGAGGAGAGACAGTGTGGGGAGGTAGGGTAAAATAGCCAAAAAGGATTGAAGTGGTACAAGCTTCAAGTTATAAGACAAATGAGTCACAGGGGTTTAATGTATAGCATAGGGAATATATTCAATAATATCGCAATAACTTCATTTGGTGATAGATGGTTACTATACTTTTGCGCATGTGCTGTGCTTGTGTGCTCAGCTGTGTCTGACTCTTTGCGACTCTATGATCTGAAGCCCTCCAGACTCCTCTGTCCACAGAGTTTTCAGGCAAGAATACTGGCACGTGTTGCCATTCCCTTCTCCAGGGGAACTTCCTGTCCCGGGGACTGAACCCACATCTGTTATGTCTGTTGCATTAGCAGACAAGTTTTTTACCACTGAGTCACCTGGGAAGCTACTATACTTATTTTGGTGATCAATTTGTAATGTGTATAAATGTCAAATCTCTGTCATATACCTAAATCTTATATAATATTATGTGTCAACTATATTTCATTAAAACATTTTAAGAACTATATGGCTGTGCATATCTAAAAATTAATTAATGTTAGCAAATATTATCCGGAGAAGGCAACGGTACCCCACTCAGGTACTCTTGCCTGGAAAATCCCATGGACAGAGGAGCCTGGTAGGCTGCAGTCCATAGGGTCGCAAAGAGTTGGACATTATTGAGCGACTTCACTTTCACTTTTCATTTTCATGCATTGGAGAAGGAAATGCAACCCACTCCAGTGTTCTTGTCTGGAGAATCCCAGGGACGGTGGAGACTGATGGGCTGCCATTTATGGGATTGCACAGAGTTGGACACAACTGAAGCGACTTAGCAGCAGCAGCAGCAAATATTATCATCAACATTTTCTATGCACTGGCCTTTTCATTAGAGGATGCTCATTTATTGTGAACCATGTTGATCAATCAAAAGAAAATAAATTTGACATATTCTTGTGTTAAGACAATGTAGTTTATTTACTTACCTAGATTAATACTGGAAAAAACGGCTTATTAAACATATATCTTGGCATTTTGTATTGACTTACTTTAGTTAATCATGATGCTGTATTCACTGACTAATTAATGTTCTTGTACACAGTGTAGCAAGGGGGGGGTGGGATGTAGCATGCCTCTGTATCTGACTCCCAACAGAATGGTAGCTAAGCTAATTACCATTCAATCCACAGAATTCTGAGACTTGGATAATTGTCCTGCAGTCCCCAGCTTCTCTCAGTTTGCTGCCTACATCTCTTCTGCTTTTTTTGTTTTGTTTTGCCTGCACTGAATCTTCACTGCAGCTCACAGGCATCTCTAGTTGCAATGGGCAGACTCTCTAGGTGTGGTGCATGGGCTCAGTAATTGCCATGTGTAGGCCTAGTTGCTCCATGGCATGTGGGATCTTAGTTGCCTGACCAGGGATCGGACCTTCATGTCCTACATTATGAGGCAGATTTTTAACCACTGGACCATGAGGAAAGTCCCCATCTCTTATGCTTGTAATAAATATAATATTATTTTCCAGTTGGCAGTGATATGATTGGATTTAGTTATTCATATATTTAGCACCTAATTTAAGTCACCTGTTTTGCTTGGTGGGTGTTTTCTTTAGGAAGAGTCTTTCCTTTCAGTTTCAACACTTTTGCTACTGCTGCTGCTGCGGCTGCTGCTAAGTCGCTTCAGTCGTGTCCGACTCTGTGCGACTCCATAGACAGCAGCCCACCAGGCTCCCCCGTCCCTGGGATTCTCTAGGCAAGAACACTGGAGTGGGTTGCCATTTTCTTCTCCAATGTGTGAAAGTGAAAAGTGAAAGTGAAGTCACTCAGTCGTGTTCCGACTTGTAGCAACCCCATGGATTGCAGCCCACCAGGCTCCTCCGTCCATGGGATTTTCCAGGCAAGAGTACTGGAGTGGGGTGCCAATGCCTTCTCCATCAGCACTTTTGCCAGGATGGCAAATAGTTAACTTTGAAGAATGCTCTCGATCATAGTATTGAATTGTTTTTTTCTTAATCTTTTGCTGCTCTCTGACCTTGCATGAAACTTTGCTACTCTCTTCTTTAGCATTTACAGATCTCTATGAAGCAGCTAAGTTTGTGAAGTTAGAAAAAAGAGTGTATCAAAGAAAATATTCACTTAGTGCATTTCTTTAGGATGATAGAGTAGCTGGTCATTTTGGTAGGAAAAAGCCTACTGGTATTTGATTTTCTATTGATTGAAACAAAAGGATGAAGAGATAAATTTAAAACTGTTGACTGAATTTTTCACTTGATGTCACTGCATTAGATCTCTAAACAAAAATGAAATGAGATTCATACTAGTTTTGCTATCCAACCCCAGTGATGTGTGGCCAACAATTGTTGAGTATGTACTGTGTGCTAGGCTCAGTATTTGGCATATGGTGTGAATTATCTTGACTTGGTCCTCTTCCTAAAATAATTTATGTTCTTATTTCCTCTTCTTCATTTTAAAGTTGAGTGAATGAAGATCTTGAGATATTAAGTCAAGGTCACAGGGCTAGTTAAGTAATGGGACTAAGGTATTTTTTAGACCTAAGAGCATCTCATAATGCTATATTATTAAAAAAAATTCATCAATTTTCACACTCTAGATGACAGTAACAACACCCGGAATGTGTTAAATGGAAATTCCTTGGTACTTTTGGTTGAGGAATCATTTAACTCACATAAGAAACAAATAAATATACTCTCCTTCGGTATCGTTGGCTCGCTGCCCAATCTTATTATCTGTTGACATTTTGAAAATATCTCTAACAATGTCTTGACTTCTTGGGAGTGCTTATATTACTTTAATAGACTGTGTTTGCTATCTGTTTTCATTTTCATAGCAAGAGAAGACCAATTTGCTGCTCTATCAACTACCCTCTTTTACTTATTAAAATGACTATAAATTCAGAGCTGTTGAAAAGTGTTAGATTGATAGTACTGCTCTAGGAAGCCACAGAAAGGAAGTATAAAACCTTTACCTAACTTCCTGCCAATGATCTCTGACCAAAGCAAGGATGGCACATTTTTAGAAAGGAGAGACTAATTGGTGGTCTGAAACAGCCACTCTAAAATTTCCTTGAAAGCCCCAATTAGGAAGCAGTATTCACTAAAGTAAAGAGGAGTTTAATCCTTTTGAGTTGTAATGATTAAAAGAGAAACACCTTTGGAAAAAGAGACTGTATTTATTCAGTTCAGTTCAGTCACTCAGTCATGTCCGACTCTTTGCGACCCCATGAAACGCAGCATGCCAGGCCTTCCTGTCCATCACTAACTCCTGGAGTTCACTCAGACTCACGTCCATCGAGTCAGTGATGCCATCCAGCCATCTCATCCTCGGCCGTCCCCTTCTCCTCCTGCCCCCAATCCCTCCCAGCATCAGAGTCCTTTCCAATGAGTCAACTCTTCGCATGAGGTGGCCAAAGTACTGGAGTTTCAGCTTCAGCGTCATTCCCTCCAAAGAAATCCCAGGGTTGATCGCCTTCAGAATGGACTGGTTGGATCTCCATGGTGGGCTTTTGCTTCCTGCTCCCTACGTTCAGACTATATTGAAGCTTTAGTAATCAAGACAGTATGGTACTGGCAGAAAAACAGACACACAGATCGATGCAACAGAATAGAGAGCCCAGAAATTAGCACACACTTAAATAGTTAATTTACAACAAAGGAGGTAGGAATATACAATGGAGAAAAGACAGTCTCTTCAGTAAATGGTGTTGGGAAATCTGGACAGTTACAGGCAAAATAATGAAGCTATAGCACTTTCTTACATTGTATGTGTTAGTTACTCAGTCTTGTCCAACTCTTTGCAACCCCATGGACTATAGCCTGCCAGACTCTTCTGTCCATGGGGATTCTCCAGGAAATAATACTAGAAGGGGTTGCCATTTCCTCCTCCAGGGTATCTTCCTGACCCAGGGATCAAACCTGGATCTCCTGCATCGTAGGTAGATCCTTTACTGTCTGAGCCACCAAGAAGTCCACACCATATACACAAGTAAACTCAAAATGGGTTAAAGACTAAATGTAAGACCTGAAACAATAAAACTCCTAGAAGAAAACATAGGCACTGCATTCTTTGACATCAGTCTTAGCAATATTTTTTTGGGTGTGTCTCCTCAGGCAAGGTATACAAAAGCAAAAATAAACAAATGGGAGGACATCAGCCTAAAAAGCTTCTGCTTAACAAAGGAAGTGAAGTGAAAGTCACTCAATCATGTCTGACTTTTTATGACCCCATAACTATACAGTCTATGAAATTCTCCAGGCCTGAATACTGGAGTAGGTAGCCTTTCCCTTCTCCATGGGGTCTTCCCAATCCAGGGATCGAACCCAGGTCTCTCACATTGCAGGCAGATTCTTTATCAGCTGAGTCACAAGGGAAGCCCAGGAATATTAGAGTGGCTAGCCTATCCCTTCTCCAGGGGATTTTCCTGACCCAGGAATCCTGACCCAGGAATTGAGCTGGGGTCTCCTGCATTGCAAGTGGATTCTTTACCAACTGAGCTATCAGGAGAGCAAACTATCTACAAAATGAAAAGGCAGTGTACTTAATGGGAGAAGATATTTTCAAATGATGTATCCAATAAGGGGTTAATATCCAAACTATACAAGGAATTCACACAATTCAATTTTTTTTTAAAAAAAATCATTAAAAAATACAGAGAAGCCTTGACTATATACTTTTCCAATGAAGACTTACAAATGGTGAATAGGCACATGGAAAGATGCTCAGTGTACCTAATAATCAGGGAAATGTAAATCAAAATCACAGTGAAGTATCACCTCATACCTTCAGAATGGCTGTCATCAAAAAGATAACAAATAGCAAATGTTGGCGAGGCTGTAAAGAAAAGGAAATCCTCCCGCAGGATTGGTGGGAATGTAAATCGGTGCAGCCACTGTGGGAAACGGAGTGGAGGTTTCTCAAAAAATTAAAAATAGAGCTACTGTGTGATCCAGCAAACCTTGTTTTGGGTATCTATCTGAAGAAAACAGAAACAGTAGTTCATAAATATATTTGCACCCTATGTGCACAGCAGCATTATTTATAATTGCTAAGATATGGAAGAAATCTAAGTGTCTATAGATAGACAAATGGATAAAGATATGGGATATATATACAGTGGCACATTAGCCTTAAAAAGGAAGGAAATCTTGCCATTTGTGACAACATAGATGAACCCAGAGGGTATTATGCTTAGTGAAAGAAGTCAGAGGAAGACAAGTACCATGTGACTTTACTTATATGTAGGATATAAAAAACAAAATAGAAACAGACTCATAAATACAGAGAACTGGTGATTGCCAGAGGAGAGACAGTGTGGGGAGGTAGGGTAAAATAGCCAAAAAGGATTGAAGTGGTACAAGCTTCAAGTTATAAGACAAATGAGTCACAGGGGTTTAATGTATAGCATAGGGAATATATTCAATAATATCGCAATAACTTCATTTGGTGATAGATGGTTACTATACTTTTGCGCATGTGCTGTGCTTGTGTGCTCAGCTGTGTCTGACTCTTTGCGACTCTATGATCTGAAGCCCTCCAGACTCCTCTGTCCACAGAGTTTTCAGGCAAGAATACTGGCACGTGTTGCCATTCCCTTCTCCAGGGGAACTTCCTGTCCCGGGGACTGAACCCACATCTGTTATGTCTGTTGCATTAGCAGACAAGTTTTTTACCACTGAGTCACCTGGGAAGCTACTATACTTATTTTGGTGATCAATTTGTAATGTGTATAAATGTCAAATCTCTGTCATATACCTAAATCTTATATAATATTATGTGTCAACTATATTTCATTAAAACATTTTAAGAACTATATGGCTGTGCATATCTAAAAATTAATTAATGTTAGCAAATATTATCCGGAGAAGGCAACGGTACCCCACTCAGGTACTCTTGCCTGGAAAATCCCATGGACAGAGGAGCCTGGTAGGCTGCAGTCCATAGGGTCGCAAAGAGTTGGACATTATTGAGCGACTTCACTTTCACTTTTCATTTTCATGCATTGGAGAAGGAAATGCAACCCACTCCAGTGTTCTTGTCTGGAGAATCCCAGGGACGGTGGAGACTGATGGGCTGCCATTTATGGGATTGCACAGAGTTGGACACAACTGAAGCGACTTAGCAGCAGCAGCAGCAAATATTATCATCAACATTTTCTATGCACTGGCCTTTTCATTAGAGGATGCTCATTTATTGTGAACCATGTTGATCAATCAAAAGAAAATAAATTTGACATATTCTTGTGTTAAGACAATGTAGTTTATTTACTTACCTAGATTAATACTGGAAAAAACGGCTTATTAAACATATATCTTGGCATTTTGTATTGACTTACTTTAGTTAATCATGATGCTGTATTCACTGACTAATTAATGTTCTTGTACACAGTGTAGCAAGGGGGGGGTGGGATGTAGCATGCCTCTGTATCTGACTCCCAACAGAATGGTAGCTAAGCTAATTACCATTCAATCCACAGAATTCTGAGACTTGGATAATTGTCCTGCAGTCCCCAGCTTCTCTCAGTTTGCTGCCTACATCTCTTCTGCTTTTTTTGTTTTGTTTTGCCTGCACTGAATCTTCACTGCAGCTCACAGGCATCTCTAGTTGCAATGGGCAGACTCTCTAGGTGTGGTGCATGGGCTCAGTAATTGCCATGTGTAGGCCTAGTTGCTCCATGGCATGTGGGATCTTAGTTGCCTGACCAGGGATCGGACCTTCATGTCCTACATTATGAGGCAGATTTTTAACCACTGGACCATGAGGAAAGTCCCCATCTCTTATGCTTGTAATAAATATAATATTATTTTCCAGTTGGCAGTGATATGATTGGATTTAGTTATTCATATATTTAGCACCTAATTTAAGTCACCTGTTTTGCTTGGTGGGTGTTTTCTTTAGGAAGAGTCTTTCCTTTCAGTTTCAACACTTTTGCTACTGCTGCTGCTGCGGCTGCTGCTAAGTCGCTTCAGTCGTGTCCGACTCTGTGCGACTCCATAGACAGCAGCCCACCAGGCTCCCCCGTCCCTGGGATTCTCTAGGCAAGAACACTGGAGTGGGTTGCCATTTTCTTCTCCAATGTGTGAAAGTGAAAAGTGAAAGTGAAGTCACTCAGTCGTGTTCCGACTTGTAACAACCCCATGGATTGCAGCCCACCAGGCTCCTCCGTCCATGGGATTTTCCAGGCAAGAGTACTGGAGTGGGGTGCCAATGCCTTCTCCATCAGCACTTTTGCCAGGATGGCAAATAGTTAACTTTGAAGAATGCTCTCGATCATAGTATTGAATTGTTTTTTTCTTAATCTTTTGCTGCTCTCTGACCTTGCATGAAACTTTGCTACTCTCTTCTTTAGCATTTACAGATCTCTATGAAGCAGCTAAGTTTGTGAAGTTAGAAAAAAGAGTGTATCAAAGAAAATATTCACTTAGTGCATTTCTTTAGGATGATAGAGTAGCTGGTCATTTTGGTAGGAAAAAGCCTACTGGTATTTGATTTTCTATTGATTGAAACAAAAGGATGAAGAGATAAATTTAAAACTGTTGACTGAATTTTTCACTTGATGTCACTGCATTAGATCTCTAAACAAAAATGAAATGAGATTCATACTAGTTTTGCTATCCAACCCCAGTGATGTGTGGCCAACAATTGTTGAGTATGTACTGTGTGCTAGGCTCAGTATTTGGCATATGGTGTGAATTATCTTGACTTGGTCCTCTTCCTAAAATAATTTATGTTCTTATTTCCTCTTCTTCATTTTAAAGTTGAGTGAATGAAGATCTTGAGATATTAAGTCAAGGTCACAGGGCTAGTTAAGTAATGGGACTAAGGTATTTTTTAGACCTAAGAGCATCTCATAATGCTATATTATTAAAAAAAATTCATCAATTTTCACACTCTAGATGACAGTAACAACACCCGGAATGTGTTAAATGGAAATTCCTTGGTACTTTTGGTTGAGGAATCATTTAACTCACATAAGAAACAAATAAATATACTCTCCTTCGGTATCGTTGGCTCGCTGCCCAATCTTATTATCTGTTGACATTTTGAAAATATCTCTAACAATGTCTTGACTTCTTGGGAGTGCTTATATTACTTTAATAGACTGTGTTTGCTATCTGTTTTCATTTTCATAGCAAGAGAAGACCAATTTGCTGCTCTATCAACTACCCTCTTTTACTTATTAAAATGACTATAAATTCAGAGCTGTTGAAAAGTGTTAGATTGATAGTACTGCTCTAGGAAGCCACAGAAAGGAAGTATAAAACCTTTACCTAACTTCCTGCCAATGATCTCTGACCAAAGCAAGGATGGCACATTTTTAGAAAGGAGAGACTAATTGGTGGTCTGAAACAGCCACTCTAAAATTTCCTTGAAAGCCCCAATTAGGAAGCAGTATTCACTAAAGTAAAGAGGAGTTTAATCCTTTTGAGTTGTAATGATTAAAAGAGAAACACCTTTGGAAAAAGAGACTGTATTTATTCAGTTCAGTTCAGTCACTCAGTCATGTCCGACTCTTTGCGACCCCATGAAACGCAGCATGCCAGGCCTTCCTGTCCATCACTAACTCCTGGAGTTCACTCAGACTCACGTCCATCGAGTCAGTGATGCCATCCAGCCATCTCATCCTCGGCCGTCCCCTTCTCCTCCTGCCCCCAATCCCTCCCAGCATCAGAGTCCTTTCCAATGAGTCAACTCTTCGCATGAGGTGGCCAAAGTACTGGAGTTTCAGCTTCAGCGTCATTCCCTCCAAAGAAATCCCAGGGTTGATCGCCTTCAGAATGGACTGGTTGGATCTCCTTGCAGTCCAAGGGACTTTCAAGAGTCTTCTCCAACACCACCGTTCAAAAGCATCAATTCTTCAGCGCTCAGCTTTCTATCACCTTTAAACTGTTAGGAAGGGTGAGTTCTTATTTATCTTAAAGTTTTATGATAAAGTCATGGTTAGTTTCTTCAGGTCCATGGGAGTTAACAGGATGGATAGCCATTCTCAAAATGAAATGATTTCGAAATTGATAGTAAAAAGTGGGACTATTTGCATTAACGAAGAGAATAATGAGGGGTCTATCATAATTATCCTAAGATGCTTAAAGAGCTGTTATGTTAGTAACAATTATATTAATAATATATGCACTGTATTGATAGTTTTGTTGTTAGCCACATTATACACATCTCATGTAATTCTCATGACTATGTCGATTATCTCCATTTAACAGATAAGGGTATAGATCATAATGATGGTTCATGGTAGACTCAAAGTTTCATCCAGTTCCATCTGCTTTTTGTAACCTTTTCTGTCAACCACAATACATAGTCTTCTCTGTGAATGAGAGCTTAAGTTGATTCTTATCCCATTCAGCTCTTGAAAACAGATCCATTACTAATAGATAAAAGTTTCAGGATGGAATATTAAGGGTGAGTATCTAGGTTTAAGAAAGTGAATTTCAAGTCATCTACTTTTTCATGTTAAAGAATTTGAAATTTATCTTTTAGGCACTTGGGAACCATTCAACGGGTTTTATTTTTAGCAAAATCGTATCGGATTTGTGGAAGGTAAGGAAAATAAAATAATTATTTTATCTGAAGTTCCTTGTAACAGTCTAGGCAAAAGATGGAGTCTGGACTTCAGGAAGATGTTAGAGGGGATAGAGTATAGGAGACAGATTCCAGGGATGCCTAAGAGGTAGATAGGAGAGACTGGTAATGAACTGAATGTGGTGGATGATGTGGAAGGAAGAGTCAGGGATGTTTCTGAGGGTTCAGCTTAGGCTACTGAATGCCTAGTGCCAACATTAACCTAGTCAGGTTAGACAGGTTGTAAAAGAGACTGTTTTGGGGTCACAGGGTAGGAAGTCATGGATTTTGTTTTAGACTTGCTGAGCTTAAGGTGCCTGTTCACATCAAGGTAGAGATACACCTCAGGCAGTTAGAAATGAATCTAAAGTTCAAGGGAAAGAGCTGTCTATTGAGTTGTGTGGCGTCTCTAGTTGAAGCCGTGGGTGTGAATGGAAACTCCCAGGGAGAGCATGGTGACTGAGAAGACCAGACTGTCACGGACCATGAGCAGAGTCGTCATGTCTGTTCCGGCCGTTTAGCAGGAGGCTGCTGTTGGAGGTGCACCACAAAGAGAAAATTAGATAATGAAGTCTCAAATCACAAGAGAAAATGTTGTCATTTTTTTAGATTGTCTGCTAAATGAAGCAATCTGTGTGCAGCTGAACATTTCTAGTTTTCTCTTAAAAAGACTCCCAATAGGGTAGAAGCAGGAGAAACTGGTTCCAGGGACTATGATTTAGATTGGTTTTCTTAAGACCTCTCCTTCCACTCCTCCCCATGTCCCTTCACCACAATAATCTGGGAATTAACTCCTCTTTCCAAAATTATGCTTTGCCGATGTTCTTATGTTCTAAAGGGTTTCTCCATGTTAATGATGTTTCATCCTTGAAGCAGGATAAAATACATTGGCATAGCATCAGGGTTTTTTTTTAAGAGCCGAAATCCATTTCTCTTCCATTTTATCTTTCTAAAAGCTTGTCTTCAACTACAGGTAGCCTGGAAAAAAGGCCATCTCAGATGTGTTCTTTGCTTCTGTTTCTTGACAAGCTGTATGACCTTGTACAGGACACCTCACCTATCTGGGTCTCAACTTATTCTTATCTCTTAAATACAGGAATTGAACTATATTTTCTCTGAGACATCTTTCAACTAAAAAGTTTCGTGATTCCATAATTCAAGCTCTTGCACATAAGTGCCTTTTAAATGTCATTGGTTAGATCACCAAAAGGCTAATAATTGTATAATCAAGGATAGATCAAATACAGAATCAAGGTTCCTTAAAGATTGAAAAAGTTCTCTTTATAGGAATGAAATAGGAAGCATTTTTTTGTCAGGTCAAAATCTCCATTTTGGTATGAGCTCTAATTAAATTAAATCTCGGGAAATTTAGGCCAGATATAGAGAAGAACTCTCCTTCCCAGTCTGACTCTAAAGGTTGCAAGTTAACATATTTTGGGGGAAATGTTCAGACCTTTAAGAGACTTGAATATTGTCTTAGCTTAAGCTGCTATAACAAAATACAATAGTCTGGGTGGCTTAACCAGTACACATTTGTTTCTCAAAGTTCTGGAGACTGGAAGTCTGAGGTGAGGATGTCAGCATGATCAGGTTCTGGTGAAGGTCCAGTTCCTGGCTTGCTGTGTCCTCACATGTCAGAGGGAGACAGAAGGGGGATGCAGAGATGCAGCAGGTGGAGCGGAGACGGTGGGGGGGCGGGGGCGGAGAGTGAGCATGCAAACAAGGGCGAGAGCAAGTGAACTCTTTGGTCTCTCCTAAGGGCTCTTTGTGACTCTTTGCGACCCCATGGCAAAGAGTCGGACGCGACTGAGTGACTTCACTCTCACTCTCTCTCTAAGGGCACTAATCCCATCATGGGGGCCCCACTTTTATGATGTAATTTAAACTTAATTACCTCCCATAAGCTCCACCTCTAGATATCATCACACTGGCATTTGAGGTTTCAACCTATAAATGTTATGGGGAGACAAACTTTCTATCCCTGACAACTATCTTGCTGAGGAAATTGTAACTCTAATCAATGACCTAAAATGGGAGTCGTCTTTGACAAATAAGAAGGCTGAGGTCAGACTAGACGGGGTAGGGTGTTGTCTTCAAACAACTGGAAGCAATTTATCACTTGAGAGATGGGCTACATCATGGTTGACATGGAAGACCAATTGTACTAGTAGGAGAAGCATGGTGATGGGACCAAGGGGAGGCCATAAAACAGGAAGCCAAGTCAAAGAGTCAGTGATGGGGAGGACCAGGAGTAAGCTGTAAGAACACATGTGGGGAAAGCAATGCTGGATAAAGACTGATACACTGTGAAGCCCTTCCTCTATGTGACCCCAGAGGCTTTAGAAATTGGTCCAAAGTTATATATAATGTTTGGTATTAACATGTGCTTATACATTATGGCACCTTCACTTTCTATTTTTTCTGGTGGACTTGGAAGCAGACCCTCTGATCAATCCTGTCTCCCATCTCATCACCACCCTTACTCCCCCTCCCCGATCTCGGGTGAGTCATTTCCTTCCAGAACAGTGACAGCAACCATCAAAATTGAGAACTCAGTGTGACAAAAGGGCTGTTTTCCCAGTTCTCTGGCAACATAATATATAAGTTCACCACATCAGGCACATCATCTTAATCACTGGGGTCAAAAGAACCTCTAGATGTGACAAGTAGCTGTCTCTTTGGTTAACTTCTTCCTTCTGATTGGCAAGGAGAAGACTGCAAATCACCAGCATGTGTATGATCACTTTACTGTTTCATTTCTTTAGATTTGCCTCCATCAGTTGGAAATAAGGATTTCAGTCTGAGTCTTTTGTATTAAAAGGTTATGTGGAAAGGAAGCCAAGAAGAGATAAAGATGAGAATGGACAGCGGCATCAGAGTTTATCAATAAACTGACAAATGCGTTTTTTTTTTTTAATTCTTTTTTTTATTTATTTTTATTTTTACATTATTTTGCTTTATAATACTGTATTGGTTCTGCCATACATTGACATGAATCCGCCACGGGTGTACATGAGTTCCCAATCCTGAACCCCCCTCCCACCTCCCTCCCCATATCATCTCTCTGGATCATCCCTGTGCACCAGCCCCAAGCATCCTGTATCCTGTATCGAACATAGACTGGCGATTCGTTTCTTACATGATAGTATACATGTTTCAATGCCATTCTCCCAAATCATCCCACCCTCTCCCTCTCCCACAGAGTCCAAAAGTCCTTTCTATACATCTGTGTCTCTTTTGCTTGTGTTAATATACTATATTGGTGTTTTTCTTTCTAGCTTACTTTACTCTGTATAATAGGCTCCAGTTTCATCCACCTCATTAGAACTGATTCAAATGTATTCTTTTTACCCACAGAGTCCAAAAGTCTGTTCTATACATCTGTGTCTCTTTTGCTGTCTCACATATAGGGTTATCATTACCATCTTTTTAAATTCCATATATATGTGTTAGTATACTGTATTGGTGTTTTTATTTCTGGCTTACCTCACTCTGTATAATACGCTTCAGTTTCATCCTCCTCATTAGAACTGATTCAAATTATATTCTTTTTAATGGCTGAGTAATACTCCATTATGTGTATGTACCACACCTTTCTTATCCATTCATCTGCTGATGGACATCTAGGTTTTTTCCATGTTCTGGCTATTATAAACAGTGCTGCGATGAACATTGGGGTACACGTGTTTCTTTCAATTCTGGTTTCCTTGGTGTGTATGCCCAGCAGTGGGATTGCTGNTAATACTCCATTATGTGTATGTACCACACCTTTCTTATCCATTCATCTGCTGATGGACATCTAGGTTTTTTCCATGTTCTGGCTATTATAAACAGTGCTGCGATGAACATTGGGGTACACGTGTTTCTTTCAATTCTGGTTTCCTCAGTGTGTATGCCCAGCAGTGGTATTGCTGGGTCATAAGGCAGTTCTATTTGCAATTTTTAAAGGAATCTCCACACTGTTCTCCATAGTGGCTGTACTAGCTCGCTGTATTACTGTATTTTTTTGCTGTGTTACTTTTGAACACAAGTAGGTCTACAATCTCCTACCTCTCTCTCTCAGTTTCATACTTTTCATTTTTAAGAAGGGACTGCTTAGAACAAGAAGTAAATAAAGTGTTGGACTTAGAGCTCAATCATAAATGTGACAGAAAATCTCAGTTGCAAGTTCGATTTCTTTTTCAGGTTTTCCAGCTCTTGGAGTGCTTGCGTCAGCAGCAACTTTGGGTCTTTCCTGTTGAGATGGAGCATGAAGTTGGAAATAATTCTGAAATCTAAGCTTGGCAGTTCTATACATCTGTGTCTCTTTTGCTGTCTCACATACAGGATTATCATTACTATCTTTCTAAATTCCATATATATGTGTTAGTATACTGTATTGGTGTTTTTATTTCTGGCTTACCTCTCTCTGTGTGATATGCTCCAGTTTCACCCTCCTCATAAGAACTGATTCAAATTGTATTCTTTTTAATGGCTGAGTAATACTCCATTGTGTATATGTACCAAAGCTTTCTTATCCATTCATCTGCTGATGGACATCTAGGTTGTTTTCATGTTCTGGTTATTATAAACAGTGCTGCAATGAACATTGGGGTACACGTGTTTCTTTCAATTCTGGTTTCCTTGGTGTGTATGCCCAGCAGTGGGATTGCTGGGTCATAAGGCAGTTCTATTTGCAATTTTTAAAGGAATTTCCACCCTGTTCTCCATAGTGGCTGTACTAGTTTGCTGTATTACTGTATTAGTTTGTTGTATTACTTTTGAACACAAGGAGGTCTACAATCTCCTACCTCTCTCTCTCAGTTTCATACTTTTCAATTTTAAGAAAGGACTGCTTAGAACAAGAAAATAAATAAAGTGTTATACTAGAGCTCCATCTCAAATGTGACAGAAAATCTCAGTTGCAGGTTCTATTTCTTTTTCAAGTTTTCCACCTCTTGGAGTGTTTGCGTCAGTAGCAACTTTGGGTCTTTCCTGTTGAGATGGAGCATGAAGTTGGAAATAATTTTGAAATCTAAGCTTGGCATCAATATTTTCTCTTTTGAAAACACATCTCTATTTTATATAAGATATTTGTATATCTATATACATTCTATATCTGTATTTTTGTCATTAAACTGGACAAGCATTTGACAATTGGTAGATATTTATTAAAAGGAGAGAGGTGTGTGATATAAAAGTGTTCTCATATTTTACATGCAGCCAAGAAAACATATTTTGAAGTATTTCAACTTACATAATATTCAACAATCGAGTAGACTTTTGAATCATTCTACACTTGGGTTTTAATTGTTTCCATTTCTATTACACCTAACAGGATTTAAAAGCCATTGCACTTTTTTTATACACACACTCATGCACACATGAGTTGTATATATGTATATATGTCAAAATATACTTTTAGGCAACTTTATAAGGTGGCCAAACTCATTGCTTGCTCCCTAGATCTTAAATGAACTGTTTGGGAAGCCCTCTATTACTTAATAACTTTCTGGCTAAGTCACTCAGACCCTCTTGCTCAAAAGCTCTCCTCTAATCTAGCTCATATTCTACTATTCTTTCTGTAATAAGAGATACAAGGACAACATGAGGACAATATGAGGACAACGTGAACCCATAAAATTGCAACTCTCATTTACTTAGAGATATTGTTCAAAGAACACTGTTGCTCTCCTCACGTTGGACACAATTTTATTTTCTTCATTTTAATATAAATTTATTTATTTTAATTGGAGTCTAATCGATTTACAATACTGTATTGGTTTTGCCATATATCAACATGAATCTGACCTGGGTGTAGACATGTTCCCCATCCAGAACCCCCTGCCACCTCCCTTCTCATGCCATCCCTTCTGGTTATCCCAGTGCACCAGCCCCTAGGATCCTGTATCATGCATTGAATGTAGACTGGTAATTTGTTTGATATATGATAGTATACGTGTTTCAATGCCATTCGCCCAAATCATCCCACCCTTGCCCTCTCCCAGAGAGTCCAAAAGTCTGTTCTATACATCTGTGTCTCTTTATCTGTCTCACATACAGGGTTATCATTACCATCTTCCTAAATTCCATATACATGTATTAGTTTACTCTATTGGTGTATTTCTTTCTGGCTAACTTCACTCTGTATAATAGGCTTCAGTTTCATCCACCTCATTAGAACTGATTGAAATGCATTCTTTTTAATGGCTGAGTAATACTCCATTGTGTATATGTATTAGGGCTTTCTTATCCACTTGTCTGCTGGTGGACACCTAGGTTACTTCCATGTCCTGGCTATTAGAAATAGTGCTATGATGAACATTAGGGTACATGTGTCTCTTTCAATTCTGGTTTCCTCAGTGTGTATGACAGCAATGGAATTGCTGGGTCGTATGGCAGTTCTATTTACATTTTTTAAGGACTCTCCACAGTATTCTTCATAGTGGCTGTACTAGTTTGTATTCCCACCAACAGTGTAAGAGGGTTCCTTTTCATCCACACCCTCTCCAGCATTTATTGCTTGTAGACATTTTGATAGCAGCCATTCTGACTGTCATGAAATAGTACCTCATTGTGGTTTTGATTTGCATGATATGATAATGAGTGATGCGGGGCATCTTTTCTTTTATTCTTTGGAGAAATGCCTGCTTAGTCCTTTGTCCAATTTTTTCATTGGGTCATTTATTTTCTTTGAATTGAGCTTCATGAGTTGTTTGTATATTTTTGAGACTAATTCTTTGTCACTTGCTTCAGTTTAGTTCACTTCAGTCACTCAGTCGTGTCTGTTCTTTGTGACACCACGAATCGCAGCACAGCAACATCCCTGTCCATCACCATCTCCTGGTGATCACTCAAACTCACGTCCATCGAGTCAGTGATGACATCCAGCTATCTCATCCTCTGTCTAATCCTCTCATTTTCTCCTTCTGCACCCAATCCCTTCCAGCTTCAGAGATTTTCCAACGAGTCAACTCTTCGCATGAGGTGGCCAAAGTACTGGAGTTTCNATCACCATCTCCTGGTGATCACTCAAACTCACGTCCATCGAGTCAGTGATGACATCCAGCTATCTCATCCTCTGTCTAATCCTCTCATTTTCTCCTTCTGCACCCAATCCCTTCCAGCTTCAGAGATTTTCCAACGAGTCAACTCTTCGCATGAGGTGGCCAAAGTACTGGAGTTTCAGCTTTAGCATCATTCCTTCCAAAGAACACCCAGGGGTGATCTCCTTTAGAATGGACTGGTTGGATCTCCTAGCAGTCCATAGGACTCTCAGGAGTCTTCTCCAAGCCACAGTTCAAAAGCATCAATTTTTCAGCACACAGCTTTCTTTACAGTCCAACTCTCAAATCCAAACATTACTGGAAAAAACATAGCCTTGACTAGACGGATCTTTGTTGGCAAAATATCTCTGCTTTTGTATATGCTATCTAGTTTGGTCATAGCTTTCCTTCCAAGCAGTAAGTGTCTCTTAATTTCATGTCTGCAATAATCATCTGCCATTATTTTGGAACCCCGAAAAATAAAGTTCAACACTGTTTCCCCATCTATTTTCCATGAAATGATGGGACCTGATGCCATGATCTCCGTTTTCTGAATGTTGAGCTTTAAGCCAACTTTTCCTGTCTTCTCTTTCACTTTCATCAAGAGTCTTTTTACTTCCTCTTCACTTTCTGCCATAAGGGTAGGGTCATCTGCATATCTGAGGTTATCGATATTTCTCCCGGCAATCTTAATTCCAGCTTGTGTTTCTTTCATTCCAGTTTTTCTCATGATGTACTCTGCATATAAGTTAAAAAAGCAGGGTGACAATATACAGCCTTAATGTACTCCTTTTCCTATTTGGAACCATTCTGTTGTTCCATGTACAGTTCAAACTGTTGCTTCCTGACCTGCATACAGATTTTTCAAGAGGCAGTTGCTTCACTTGCTATTATTTCCTCCCATTCTGAAGGCTGTCCTTTTACCTTGCTTATAGTTTCCTTTGTTGTGTCATCGTGAAGTTGCTCAGTCATGTCTGACTTTTCGTGACCCCAATATACTGTAGCCAACCAGGTTCCTACATCCATGGAATTTTGTAAGCAAGAGTACTGGAGTGGGTTGCCATTTACTTCTCCACCTTTATTGTGTAGAAGCTTTTAATTTTAATTTAGTCCCATTTGTTGATATTTGCTTTTATTTCCAAATTTCTGAGAGGTGGGTTATAGAGGATCCTGCTGTGATTTATGTCAAAGAATATTTTACCTATGCTCTTCTCTAGGTATTTTATACTTTCTGGTCTTATGTTTAGATCTTTAACCTGTTTTGAGTTTATTGTTGTGCATTGTGTTAGAAAGTGTCTACTTTCATTCTTTTACTGTTGACCAGTTTTCCCAGCACCACTTGTTAAAGACATTTTCTTTTCTCCTTTGTATATTCTTGCCTCTTTGTCAATGATATAATGTCAACAGGTGCGTGCATTTCTCTCTGAGCTTTCTATTTCATTCCACTGATCTATATTTCTGTCTTTGTGCCAGTACTCTACTGTATTGATGACGGTGGCTTTATAATAAAACCTGAAGTGAGGCAGGTTGATTATTCCAGTTCCATTCTTCTTTCTCAAGTTTGCTTTAACTATTGGAAGGTTTTTTTTTTTTTTTTCCATACAAATTGTGAAATTATTTGTTTTAGCTCTGTGAAAAATACCATCGGTAGCTTTACAGGGCTTGCATTGAATCTATAGATTGCTTTTGGTTGTGTACTCATTTTCACTATATTGACTCTCCCGATCTATGAGCACAGTATATTTCTCACCTGTCAGTGTCCTCTTTGATTTCTTTCACCAGTGTTTCATAGTTTCCTATATATACCTCCGGAGAAGGCAATGGCAACCTGCTCTAGTACTCTTGCATGGAAAATTCCTCCTGGGCTATAAGTCAATGGGGTCGCTAGGAATTGGACACAACTGAGCAACTTCACTTTCACTTTTCACTTTCATGCATTGGAGAAGGAAATGGCAACCCACTCCAGGGTTCTTGCCTGGAGGATCCCCAGGACGGGGAACCTAGTGGGCTGCCGTCTATGGGGTTGCACAGAGTCGAACACGACTGAAGCGACGTAGCAGTATATATAGGTCTTTTGTTTCCTTAGGTAGACATAGTCCTAGTATTTTATTCTTTTCGTTAGAATGGTGAATGGAATTGTTTCCTTAATTTCTCTTTTTATTTTCTCATTATTAATGTATAGGAATGAAAGGGATTTCTGTGTGTTGTTTTTATATCCTGCCACTTTGGTATATTCATTCATTAGCTTTAGTAATTTTCTGGTGGAGTCTTTGGAGAGATCATGTCATCAGCAAAAAATGAAAGTTTTATTTCTTCTTTTTCAATTTGGATTCCTTTTATTTCTTTTTCTGCTCTGATTGCTGTGGCCAATACTTGCAAAACTATGTTGAATAGTAGTGGTGAAAGTGGGCACCCTTGTCTTGTTCCTGACTTTAGGGGAAATGCTTTCAATTTTTCACCATTGAGAATCATGTTTGTTGTATGTTTGTCATATATAGGTTTTATTATGTTGAGGTATGTTCTTTCTATTCCTGCTTTCTGAAGGTTTTTTTTTTTTTTTTCATAAACGGATGTTGTGTTTTGTCAAAGGCTTTCTCTGAATCTATTGAGATAATAACATGGTGTTTATTTTTTCAGTTTCTTAATGTAGTGTATTAACACTGATTGACTGGCAGATATTGAAGAATACTTGGATTTCTGGGATAAAGCCCACTTGGTCATGATGTATGATCTTTTTAATGTGTTGTTGGATTCTGATTGATATAATTTTATTAAGGATTTTTGCATCTAAGTTCATCAGTGATATTGGCCTGTTGTTTTCTTTTTTTGTCATTTGGCATTTTTGTCAGATTTTGGTATTAGGGTGAAGGCCTCATAGAATGAGTTTGGAAGTTTACCTTGTTCTGAAAGTTTCTGGAAGCGTTTGAGTAGGATAGGTGTTAGCTTTTCTTTAAATTTTTGGTAAAAGTCACTCGTGAAGCCAGCTAGACCTGGGCTTTTGTTTGCTGGATGATTTCTGATTACAGTTTTTTATTCCATCCTTGTGATGGGTCTGTTTAGATTTTCTGTTTCTTCCTCGCTCAGTTTTGAAAAGTTGTACTTTTCTAAGGATTTGTCCATTTCTTCCAAAATGTCCATTTTATTGCCATATAATTTCTGATTGTAGTCTCTTATGATCCTTTGTATTTCTGTGTTCTCTGTTGTGATCTCTCCATTTTCATTTCTAATTTTATTGATTTGATTTTTCTCCCTTTGTTTCTTGATGAGTCTGGCCAATGCTTTGTCAATTTTATTATCCTCTCAAAGAACCAGCTTTTGGCTATGCTGATCTTTGCTATGGTATCTTTTGTTTCTTTTGTATTCATTTCTGCCCTAATTTTTAAGATTTGGTTCCTTCTACTGACTAAGGTCCATCTAGTCAAGGCTATGGTTTTTCCTCTGGTCATGTATGGATGTGAGAGTTGGACTGTGAAGAAGGCTGAGTGCTGAAGAATTGATGCTTTTGAGTTGTGGTGTTGGAGAAGATTCTTGAGAGTCCCTTGGACTGCAAGGAGATCCAACCAGTCCATTCTGAAGGAGGTCAGTCCTGGGATTTCTTTGGAAAGAATGATGCTAAAGCTGAAACTCCAGTACTTTGGCCACCTCATGCGAAGAGTTGACTCACTGGAAAAGACTTTGATGCTGGAAAGGATTGGGGGCAGGAGGAGAAGGGGATGACAGAGGATGAGATGGCTGGATGGCATCATGGACTCAATGAACGTGAGCCTGAGTGAACTCTGGGAGATGGTGACAGACAGGGAGGCCTGGTGTGCTGCAATTCATGGGATTGCAGAGTCAGACACGACTGAGCTACTGAAATGAACTGAACTAATCCTGGTGTTCTAAATTTCTTCCTTTTCTAGTTTATTTAGGTGTAGAATTAGGTAATTTATTTGATTTTTTTCTAGTTTCTGTGAACCTTACCCTTAGCACTGCTTTTACAGTGTCCCACAGGATTTGGGTTGTTCTGTTTTCATTTTCATTCGTTTCTATTCATATTTTGATTTCTTTTTGAATTCTTCTGTGATTTGTTGGTTATTCAGCAGTGTGTTGTCCAGCCTCCATATGTTGGAAATTTTAATAGGTAATTGAGATCTAATCTTACTCCATTGTTGACAGAAAAGATGCTTGAAATGATTCAATTTTGTTGAATTTACCAAGGCTACATTTATGGCCCAGGATGTGATCTATTCTGTAGAAAGTTCCGTGTAAAAAAGTCACAAATTCAGAAAGTGTAAGAAAAAAAGAGAGAGGGAAAAAAAAAAAAAAAAAAAACACCTCATCAGCCAGAGAGAAGAGTTTGGTGTATTTCCTTTCAAAATCTGCATTGAATATATGAAGACACACTTTTTTAAAGAGTGGGATTATATTATTAGCATTATTCTATCAATTAAAGTTTGCATATAAATTCTTAAATAATTTTCCACATTGATAACTATGGAAAAATATAAAGATGCAGCTCATACACATCTATAAACTATATAAATGTATAAGTTATATAAAGTGCATTGTATGCCATGCTCTTGCATACACACACTCTGTATAATATGTATGCAAACACACACACGCCAAATATTTCCATCTATATCACGGGCTGTGTTAAATTATGGATGCACAGTGGTTTATTTAACCAATGTCATTTTGATGGACACTTGGCTTGGTTTTACTTATTTAGAATCAAACATCACGCAGCGGTGAGCATCTTTGTATTCTTGGGTGGGTATTTCCGGAGATAAATTTTCAGAGGTGGCAGTGCTGGGTCAAACGCGTGCATAGATTAAAGCTTGATGGGCACTGTCAAGCTGTCTTTCCATCAGTGTGCACAGCGCGTGTGGCCTCTCACCTTGTCAGCATCGGATGACAGACACCAACCTCTGTCACACAGGCCAGGCTGGGAGGCAGTAGATGCCTGCTCGTCACTTCAGCCTGAGTTTTTAAAATTATTATGAGTTGAAGATGCTTTCATATGTTTATGGGCTATATTTTATGGCTAAAGAAGTAAAAAATGTTTGAAAAATTAATTTCAGATGGATGAAAGATTTGTAAGTCTTAAAAATTCATAAAAGTAATGTTATGTACTAATGGTAAAGAGGGAAAATTCTTTTCTTAGCATAATAAGGCCAGAAAGTATTTTTTAAAGGCACACATTTGATTGCATTTTAAAGTTCAGTAAAGTAAATGTTTGATGTTTAGTTGCTAAGTCGTGTTCAACTCTTTGCGAGCCCGTGGACCGCAGTCTGCCAGGCTCCTCTGTCCATGGGATTTCCCAGGCAATAATGCTGGATTGGGTTGCCATTTCTTTCTCCAGGGAATCTTCCTGACCCAGGGATTGAACTCAAGTCTCCTGCACTGCAGGTGGATTTTAGTGACTGTATTACTGAGTTAGTATTCCCAAGAAAACAAGATTATACACCAACAGAGCCAAAACAGCCTCACAAAGAAGTTGAAAGAGACACAGCAAGATCTGAAAGAGATTCTAATAGAAAATGCAAACTAACGTAGACTTACACATTGTAGCATGAACAATAGTGAAGCCCAGCAGGACACGTGGATGAGAGGCACGAATGCGGTCAGTGGGCTAAAACTTAGAGCCTCCTCTGCCTGTTTCTCAGGAGGGGCTGGNGACACAGCAAGATCTGAAAGAGATTCTAATAGAAAATGCAAACTAACGTAGACTTACACATTGTAGCATGAACAATAGTGAAGCCCAGCAGGACACGTGGATGAGAGGCACGAATGCGGTCAGTGGGCTAAAACTTAGAGCCTCCTCTGCCTGTTTCTCAGGAGGGGCTGGGACAGGAAACATCACCAAACGAAGGACACGCCAAGAGAGAACGGGCGCCAGGACACAAGGGCTGCCCTCCTCCTGGGCAGACATGGGGGGAACTCTTGGAATCCAGCTGGCCTGGGGCGGCTGCTCTGGACAGACAGCAGGCCAGCTGGATAGGAGGGCAGACGGCCCAGGAAAAACGCAGCGTGGAACCAGTGCGTCTCTGACATGTCCCCCAGGCATGGGTCAGTCATCGTTGGGGAAGCATTTGTGACCTGGAAAAGCATAGAAAACTGAGCCAACAACCCCCTAAAGCCCCGCGGCACAGAGCAACCTACCCCAGTCTGGCGCATGGCTCAGTGGCGAAGAGCGTAGCCATAGTCGTCATGGCGCGAGCACCCGTGTGCTGTCCATTTGTGATGTGACCCGGTCGGGTGGGAAGGCCCAGTGTGGTGTGTGGGGAGGGAGGGTGGTCCCCGCGGGCAAGCCTTCTCCTGTTGGCCGGAGGCTCCCGCGGTCCTTCGAGGTGGCGGCTGGCTCCTCCCAGGACGGGAGGTGAGAGAGCCATCTGGCTGGACTTCCCTTCTCCGGACACTGTTTGCGGGGCACGGAGTCCGGGGGCAGCCCTACAGCAGGGAGGCGTCTGACCTCGGAGGAGGCGCAGACACTTTAAACCCCGTTTAGGGGTGAGACTTCTATGGAAAGTGGGAAAGGAAGCCCTCTTGTCACTATGGTGTGGATTACATGTTATATTAGTGAGGACAGCAGCGAGCGCTGGACTGTTAATGTGCAGATTGAATTCCGGTGCCCCTGAAGACAAGGTCTTGGGAAATTAATGGGACTTAATTGAAGCCGCTCCTTAAATTCTATTGGTATGGCTCAAGTGGTCACACACAGATCTGACAATGAAAGGTGGGGAGGGTTATGCGAGGAGGCCTTGATCCTCGCAAGGTCCCCACGGTCAAGGTCAGGGTCCTCTAGTCACAGAAATGTGAAGCCAGAGCTGGCTACTTCTTTCAGGGAGATCGTGAGAGTCCCTGGAACGTGGCCACCACTCAGGGTGCGCCCCAGCCTCCCGGCTGTCCCCACACAGGTCCCGTGTTCGAGACATGGGATGTGCAGGAGCCCCCACATTCAAGCCACAACGCTTGTCCAGCTTTGCCAGCCCACACACGCATCCTTCTTATCAGTCAGATCAGAGTCCGGTGGGAGTGGAGATGGGGAGCCCAGGAAACCCCGCCACTTATGGGAACACTTCCCAGAGGCCTGTGGCCACAGCCCACGGGGATGGCCAGGGGTCTGGGCGGCTGTGGCTGCCGTGGAGTGGGCTTCCCTGCCTGGACCAGAGTCCTCCGGGGTGGAGTGCTCTTTGCTGTGGGGGCTGTCCTGCGCACCCCAGCCCCTGTCCGCTAGAGACCAAGCATACTCACCCCACTTGCGACGACCAGAGGTGTCTCTAGACACCATCAGAGGCTGAGAATGCTGCTCTGCAGCCCGGCAAAGTCTGCCTGGCTTAGAAGTGAGCAGGGAATCCCCTGTGGCTGATCCTGGTTCACAGTCACGTTCCCTGAATGGCCAGAGGCTGTGATCAGGAAAGCTCGCCCACCTGCAGCAGGGGCTCCATGGGGAGTGGACATGCCTAGACCTTTCCAGTGTACCGTGGGGCGAGAATCCTGAGGACGGTGAGCTTGTGAGGGCCCCTCTGGCCCTGCTCTGTGCTCAGCTGTGGGCAATGCCTGGCCAGGGCTCTGGTGGGGGGGGGGGTGGAGTGGGGTGAGCTTGGCCTAAGGGCTTCAGGGCACAGAGCAGAGAGAGAGGCCCAGGAGGCAGGGGCCTGGCTAAAGGGTTAGCCCAGGCCTCCAGCTCTCTGGTTAAGCTCCCGTCAACAGCGCTTCCTCCATCAGACATTGTTACAGTGGAAAATCAGAGGGGCTGGCTAATAACTTGTGAAATTTATCAGATTAATAGCCATATGAAAGTCTGGCTGGCAAAAAATTTCCTTTAGAGGCCCCTAAACTTTAGCTGTCATATTCAGGTTTCCAGGAGGCCAAATGGTGAGGAGTCATACCGTTTCCAGTCTGAGAAACCCATCTTCATTAAATCTGCACCACAATGAGTTACTTTAAATATTATTTTCCAGCTGAAAGTATTGTGAATATTGTTTACTCCTTTCATATTTTGATCACATTTCATAATGTTCGGGTGGATGCGCTGGGGTAAAGGCTCTGTTTACTCAGATGTGGAGACAGGAGATGGGCACTTCCAATGCCTTCCTTGACTCCAGTGAAGAGCAGGGAGGGCGTCTTTAATAATAAGGCTGATCCATGCTATGGGTTGAAAGTCCATAATAAGCCAAAGCAGGTGGAAGGTATTTGCAATGCATGAAACAGCAAAGAATACAGAAGAGCAAACCAAGAGTGAATACAGATGGCCCAATGGGAAGGGGGCTGAATACGCGACCAAGAGGGGGTGTGGCAGGTGCCCCATCCTGCTGGCATCGAGGGCTTGTAACTGCGGCCTGCAGTCCCAGGTCAGGGCCCCCTTGCTGACCCCCTGGCCGCAGCCCACCCTGGCCCATACTCACAGGCGCCTGGAGGACCTCCTGAAGCCAAGCGGGAGACCTCACCCTGGGGCCCGCTGGGGCGGATGACTGGAGCGGGAGGAGCGGCTGATGGGCCGGGCCCCATCTCCGGGAGGGGCAGCTCTGTGTGCAGGCCGCACCCTGGAGTGCCCGCGGGTCCTCGGAGGGGCCGCCCCTCCTGCTTTCTGCCCTCCTCATTCCTGCAGCATCGCAAGAGCACCCATCCCAGGCTCTGCATCAGGGACACCTGCCCCAAGAGACAGCACACCATCAGCATACCTGTTGGGAGGGCTCAGATCCAAAAGCAGGAGCGAGGACGTGGAGAGACGGGTGCCCTGGTGCAGTGCGGGTGGGAACAGAAAATGGTGCAGCTGCTGAAGAAAACAGTCTGGAGCCTCCTCAGAACTGAACACGGACCCACCATGGGACCAGCAATCCCACTGCCGGGCACGTGCCCAGAGGAGGGGCGAGCGGGGCAGACACTCACACCTGCCTGTCCACAGCGGCCACAGCGTGGAAGCATCCCGTGTCCATGGACAGAAAAACGGGTAAGCAAGACGAGGCCCATCCACACGAGGGGATATCACCCCGTCCTTAAAAGGAAGGAAATCCTGACACCAGCTACGACACGGATGAGCCTTGCAGACATTATGCTAAGTGACATAAGCCGGTCACGAAGGGACAAGCACGCGATTCCACTTGTATGAGGTCCCTGGGGTCGTCAAACCCTGGAGGAAGAAATGGCAGCCCACTCCAGTATTCCTGCCTGGAGAATTCCATGGAGAGAGGAGCTTGGCGGGCCTCAGTCCATGGGGTGGCAGAGTCGGACTCGACTGAGAGACGAAGCGCCGCACAGCGCGGTGAGTCTTAGCGCCAGAGTAGAATGGGGATGGGGTGGGGAGAGCTGGTGTTTAACAGACAGAAAGGTGGACGGAAGTCTGGAGATGGTGGTGATGACCTCACCAAGCGTGAAGGCGTCTCAAACGACCAAACTGTGCACTTAAAGGCGGCTCCAGCGGTAAACCTATGGTGCCCGCGCACCGTAGACTAAGGCTCACCTCTCCCTCAGCTCCCGTGTTCAGGCAGGCCTCAGGGTGACGGTGTCGGGGCCTGGGGTCTTCAGGAATGGACTAGCGCCCTAATAGCAGGCAGCTCCCCCACGTGAGGACCCCAGAGGCAGGGCCGGCCGCCCATGCAGGGGCCGGCGAGTGGGTCCCCGCCCGGCAGGGAGCCTTCTGTCTCCACCTGGGGCGCCCGGGCTCAGAGCCGCGACAAGCGCGGCTGTTGATAAGCCCGCAGGCTGTGCCGGGCGGTCACCGGGGCCAGGGCCGGCCGGGCGCGTATTTCACCACAGTTAGGGATCTTAGATGCTAATCAACCCCTTCAGCCACAGGCCGCTTACCGAATGGCTGGGAGTTACCCGGCCGACAGAAGGCTGTGGGGCAGAGGGGACCTCAGCACCTGGGGGACCCTGACAGGGGGCTGCCCGCAGACGGATGCTCACCTTGCGAGAAAAGACAGAGAAGAAGGAAAACAGGAAGCAGGCGGGCAGGGAGGCAGGGAGGAGGCTGCAGCCCCCGAGGGCCAGAGGCCCCCGGCCCTGGGCTGCGGAGACACGGAGAGGAGGCGCCTCGGTGAGGACGCGCCCCCCTGCCCCCTCCGTCCCCCGTGAGGACATGCCCCCGTGAGGATGGACAGGCAGGCAGGCGAGGGGCCTCCTCCTCCAGAAGCCCCTTCCTCAGCTCTGCCATCCCGCGCCTTCGCCTGACTCCAGCTCTCAGCCTGGAGGTCGCTTCCTTGAAGAGTGCTCCTTGGTCACTTGATGGGCGCCCTGATGTCCATCTTTCCCCTGCAGCTGCTGGGGAACCACTACCGACCGTCCCTGGCCTGAACCCCGCTCTCTTCCCTCTGTCCACTGAGAACCACTCAGGCCTCCCCCACTCTGTCCCCCTGTCCACTGAGAACCACCCCTGGCCTTGCCCCTGACTCTGTCCTAACAGTCAGTGGTGTGCACTTCTCAGCTGGATGAGTGAGTGCCCAGCCTGGACACCATCATCTTAGAAACACTTGGTGACCCCAAATAGGAGAGCGGTGGTCCCAGGCCCCCTGTCCATCCCACCACCAAACACCCTGATTTTGGGGGCTGGGTGAGGGCTCATAGGAGGGCAGAGGGTGGGGTGATTGATTTGACATTATATTATATCCATGGATCAGAAGTTCTTAGGCCCCCGTTTCAAAGACTCACCCAATATCTCTGGTTAACATTTCTTAGAAAACCTCCATAGATTTGTTGTTTTCACTAGAATGAAATCACATCCTAGTGAAATGTGATTATTTCACATGTTCTATGTGGAATACATATATATGATATATTCTGTGTATCACACAGAATAACCAAAACACAGGTCTTAAAGGTTAGCAGCTGCCCCTGCGTGACACGGAGCCTTACGCAGGCGGCTGGGCAGCAGCGTCCAGGTGGGAGTCAGAGCCCCAGCTCCTGGGTCCTCACCTCCTGCGGAGCGTCGCCCACGGCAGCCATCATGGGTCACGTTGGGGTGGCAGACACGAGGGGCCTCCTCTGGAGCCGTCGTGGAAAGAGAACTCTTTCAGATCTACCAGAAAACGTTAGCTCTCCAGAAAGACCTCTGAGAAGTAGTGGGACAGTGGAAATATAACAGGAAGAGAGTGTGACATGTCGCTTTTAGGACAAGGAAGGCGTGGCTCCGTACCCGTCACCCCGGCGGGCCGGCCCGAGGCTGGACCTGCTGCCCAGGGGTGAGGAGTGGAGCATGCTCAGGGCCACCTGTGGAGGTGGGGAAACGGGTTTCCGCAGGCATTTGTCTTTAGAAAGGGCTCCCAGGTGGCTCAGTGGTAAAGAATCGCCGACAATGCAGGAGATGTGGGTTCAATCCCTGGGTTAAGAAGATCCCCTGGAGAAGGAAATGGCAACCCACTCCAGTGTTCTTGCCTGGGAAATCCCATGGACAGAGGAGCCTGGGGGGCAATAGTCCACTGGGCCGCAGAGAGTCGACACGACTGAGCGACTAACACTTTCACTTTGTCCTTAGAAAACCAAGAAAAGGAATCACGCAGACCAGTAGTCTAAGATCTGTAACACTGTCCACGACGATAAAAGCTGGGAAAGAGGTACATGAGGGGTGAGGGAAACTACGGTGCAGCCACGCAAGGGCACCGAATGCCGTGGGGGCATGACGCACGTGCAGTGAGACAGGAGCTGCTCCGAGCACATCCTAAGAGGAGAAACGCAGCTAGGGGACAAAACTCAGGGCAGGGAGTTACAAGGATGGAGCGCCCGGTTCACTAAAGGGGTGGAAGCGAGAGCCTGGGTAAATACACCCCAAATCAGTGGTGACACCTGGGGGGCAGGGCAGGGCAGCACATGTTTACATCAACATTTTATTCTCTTTCCTAGGGGTTGTTCTAACACAGTGAGCATGAGTGAGGTTCAGACTGAAACAGATACTGTCAGATGGCGGAATAGAAGGAAGTGCGCACATCTTCTCCTGTAAGAATACCAAAATCATAGCTAGTTGCCAACAACCATCCACAGGAGGATGTTCAGCTCAGTTCAGTCGCTCAGTCGTGTCCGACTCTTTGCAACCCCATGAATCACAGCACGCCAGGCCTCCCTGTCCATCACCAAGGCCTGGAGCTCACTCAGACTCACGTCCATCGAGTCAGTGATGCCATCCAGCCATCTCATCCTCTGTCGTCCCCTTCTCCTCCTGCCCCCAATCCCTTCCAGCATCAGAGTCTTTTCCAATGAGTCAACTCTTCTCATGAGGTGGCCAAAGTACTGGAGTTTCAGCTTTAGCATCATTCCTTTCAAAGAGCACCCAGGGCTGATCTTCAGAATGGACTGGTTGGATCTCCTTGCAGTCCAAGGGACTCTCAAGAGTCTTCTCCAACACCACAGTTCAAAAGCATCAATTCTTTGGCGCTCAGCCTTCTTCACAGTCCAACTCTCACATCCGTACATGACCACAGGAAAAACCATAGCCTTGACTAGACAGACCTTAGTTAGAACCCACCAAAGAAATGATACCCCACATCCAAGAATGAAGGAGCAGCTGCAGTGAGATGTAGGAGGGGACGCGATCACAGAAAATCAAATCCCATACCCACTGGATGGGTGGCCCACAAGCTGGAGAACAATAACACCAAGACGTTCTCTCTCTGTTGCGAAGATTCTAGGCCCCACATCAGATTTCCCAACCTGCGGGTCTGGCAAAGGGACTGGGGGTCCCCAGGGAATCTGACTTTGGGGGACAGCGGGATTTGACAGTCTTTTACTAATTCTAGAAGGTCTGTGGATTGGAGCATCTAGTGGATGAGCCCTGCACGGCCTGAGTTGCCAGGATGTTTAAACTCTGAGCAGAGGAAGTGGGGAGGGGACAGGCTTCTCCATGGAGTCTTTGCTGGTGACTCTCAGAGCGCCAGAGTCTCCGTGGCCCAAACACCACAGTTCAAAAGCATCAATTCTTCGGCGCTCAGCCTTCTTCACAGTCCAACTCTCACATCCATACATGACCACAGGAAAAAGCATAGCCTTGACTAGACGGACCTTAGTCGGCAAAGTAATGTCTCTGCTTTTGAATATACTATCTAGGTTGGTCATAACTTTTCTTCCAAGGAGTAAGCGTCTTTTAATTTCATGGCTGCAGTCACAATCAGCAGGGATTTTGGAGCCCCCCCAAAATAAAGTCTGACACCGTTTCCACTGTTTCCCCATCTATTTCCCATGAAGTGATGGGACCGGATGCCATGATCTTCGTTTTCTGAATGTTGAGCTTTAAGCCAACTTTTTCACTCTCCTCTTTCACTTTCATCAAGAGGCTTTTGAGTTCCTCTTCACTTTCTGCCATAAGGGTGGTGTCATCTGCATATCTGAGGTTATTGATATTTCTCCCGGCAATCTAGGACAAGGCTGTGGTCCTAGTGTGATTAGATTGACTAGTGTTCTAGTCAATACTATGACAAGTACTACACAAAGAGCCAAGTAGGGGGGATGTATTAGAGAGAGGCTAGAGGTTACTTTATTTGGGTGTGCTCAGGGCCCTCTGAGGAAATGATACTGACTTTGAGATCTGAATGATGATGAGGCAGTCATGTGCATATTTAGGGGGTTAGCATTCCAGGTACAGCTCAAAGGCCACAAAACAACACTAAATGGGTATACAAGGCTGTGGTTTAGTGTCAACACAGTAGAAGAGATGATTTCTCAGAGAGCAGCCAGACACAAGGAATTTGGAAGTTATTCTGAGTATACTGGGAACTGACTGGAAGATTTTAAGCAGGGAAAAGATTTTATCAATGTACCATTGAAAAAGATCACTCTGACTGCTGTGGACGATGGGTTGTGTAAGGACAAGAGTGTAAGAAAGGAGGTCAGATAGGAAACTGCTGCTGTCACTGACATGAAAGACTGTGATAGCTTAGATCAGGATAAGGATAGCAGAGATGGAGAGAAATGGATGCACGTAGAATTTATTTGGGGGATAGAAATAATAGGACTAGGTATTTCTATGTGATTAAAGTGAGAGAAAGGATTGAGGGATGATTCTTAGAGCTTGGGGTTGAACAACATCATGGTACTTTATTACAAGACAAGGAAGATTGGAGGTAAAGCAGGTTTGGGGAGGAAAATCAATGTTCAGTGTGAAGTATGTAGGTTTGGAGGGAAACGAATCAATGTTCAGTTCAAAGTACTTAGATGATGCCAGTAAAGATGGCAAACAAATATTATATACAGAGTTGAATAACCAGGGACACTACACAAGTTCCCTCAGCTAATCTGTGTTGGTCATACAGGAGAAGAGAGAAATAAACCTTTTTGTGTTAAGCTACAAAGATTTGGGGGTTCATATGTTACTGTAAGCACAACTTAGTCTATACTGACTACTATAGCCAGAGAAATGGATTTAGGCATTTTCAGTAAAGGATACTACCTGAAACCATGGGAGTGGACATAATAACTTAAGGAGAAGTGTAGATGGAGAGGAAAAGCGAGTCTGGTCTGGAACTCGAATATGATCTAACACACAGGTATTGGGTAAAAGAGGATTGTGTGATGCCTAGGAAGCTAAGAGAAGAAATGAGGTGTAAAAACGGCATCCGTAGAGTGCAAATCCTGAGTATTTGAGCAGAGGGGTGATTTTGAAGGATGAATGGACATTTCAGCCCTTCCCTGGTGGCTCAGATGGTGGGGAATCCATCTGTAATGTGGGAAACCTGGGTTCAGTTCTTGGGTTGGGAAGATCCCCTGGAGGAAGGCATAGCAAGCCCCTTGAGTACTCTTGCCTGGAGAATCCCTATGGACAGAGGAGCCTGGCGGCTACAGTTCATGAGGTTTCAAAGAGCTGGACATGACTGAGTGACTAAGCACACAACACATGGACATTGCAATGTCTGTCACGTTTTACCTAGATTGTTAGTTGTGTGAAAGAGTCTGTGCTGTGATTTTTTAAGAATGGAATCATGAATGGAACATAGCACACTGTGAAAATGCCAAAATGGTAAGCTATTTCAAGCCAGCGGGTCACAAAATCTGAGGAGTTTTTCTGTTTTTTTTACCTATGGTTCTGATTTTGGGCCAGATAGATCCAATCTGGGAAGCTGACACTAGGTTAGATGCTTCTCCTGGAGGTTTCCACCATATCCACACGATGCCTCTGAAGCTTCTCTATACTCACTCGCCATCACTCACTCAGTCATATATGACTCTTTGAGACCCCCATGGACTGTAGCCCACCAGACTCTTCTGTCCACGAAATTGTTCAGGCAAGAATACTAGGGTGGGTTGCCATTTCCTACTCCAGGGGATCTTCCTGACTCAGGAATCAAACCCACATCTCCTTCAGCTCCTGCTTTGGTTGGCAAATTCCTTACCACTAGTACCCCTGGGAAGCTTGTTCTACCGAAATTTAACTGTCTGCTTCCTTGGATAATCTTCTCCTGGACTCTCCCCAGTGCTCACAAAAGTATCTGACACAAAGCAGGTTCTCAGTCAGTGTTTGTTCAATGAATGTGCAGTCTTGACTGGCACCCGGCAAGGTCAACTCACACACATGTAAGGTGATAAAGGTCCTGATTGTCACAAACATGAGGTGATAAGTGTTTCTTTTAATATCATATGACCAAAGGAAACCTAAAGTTTTTGTTCAGATTCTTCATGTAGTTAGTCCATCAACAAGTACTGAGTGCCTGCAGTGAAACAGAAGCTGAAAATTGAAGGGAAGGAAGGAAGTGTGTTTCTCAGCCTCTACCCTCTAGGAAGAACAATGAAGTTGAGAGAACTAGGCTAATGGCTAGGAAAGCTTTCGAGAACAGTATGAGATGGTGTACAGTTAATTGAAAAACCGAATGGCACAGACAGTGAACATTATAGGAGTTTTGTAAAGGGAAAAAATAAATATATGTGAAATGAAATTAGGTCTAGGAAAATTTCTTAGGGGAGGTCAGATCTGTAAGGCTGAGGAGGGAGACATGGAGAGGTGCTGAATCAGAGCTTCATAGACTGTGAAAGGGCGAGTGAGGAGACCCTTGAAACCAGAGGGAAGAGTGTTATCAGACAGTGGCAAGAAACAGGGCTGGAAAGAGGATGGAGCCAGAGTGGGAACGATTTCAGGACTCAGCAAAATAATTTATGCCATTTATTCTTTCAGTCATGAATTTTTTCTTTTCTTTTTTTTTTGCGGGGAGAGGGTATTGTTCTGGGTCTTCATTGTAGCATGTGAACTTCTCTAGTTAAAGCTCGGACTTCTCTAGTTACAGTGCATGGGCTTTGTTGCCTTGAGGCATGTGGGATGTTAGTTTCTTGACCAGGGATCGAACATGCATGCTCTGCACTGGAAGTCAGATTCTTAATCACTGGACCACCAGAGAAGTCCTGCGTTCATGAACTACTTACTGAGTGCCCACTATGTGCAAGGCACTGTTGGGTGTGTACCTAGTCCCTAACCTCACTGGGCTTAAATTCTTGATGAGAAGATAGATAATAAACATTGAAACAACTGTGTAACAAAATTTCAGATTGTGTTACACACAGTGAAGCAAAGTAAGGCAGGATAAGAAGATACAGAGAAATGAAACCTGCCCTTCTCTTTCTATAGTTGAGGATAGGGGAAGGCTATTCTGAAGAGCTGATATTTATGAAGGGACCAAGTGACAAGATGAAGAGAATAGAAAGTTCCTGAGAATCAAAGTGACACAGTAAAGAATATTTCAGGAAGATAACACATGCTATGGAGAAAGGTGGACAGTCAATGAGGTAGTACCAAGGGAAATGATGTAATTCAGAATCTAAGATGAATATAAGAGAAAGTTTTAGTTATGAAGTTTCTGTTGTATACTTTTTTTTTCAACATAGTATGTATTGGGAAATTTTTGTTTGCTAGAAAATTGGGTATTATAGTTTAAATGATTAAGAAATGACAGAAAGCTCTTCTCTTTGTTCCACCTCATATATTACAGTCAAGAACACTGTAGCTTGCAATCTGTTGGCAATATTGTCATTTCCAACGTTTTTTATCCTTTCTACCTGTAAAGGGACATGTTGACCATCAGAGACTGGTGTCCTTGGAAAACAGCAAAATAGAAGTTAGAGGCTCTCTTGCCCATCTCATCAAAGTTAGGCCTATGAGTATTGTGTGGCTTTGTGCCCAGTAGAAAAGGATTAGGGTTGCCAAATCTTTGGATAATAATAAGTTCCAATCTACAGAACACCTGGTCTTTACAAACCAAGTCATTATGAATGTAATCCAAGTTGTCACCCCAGGGGTTTTATTGTTTCCAAATTAATCAGAGTCATTTCTTATATATATGGAGGTTGCCTGCTCATGTTCTCTTTTTTAGTGTGGGTAGAGTGACCACCTCTCCAATTTGGCTATGGCTTGGTGATGTCAGAAAGCTGTGGGGAAGAAGGGATCATCCATCAGAGCCTAGATCTTCTTGGTCAGTAAATATTATTGGAGGCTGAGCAGCAAAATAGAGAACTCAGAGGACACTGGCCATGGAGGGAGAATTTTAGAAAAAGGTTCAGAAGTAAAGGTCCCAGAGCTGGTCATATGAGGGTGGGGGGCATGCTCATCGCTCTTCATCCCATTCACAGACCAGATGTGTGACAAGAAAACAGACCTAGGGTCCAATGACTGAAGTCGAGAATTTAGGATTTTGGATCCTGAGGTAAGCAACTGGATGCCAGCCTTGGGTAGAGGTAGGAAGGCAGAAGGAAGAGATGGACAGGCCTTTAAAATACCCCTCTACCCACGCTGTTCTCTTTGTTTCCATTCAGCCATCCTCATCTCTTGCCTGGACCACTGTACATTCCACTCTTGCTAATCTGTCTTTGTAAAACACGCAGGTGATCTTCTTTAAAAAAAGTATATTTATGTACTTATTGTTTTGACTGTGCCAGATCATAATTGTGGCACCTGGGATCTGCAATCTTTGTTGCAGGATGTGAGATCTTAGTAGTGGCATAGGAACTCTTAGTGGTGGCATGTGGGATCTAGTTTCCTGACCAGGGATCGAACCCAGGGCCCTTGCACTGGGGGCGCAGAGTCTTGGCCACTGGGCCCTCAGGGAAGTCTCTTCGAAAGGTCTCAATTAGACTGTGTCATCCACTAGCTTACAGGACTGGCAAGTTCTGCCCAGCCTGCCCCTCTGCCCTATGTCATGAGATGTTCCCCCAAGCTCACCAGTCTGTAGCTCTTTTAGGTCCTAAAGAGTTCTCTGTGTGCCAAGTTTCCAAACCACAGGGTCTTTGGTCCTGTTGTCTGCCTTTTCTCTCCTCTTGGCTGCTATCTACTTATATGCGATGCAGTGTCTCTTAGGGGTTAAAAATTGTACACATGACTGCCTGATCAAATCCTAGGTCTCTACCCATCAGCCATGTGCCTTTGAATAAATTGCTTAAACTCTGTCTCCATTGTAAAAAAACAAACTTGATCACAGTGCCTACCTCATGGACCAGTTATGAGGATTAAATAATATTTGTAAAGGACTTAGCCCATACCTCATATCTAGAAAAATAAATGTTAATAAATGTTCAATACATGTTAATGTGCTTAGTCACTCAGTCGTGTCCAACTCTTTGTGATCCCATAAACTGTAGCCCACCAAGCTCCTCTGTCCATGGAGATTCTCCAGGTTGCTATGCCTTCCTCCAGGGGATCTTCCCAACCCAGGGATTGAACCCAGGTCTCCTGCATTGCAGGCAGATTCTTTACCATCAGAACCATGTAATTTACCTCTTGTCCTTTGGATCTCAGCCTAAACATTGTTTCCTCTGAGAGCACCCACCTGAGTTTCATCCTTCATTTCTATTCCCCTATACTCCACTGCATCCTTTTCCACAAAAGTTGTTTCTTTCTTTTTGTACGTTTGTTATCATTTGAATGCCTGTTTGTTTGTTGTCTGATGGCCCCGTTAGATTGTATGAGGGGCCATCTATGAGGGAAGGACCCCGCCACAGACAACCACCATGTTGCACAGTGCCAGGTTCGTGGAAGACACTCAACAAACGTCTTGACGGGTGAGTAACTAGGGCTTGTGTCTCAGGACTAAGTTGGTCTGTGAATACTCAGTGTCCAAGGGAAAAGTGTTGGTGCCTCTGCGGGACTGAGCAGGGCCAGAAGCCAGTGGAATTCCACTTCATTGCTTTTCAATACACAGTCTTTACGTTGTATTTTAAGACGTTGACACATCAAAACCACATTACTGGATCAAGCTCAAAACTTACATTTGTACGCCAAGATGAAGTGCTCTTTTTTGGCAGGAAAAAAAAAAAGTTCAGATTTGCTATAGAACCTCATCTAACCTGGAATTGGCCTGAATGAATTGTGTAAATGAAGCAATCATGGTTCCCCCTACCTCCCCACTCCACTTCTGCTTCCCAAGGTGACTGAGCAGTTGACTCAATTCACTGCTTTCAGAGATGGGCTAATGTAGACCTGGGCAGTGACTTCCTGAGTGCAGAGCCCAAGATACTGGCTCAGGCTTGCATTTCTCTCTCTGACTTAAAAATTGGACTGCTTTTTCTGCATGCCTTTATTATCCCTTATTTATTTAATGCCAATGCTTCTCTGTTCTATGTACACAGCACTTTCCTATCCAAGCTTGTTAGACTATATGGAGAAGATGGTGTTCAGAAAAAACAATGAGAAATATGCACAAAACCGAAAATAAACTCCAGTGTTGTTTGGCTAGTATAGACTTGCTTTCCTCTGTGGCTCCTCCTTGTTTCTCATCAGGGACTCCATCCCAAGAGACCTCCTCCCACCTCCTCTCCTCTTTCATTGTATTGTTTCCTTTCATCCTTCCTGGAAGCCTAGAGGGGATTAGAGGCTTTGGCATCTGTGTGTGAGGAGTTGTGGGAATGTATAATCTCCAATTTATTTTCCATTTGGAATATTGATCTATTTCTTACACATAATAATGGCACATATTTTTTCAAGGCCACCTTCTTCCAAATTCTTTGTTTGGTCATCCCCCCTAGCCCCCACCCATCCCCCCAACCTTCACTGAAAACATCTCTGTCCCTGCCTAGATTATCCTTTTAATCTAGATTTTGAGGGATGTATTTTTATTAAAAACCAAAAGCTGACTGTTTTGGCAGGAAACTCGTATGCTCAGTAAAATGTGTATTTAAAATATAAATTGGGAATATGAGCTAGAAACATCTGCTTTTTCCTTCTACCAGATTTTTGTATGCAATTGAACAATATTAGAGAAAGTTCAGCATCTTATACTATATAACTATACTGAGATACCTGTTGTTGGCACAGTGTCTTAATAAAAAGTGACAATTTTATAGTTTAGAGGAGTCAGTAAGCTAACAAGAGGCAGCAATGTTTAAAGTTCAAGGTTCTTTGTAATTTAGATATGATTTAGATTTTTATCCGTATGAGTTCTCTATTTTTGATTAAGAATCCCAATGTTTAGGACATGACTGCCATATAGGTATTATCTTTTATATTCTAGATTCAAAAAAGCAGGAGACCAAATGCAAACAGTGCAACAGAGAATGGAAGTTACTCTTCAAAAATCAAAATATTCTTATAAATACTATAATAATCACTGATATGGAGCAAGGAGTTAATGAGAATGGGCTAGCATATTAAATCAAAATGCACATTGAAATCAAATTCCTAGCCTAAAGAAAAACATATGTATTGGTGCCTCTGAAGAGGGAGGAAAATACAAAAGTGTAAAAACATGCATAAATGACATACTCAGAAGTGGGTCCTTGATGGCCTCTTTCTACAAGGATTGCAAACACAGATCTTTCTACCATTTGGATGTGTACATGGGATGTGGTCTGAAAACGCTGTGTTGATTCTGGAAAGACCAAAATTTGGAAAGCCAGGATGGAACAGTTCAGGAAAACAGACGTTTTTCTTTGGCTATTGTTCCTGAAGTTACTTAAATGAGACTCATTGGCTATTGATCTGTATATATTGAGATTACAATAAAACATAATGGACCAGTTTCTTTTTCCCCAGGCTCATAGGATTGGCATTTTATTTCTTGGGAGTGATAACCCATGGTCTTGAATTTGGGGAAATATTCTAGGATCTGGATGGCAGCTGATTTAAGAGAGTGATGTCAGAAAGAAAGGCACAATTCAGAGTGTGATGCCAGCGCTAACTGGGAGAATAGCAATTGCTGTTTAAAATATTAAACAAGGCAGTTTCCCTCTCCTGTTTTCAGTATCCAATCCCACAGCAAGGTGGATCAGAACCCCTCATCATCAGATTCCCATTTCCCTTTCCAGTGGCACTTACATTCTTTTATTTTTCCCCCCTGTGATAACCCTAGCTGCTCTGTTTATCTCTTAAATCTAATTTGCACTATGACATCAAGCTTTAATTTTCTCAGGATTATTTTGCTTCTTTTGAAGCAGCCATGGTGTGCCAAGCATTGGATAAATTTGAAAAGATACAATTCCTGCTGTTGCTGGGTTCACACATTTAAAGAGATATGACAGGCAAAATACCCTGTAATTGGCAATAGGTAGTCTTCATGGTTTTTTTTTTTTTTTTTTTTTTTTGGAGAAACTTCTTCATCTCTCTGAAGGATCCTAAGAAGTTCCCTAGATCAAAGTTGTCTAAAACCTGGAGGGTTTGGAATGGTGTCAGAGAGTAAGGGGAGGATTCTCAGCTGTGACTGCTCCAGCCTGCCCACGTGCTCTCTGCACGCCTGCCTTACCTGAGCGGACTTGGCTCTCCTCACGCGCCACTTGCCTTTACCACCCAGTTGCCATAGACTCTTCTCCCTCCACCGCCCCCCCAAGGACAGCACATCCGTGTCCACTCCTGCAGCCAGGACACGAATCCTTTGAAAAACAGGTTGAAACTAGGCTCGGGTCTGGGTGGGCTGAGAGTCTCTGGGAACCCCTCTAGGAGGAGATGTCCAGGCAGGTACGGACCATAGCTCGGGACACGCCCCCCTCCCCGCGCTCCCCCAATAACCCTGGATTTTCCCTTTTTCACCTATCCATCTAGGATGTTCTTTGTCTTTTTCCCTGTATCACTGAAGCCCTCTCGTGCCCGGGGACTGCAGAGGAAAGCCAGGCTATCCACAGGGCAGGACGACTCTGCCTGTGAGTGTTGCGTGTGTTTGTGTGCGCACGTGAGTGTGTATGTGTGTGCGTGTGTGTATGTGTTGCTGAGTAGCTTGGGATTATAACTGAGGAGTAAAGCACCCCCCACTCTCTTTGCCTTCTTTTCCCCTGCCACTTCTTAGATTCCCCCAAGGCGCAAAGTGCTTGCCCCTGCCCGAGGCTGTCGGAGGATGGGTACCCCGGGGCTCAGGCTGGTTGGGGAGTCCCTTCATCCGGCCCACGCCTGCACCCTGAAGCTTCAAAGTTGCAGACAACAGTCTTGAGGGGCAGAACTGGTGCTTGAGGCCGGTGCGCAGTGGCTGTCCTAGGGGAGGGGGCCGAGTGGAGGGTCGGGTGAGTGCACCGCTGGGAAAAGGGGAGGAGGAGATTGTGGAGGGGAGAAGAAAGAAGGGAGGGGAAGCGGGGAGCAGCTGCTGGGGGCGGTGAGGCGCAAGGTGGCTCCCAGTGGCCCGAGCCCCGCGGTTCCCGGGGATGCGCCAGGCAGCCAATGGCAGCGCAGAGGTGTACAGCAGATGGCGTCCGACTGCGCCGTTCCTTCCTCCTCCTCCTCTTCCTTCAGTGCTGAGGAGCCAGAGTCGCCGCCGGGTTGCCAGACGCTGGAATGGGTGGTCTCCCGATACGCACCACCATCTTTTTTGCACTCAGAAAGCTCGGAACTCAGCAGCTCCCAGAGGCTGCGGCAGCGACACGGGCGAGGCGGGTGAGTACCACCGCGCTGCACCGCAAGCCAGGGATGCCCGGCACCCGGTTGGCGAGGTGACCGGGGCGGAGGGGGGCGCGCCCCGGGCACAGACTTTGTTTTTTTCTCCCTGGGCAGCCTCCTTCTCTCCTTCTCCGGGCAGTACACTGGAACTTGCAAGCAGAGCTTCCCGGACACCTCTGGCTTGAGGCTGCAGAAAGGGCGGGCTGCCAGGGGCGCAGCGTGCGGAGACCCCTGGGCTGGGAAGGCGGAGGTACCCTACACACGATGGGCGCAGACCTCAGGCCACCGGACTGAGCTCTGGGAGTGGGACGGCAAGAGCTCTGCCCCCTACACTTCCAGCTTGCTTTGGGGGTGCTGATGAAGCCAGGGGTCCCCCATCCTGAGCGCAGAGCCTCGAAGCCCAGGATCAGAAAGCGTAGAGTTCTGCGGCTTTGCAAACAGGTTGACTGAGGGTTCCCTTTCCGTAGTTCTGACTGGGAAATCTGTGCGTGGGCGTTCAGTGCCCCGAGAGGATAGCCGAGCAAGCCAAGAAGTTTGCAGCTTCTTCTGATTTATCAGTGGAGTGTAGGGAAGCTGCAGCAACAGTTTATACTTCCACTGTCCCTGCGAGGGGTGAGCTGGGGAGAATGGGTCTTGTGGGTCTGGTGTTACATCACTCTGTTTATGAAGAGAGACCTGGGAACGGTGCTTGAGAGTAAGGGACAAGGAGGAGGACACGGGTAATCTCTAAAGCATCACCCATATGCTCCTGTCACCTTTCCTTTCTAACACCTCCAGTGTTATGAAAGTTATTTGAATATGCAAATGAACCCACCCTCTCCTTTGTGCAGTCCACAAAGTATGACTCTTGAAGTTGGAAAGCTTGGGGGGCAGGGGTGTTTGGAGAGGAAGGGTTAAGCTCTCTCAATCTCTTAGATCGAGGGAGAAAACTATTTCTGGGAAGGGCGGGTGGTACTTTTTCTTGGAATTATTCTGGGTATTCCTCAAGAGCTATAACAATTCAGTGATCTCTGGTCAAGGGGGAATTGACCAATATCATGTTACATTGACCTCTTCTATGGGAGATGCCAGGGTTATTAGGTGCTCTGTTCATTGCCAGAGTGATCTCCTGGTAGTTTACTGTTTGCATTTGTGCTCTTGTAAATGACAACCTGGCTGGAGAAGCCTTCTTGGTGTTTTTCAAGAGGGCATCTGTGGGTGCTGTGTTATCATGAAAATGGTAACCCATGTAGGCAGGATGCATGCTGGCATGGTTGTGGAGTGTCTGTTTGTGTGTGTGTAGGTGTGTGCACATGTGCATCTGGAATTTCTTTTGTCAGGCAATCTTTGGATGTCAAAGTGGTATGCTTCTCTCCCAGGACAGTAATGGTTTCTTGGGTAACTGGGAGGTAGTGATCTCCAGGGAGGCTCCTTTATATTCTGGACTATATTATAGCTGTTGGTTAAGGCTTCTTGAAAGCAACTTAGGATGTTCCTAAACAAATCAAGAAGTCCTATCCAGTGGTAAAGGAAGAGTCTCCTGTGTTTGTGGTTTGAAAACTATATAAAGTATGCGTCTTGAGGCTTCACTTTGATGCACTGCTATTTTTAACCTTGATACCATTAATATCAGCTGCCTTCTTTTAAAACTTCATTTGGCCAGTTCTCTGCTTTCTGTGGGTAGATGAGCCAACTGGGTAGATTAGAAAATGCCTGGAATTGGCTTCTGACTATGCCTGGGCATTGTGGATTTTTTTTCACCCGCCTGCTGGGAGTTGGGGACTGGAAACTCTTCTTTTAATTTAAGTGAAAAATAATTTTGAAGATAATTCTCTTGACCCTGTAACAACATATACAGATAAAACTGTTGACTTAGAAAATGTGGAAGAGTCTTGTTTTTTTAACACAAACAGTTCCAGCAGTTGTGAACACCTGCAAACCATTCAGGGTTCTGAAGATTTGCAGTTAAGCCGTGATGAGGACTTGGAGATGTGTGGTCCAGCAAAGGTCTGCCAATGACTGATAGACCTTCAAAGTCCATTTCAGTGGTTCAGAAAAAGTGGGCTTACTTTATATCGACTTTAATATTTAAATTCATACTTGGAAAATTATCTTTATAGTATTTCATAGTCTTCAGTACTCACCCTCATTATTTTTTTAAAGGTATTTTGTAGTTTACTTGCTCAATGTTTATGTTTAGTAGACTAAAGCTTAGTATGCTCAGGTGGTGCTAGTGGTAAAGAACCCCCCTGCCAGTGCAGGAGACATAAGAGATGCAGGTCCAATCCCTGGGTCAGGAAGATCCCCTGGAGGAGGGCATGGCAACTGACCCCAGTATTCCTGCCTTGAGAATCCCATGGACAGAGGAGCCTGGTGGGCTACAGTCCACAGGGTAGCAAAGAGCTGGACACAAACTGAAACGACTCAGCACTGCACATCTCATTAAAGCAGGACCATGTTTCTTTTGCCTATTTCCATATTTTCAGTACCTAGCAGGACCTAGGTATGCCTGTGTTGGTGTATGCTTAGTTGCCCAGTCCCATTCAACTCTTTACAACCATGTGGACTATATCCCACCAGGCTCCTCTATCCATGGGATTCTCTAGGCAAGAATACTGGAGTAGGTAGCCATTCTCTTCTCCAGGTGACCCAGGGACCGAACCCTAGTCTCCTGCATTACAGTGGATTCTTCACCATCTGAGCCACCAGGGAAGCCCCAGCCCCATTATTTTTAGTGAACGTTGTTTCTTGTTAACTAGCTGAAGAGCTAAGAAACAGAGAGACTGTTAGATGGGCAGACAATAATTGTTGATGATAAAAGCAATATAATCACAGTCTCCAGTTTTGAGGATTGACATTAATAAATTGGCAACTGAAGATACCTTTCTGTTCTGTGCTGAGTGTGCCTTTTGAAAGAAAGAGGTAAAGAATTAGAGAAAAATGATACTGCTAAAATGTACTTCATGAGAAAGCCTATTAAGGACCTTGTCTACTTGCTTCAGATTCTGTTTCTGAAGGAATTCTTTTATTAATATCTGCTTAAAAAACTTTGTCCTTAAATAATAGACTGAATAAGCAGGATAAAAAGATAGGAACTAAGCGAGTGAAAGAGGAGTGTCCAAACAAACAAGCAAAAATTTCCAAGACATGTAACTCATTTTAATTATATTTCACAAACTGAAGCTGAAGTCATTTGATTCCTTCAAAGAAAATATCTTTCCCAAACTACAATTTTGCTGTTCTGCACACCTTTATAAAGATTAGGCATGAAAGTAATAACATCATCTCAAAAGTTTGAATAGAATGATGAAAAATAGTTGACTGGTCCTATTGAGTTAAGAGTCAAAACGACAAATGATACAATATGTTAAGTACACGATCAAGATGAACAGATTAAAAGATTCTAAGCAGTGACAACTATACTATTAATACTTGGTGGAGAAAAGCACAGCACCATTGACAGCATAGCTCCAGAGACACTCTCCAGGCAAAGTATAAAAAATGGATCTTTGACTAAATAGAGGGTATTACAGCATCCAAAACTATTTACATGAGCTACTTAGATATCTTTTTGGATCTTTTGGATATGAATTGCACATAAGTGTTTTATACTTTTAAAGAAGACATTTGCCCAGATTATAGCTATAAAAGAAGCAGCCGCATTCCCTTTAACACCAGGCAGCTTCCCAAATATAACACAGGTCCTTAATTTAGTGCTGTTAACAGGATTATATCTAAGTGATAATTAACACGTTAAACCTGTGAAAGTAGAGGATTTTCAACTCTACTTTTAATTCTAGAAATTGAGAGTTCAAGTAGGATTAGTGTTTTTGCACCTGTGAAGTCTGTGGCAACCTTGCTCCAAGACGATAAATATTGTATTCACCCTTTAAATTTTCTCATTTGTTGGGATTATTTTGTTGATGTTTTGACTAGCATTTTCATGGATGGTTATTCATAAGAGCTAACAGTAGCTATTGATGAAAGCAAGCCAAAGAGGATTAGGTGCATTTCCCTTCAGCTTGTATGTAGCTTTTGACAGAGGAGGAAATAGAGATCACAGTCCTTGAATCCTAGGATTGCACTTGCATTTGGAGCCATGTTGCCTGGAGCCAGCCAGGTAAATAAAATATAGATACTTAGTTATTTTCATCCATTGTAATCCGCTGATGATTTGTTATGAGCATTCTCTAGCAACTAGGTCAAGCAATTCATTTGAAGGGGAAAATAGAATATTAGTGAAATCCAGTTACTTCGTGTCTTTTTTTTAAAATGGGTATACTATTTTATTAATGTTCAAACTTCACCACGAGTTCAAGTATATGCTAGCCTTATGTTCAGACTGTTGAATGAAGACTGAAAATGGACAAAGTTTTAAGGGTGCAGTGTATTGAACACTGCACAATATATTAACTAGATAACCTCGAGGGTTGTGTGACTATGTATTTAGGACCACAAGTATAGGAAGAAGCCCTGGAAGTTGAGGAAAAACCTGCCATTCAGGACTGAACAGAGGTCTTTGGTTGCTGACAGAGTCTCCCCTTGACTTCAGACTTGAGAGAAACCGACAGAGTCTGTCAGTGTACAAAAACCACTGAACTTAGGGCAAACAGTAACAGGATAGATTGCCCAGAGCCAATTCGGATTCTGGGGGCCCTGGATTGGCTGGAGGTTGGGATATGTTCCAGCCAGAAGTCCAGGACCTGTAGAGAGAAGCCATCTACTGAAAATCATGCATTTCAAACAAATTCCTGAGATGCTTTTCCCAAAGCAGGGTATTTCATGTCTTTTGGTCCACTTCTGAAGCCAATCCTAGAGATGCTGGAGAATAGAGTTTCTTTGGTGGCCAGGACTCAGGCTTACTGAAGGGATGGAGGAGTCAACTCAGGTTCAGTTTGTAAGCCAAACAAGTCATCCAGCCCATAGAAAAACTACTATATTTTAAGAGTAGGTGTGTGCTCTTGTGATGAAAAACAGCAACGACAACAGCAACAGCAATACAGCCCCTTTAAAACTTTTCATCTCACTTTTGGTCATTAGCTTATTTAACATTTTTTTTTTTCCTGTGATGTGGGAGTCTGTAGACTTTTTTGAAATTTAAAAAAAAAGTGGGGGTCTTCCCATCAGAAAAGGACCAGGTTCAGTTTGTAAGCCAAACAAGTCATCCAGCCCATAGAAGAACTACTATATTTTAAGAGTAGGTGTGTGCTCTTGTGATGAAAAACAGCAACGACAACAGCAACAGCAACACAACCCCTTTAAAACTTTTCATCTCACTTTTGGTCATTAGCTTATTTAACATTTTTTTTTCCTGTGATGTGGGAGTCTGTAGACTTTTTTGAAATTTAAAAAAAAAAAGGGGGTCTTCCCATCAGAAAAGGTTGGACTTTGACTTAGATGTGAGGATTAGTGAGAATGAAGAGATGTCCCCTACATCGTCAAGGCTGTCATTGTTGAACTTAGTTATTTTGCATCAAGGAGCATGATGCCTTCTTTTGATTTTGCCTCTCTAGGCATGTTTTAATTATGAGCCTCTTGTAATTAAATATGCTGCAGCTAAAAACAGAATGCTGAGTAACTAATGCATAAATGATCCTTCTATGCCTTCACTGGAAAGCAGCTCTTTGCTGTGTTCTGCGACTCGTCTGCGTGAGGGTTGGCTGCAGATTTGTGCCCTAGTGTTATGTTATTGAACAATTCATTATTTCTGGAAGAATCACAATGTTGGGAAAAGCTCTTAACTTCATGGTAGTCAGGCACCATTGCTTGGTAGCCTTCACTGGAAAGCAGCTCTTTGCTGTGTTCTACAACTTGTCTGCGTGAGGGTTGGCTGCAGATTTGTGCCCTAGTGTTATGTTATTGAACAACTCATTATTTCTGGAAGAATCACAATGTTGGGAAAAGCTCTTAACTTCATGGTAGTCAGGCACCATTGCTTGGTCTTCAACTGTAGTTTTGGAGTGATGCAGATTTGAATTTAGGTTTCTTTCAGGTGGTTATTTTGAAAACTATACCATGTAATACACATAAACGAAAGATTTTAATTATAGTAAGACTAAAGCTTGGAGTAACCTCTGCTTGTAGAGTTGGTTCCTGGGCTCTCCTCTATTGATTTCTGCCTTGGTTGCTTACGTTAGACACATTCCGGGTGATTTGGCCACTGATATGGTCTTGCATGTGCATGCGTGTGTGCTCAGTTGCTTCCATGTGTCTGACTGTTTATGACCCTGTGGACTGTAGCCTGTCAGGCTCCTCTATCCATGGATTCTCCAGGCAAGAATACTGAAGTGGGTTGCCGTGCCCTCCTCCAGGGGATCTTCCTGACCCAGGGATCGAACCCGCGTCTCTTAGTCTCCCTCACTGGCAGATGGGTTCTGGGAAGAACCTGATACAGCCTTGCTGGTTGTAAAAATATTGAAATATGTACCAGTAGGTAAACAGGTATTCTAAGCCCCCTGAGGACCCTATTACCACCTCAGTCCTATGGCTATTCCCCTGACATCTCTTAGATCATCTCTTATTACAGCAACTCAGACAGATACTACTTGGTGTGGCGGAAGGGCCTGGGGACCCACCCCAGGGGTATTGCTAGAATCTGTTCTGGTTGGTTGTCACTTGAAGCCCTGCCACTTGGTAAGTATTTCTAGTATCATCCCTTGATATTTTTTACTCATGACATGAATCAATGCAGCTATTGGTGTTATCAAGTATTTGAACATGAAATCTGTTAAGTTTTTATTTTTTAGATCTCTAACATTTATATCTGTTAAAAACATTAGCTATTAATGTTTAATGTTGAAAACATTTAGCTATTATTATTTGCATATAGTTATGTGAACAAAGAGCCCAGAGTACCTAGACCACTTTTGGTTGAGCTACCAATTTCTATAAAGCCACTCTGTTGTCATGTTGTGAAAATCACTCAGTCATGTCTGACTCTTTGTGACCCCATGGACTGTAGCCTGCCAGGCTCCTCTGTCCATGGGATTCTCCAGGCAAAAATACTAGACTTGGTTGCCATTCCCTTCTCCAGAGGATCTTTCTTGACCCAGGGAACAAACCCAGGTCTCCTGCCTTGCAGGCAGATTCTTTACCATCTGAGCCACCAGGAAGCCCCATAAAACCACTGTACATTCTCTTAAATTTGTCTCCCCCTCCCCGACCCCAATATAACTAAGCATAATAAGTCAAAGGGCAGAGACAAATTTCTACCCCAGGTCATCTGCTGCAACTGTATCTCCTTTTACAAACACTTACATATGTATGTATGTATATAGGAGTAGTTCAACAAAGCTTTTTTCTTTAGGGGGAAAAAGTAATTATTTTTTCCATCTCCATTTCTGGTCTTCAGAGTTAATTCAATTTATTTCATATCGACTTCCATTCATTTTTGTGATTAAGTCTTGTTAACAGGGCTTGGTTTCACTGGAATTAACCTCTTCCATGAGCTAGAATATCTCTGGCCAATCAGGGAGAGGGAAGGGATGATTCCAACCTTGCAGACTCTATAAGGAGAATTCTTTGGTTCATTCTTCCAGATGTTTTCTGGCTAAAATGAAACAGTGCTAAATGGGCCCTGAGAAACACAAATTACACTTCTGTTGTGAACAAGGAAAATATTCCAGGTCCTACATTACATTGACCTTCTGCTATCAGGCCTGTCTTCCTTAAGTCAACCACAAGACCCACCCCAATTTCAGAAGTCCCACGTGTTGTTTTTTTTTACTCCCAGTTCCCAGTTATCCACATTTTACTTATTAGTCAAGATCCATTTTTAATTATACTTCCACTGAGCTTTGTCTAATTATGCCAGTTCACAAAGCCCTCTTTCTGTCCGAGCAACTCAGGTGGTAAATTCTAATTGTAATGTTTGATTGAATCTATTTTCTTATTAGCATCTGCTTGTGCAGTTTAGATAGTAAAGGGCTTGAATCAGAAAGGGCACCATTCTATTGAAGATTCTAGAAAGGAGAGTGTGATGGAAAGAAGGGTTGACAGTGGCCCTTTGAGTATCTCTGGGGCAAAGTTTAACAATATCCAGGAAGGTGACAAAAGTGACTACTAATTGCTTATCTATGACATGCTGTATCGCCTAGGTACATAAGTCAACATGTCTAAGCTTCATAATAGCACTGCAAAGTGGTTTCTATTATTTAGCCTCATTTTTCATACTAGGAAAGGGAAGCTGAGGGACCTTTGGCACAGGGTGTAAGGCCAGGATAGCTGGTAAACCACAGAGCAAAGGTTTACATTCCAGTCTGTCTGTCTGCAAGACCCATATTGCTTCTGACACACTAGACCGCCCTCGAGCCTGAAGTTTGAGTCAGCAAGTTTAATCTTAACCTCTACTGGAATGCAGGCATGCGCATGCACACACACACACACACACACATACACACACACACACAGAGTCACTCACACTCACCTACTGCCAGAGCCTACACATGTGATGGATGGAGTCCACTGACGGGAAGAGCAATGCTAAATCATTTCTACCTGGAGGCAGACATGTCATCAGGACACAGGGAAAAGGCTGCAGTTTGATTTGGGGCAGACCTTATGTATAAAGTTTATAGTATCTTAGAATTGTAAAGAGCTTGAGACATGCATATATAAAAGTGTGGGCTTATTGAGAAACTGTTGGAAGATTCTGAAAATCCACACATGTGTAGGAAATCCACATGGTATTCCTTTTCATTAATGGCTTATCATTAAAACAACTGTTCTCCTGAATATGCAAATATTCAAGGTATTAGCTTTGAAATTAGCACCAAGCGCAGGAAAAGGGGGAAAAGCAGTCTTCAAATGTGAGTGTGGGTAGATGGGCAGTGGCCTTAGTCATTCCCATGATTGGACTGAGCCATCTGATTGAGTGTGTGTCCTTGTCTGTCCTCTTTTTTCCACTTTCTGACAGCAAAGTATCCTTGGTTGAAAGGGAAAACTCTGCTAAAAGAGAAAGGTTGTTCTTGGGTGAAGCATGTATGATGAATCACATTTTTGAAAATTTGTTTTTTAAAAAGGTTTTGCTGGGTCAGCATAAGGTCTCTTGACATGAACTTCCATGGGAATGTATAATATCCCCATTTCCAATACCAAAATCTTTCAACAATTTCTATAGAAATATAGCATTGGAATATGACCAGTTTCTCTCTTTGCCTCTGGCACAATCGTAGATAAAGAAACTCAGAAGATTCAGAGCTGCAAAGAGAGATTTTTACTCATTCCAGGAATAAACTTTTTCACATTCAGAGAAGTTCAGGAATGCCATATCTCAAGAAAATGTGGGTTCACTATCTTTGGGGTTATTCAAATAGAGGACTAGAACCTGTATGTCACCATATTCTGTAGAAAGGACTTGTGCACAGGGTATTAGAACCAGGTTTAATGAGCATATACTGTTGACTGAAAAAAATATACACAATGTGAGACTAGTGAGTTAAGTTTTACTCGGGGCAAAATGAGGATTATAGCCTGGGAAACAGTTTCTCAGATGGTTCTGAGAAACTGCTCCAAAGAGGTAGTGGAGAAGGTCAGCATTACATATGATTTTAGTGAAGCAGGGGTACATGGAGTCAAGCACACATTTTGTTAGAGGCTTGTTGCTGGACATGAGAAACAGAAGTCACTGTTGCTGATTTTAGTGTTTTTCTAGATATGAGGAGGTGCAAACATTTGGGCTAATAAAATCTCCTGAAAATATCTAACTATCTGTAGCCTTGTTCTGCCAGTTTTCCCAGAGCACTGAATATCTTATTTCTGCTCTCCACCCTGAACTCCTTTCAGGGGGTGTTGAAGGTCCATGCCTGCAGTGGCTAGTGACTTTGTAGAGGCAGGTAGTAAATGACAGGTTTTAGTTGGCGATACTATATGCTCGATACTGTTCTACATGTATAAATTTATGGAATCCTCTCAAAATTATTAGAGTTGACTGCCTTATCATTATTCCTATCTTATAGATGCAGAAACAGTAAGTGACATCATCCAGGTCAGGATATGTACTCAGGTAGTCTGATTCTAGAGCAGCACTTTTTAATAGAAATAGAAAGCAAGCCACAAGTACAATTCCCATATGCAATCACACATTTTCTAGTAGCCACATTAAAAGAGGGGAAAAAGGACATTGAAGTTCAATTTAATAATGTATTCTATCAATATCAACCTAATGTATTTGGAATATTATTTCAAAATGTATCAATTATAAGAAAATTATTACAATTATTTTCCTATATTTATTTATTGGTGGAAAATTGCCTTACAATTTTGTGTTTTTGCCGTACAGCAATGTGAATCAGTCATAATTTTATATACATATATATATATGTGTGTATGTCCCTTCCCTCTGGAGCTTCCCTCCCCTCCCCCCATTCCTATATTTATTTATTGGTGGAAAATTGCCTTACAATTTTGTGTTTTTGCCGTATAACAATGTGAATCAGTCATAATTTTATATACATATATATATATGTGTGTATGTCCCTTCCCTCTGGAGCTTCCCTCCCCTCCCCCCATCCCACCCCTCCAGGTCATCACAGAGCATCAGGCTGGGCTCCCTGTATTATTTAGCAACTTCCTGCTAGCTATTTTACATGTTATAATGTATGTATGACAGTGCTATTTTCCCTATTCATTCCACCACCTTCCCCCACTGTGTCCACAAATCTGTTCTCTTACTAGGTTTATTAGTACCATTTTTCTAGATTCCATGCTGCTGCTGCTAAGTCACTTCAGTCGTGTCCGACTCTGTGTGACCCCATAGATGACAGCCCACCAGGCTCCCCCGTCCCTGGGATTCTCCAGGCAAGAACACTGGAGTGGGTTGCCATTTCCTTCTCCAATGCAAGAAAGTGAAAAGTGAAACTGAAGTTGCTCAGTCGTGTCTGACCCTCAGCGACCCCATGGACTGCAGCCTTCCAGGCTCCTCCATCCATGGGATTTTCCAGGCAAGAGTACTGGAGTGGAGTGCCATTGCCTTCTCCGTCTAGATCCCATATATATGTGTTAATATATGATGCTTATTTTTCTCTTTCTGACTTCCTTCACTCTGTGAAGGAGGATCTAGGTTCATCCAACTCACTACACCTAACTCAGATTTGTTCCTTTTCATGGCTGAGTGATATTCCATTGTATAAATGTACTACAACTTCTTTATCTGTTCATCTGTTGATGGGCATCTAGGTTGCTTCCATGTCCTGGCTATTATAAATATTGCTTCAGTGGACATTGGGGTGCCTGTGTCTTTTAGAATTGTGGTTTTCTCAGGGTCTATACCCAGTAGCGGGATTTCTGGTTCATGTAGTAGATTTATTCCTAGTTTTAATGAAATGTTTTAGAGCTTTGTTGTACCAAATCTTTGAAAGCCAGTCTGTAATTCACTCTTACAAATATGTCTCAGTTTAGACTAGCATGTTTGCAGTGCTCAGTAGCCACATGTGGTCACATATGGCCTTATGGGATATGACTAGAGTCTGTGCTGTGAACAGCCCCACTCGATTGCTGTCCGTTGGCTGCCAAGTTTCCTTCCAGAGCGCATACCATTGGCCTGCATATATGAGGTCATTCAGCTATTTATTAATTTTGTTCTTGAAACCAGCATGGATTATTTCTTCAAAAAAGCCAGCTTAAAATACTTCTATGCTTTTCTCAGGAACTTATTTACTTTTAAAACCTATAAGGTAGGAAGAGTTCTCTGTGAAGTGAAGTGGCTCAGTTGTGTCTGACTCTTTGTGACCCCATGGACTGTGGCCCACCAGCAATCCCTTCTCCAAGGGATCTTCCTGATCCAGGGATCGAACTTGGGTCTCCTGTATTGCAGGCAGACGCTTTACTGTCTGAGCCACTAGGTAAAGTAGGAAGAGTTCTCTGTATTGTCTGTCAAAAAATTAATCCCATGTGTTCATTTGTGGCAGTGGATCATATCCCAATGTCTTCCAGTTTACAGCTGTTCCCAATGCATAGTCATCCTGCCCTTGTCGTGTCCAGGCTAAACAATTACAGTTTCTTGTGCTGTTTTTTATCATTGGTTTGCTAGGGTATCTATGTAGCCTGATGCATATGAAATGGGCATAGCTGAGAATCAGCTTATCTCTAATAAGAACGAGAAGAGAGAAAAGCACCTTTAATGAAGAGTGAACTTACAATTTTTCTCACTTGCTAATGCTTCTCAGTCTTCTTTTACCTTATTCTTATGATTCCTGCAGTCAGAAGTGACACGCAGCCCACCAAAGTGATATTTCTGATCAAATAGTAGTAATTTCGGGTACGTTTGATTCATGACTTGGCAGGTAGCATTCTTCTCAGTGATCTGAGGGCTTTTCTCGAGTTGAATTTCTGACAGTAACCGACCCTCCGGGTTGTGGCATGCTTCAATTGAAAAAGCAGAATGTAGCATGCCTTTCATTGCGTGAAACATAAAAAAAAGTCGAACGTCTCCTTTGTGAGTGTAACCTCTATTCAGCTGTATGTGAGAATGTGGGACATTTTAATAATTCCAAGTCTCTTTGTGGGAAGTGAGGAGCATTTTACATGGATATCTTAAACCTGACCTGAGTTGCTTACTAAAAGAAAATTACTAAGAACAAGGCTGCAGTTGGAAAGAAAAAAATTCTAAACTTCATAGGGAGGAATTTCCTTTTGGAGACAGACTCTTGGGATATGTCATCTAATATTATGTGCATGAATATTACATATTTCATTTGGATTATAGAATTGGTAGAATTAAAACATAATGCTTGTGGACATAATATATCCCTTGTGAAGCACATCTTTTTCTTTTTTTAAACTAAGAAGTCTTTACACAGCAAGACAAACCAATGGAAAATGCAACATGCATTTGTGAGCTATGTGAATAAATTCATCGTATTTATTGAGGGCCTGCTGTGTCCCTGGCACTGAGTGGATAAAAGCAAATAGAGGAGACCAGCCTCAATCTCCAGGAATTTGTATTCTAACTGGTGAGATTAGACTTGCACGTCCTCTGTCCTTGGCCAAGCCAAATCACCTTATTTATATACATTTAGCTCTCTTACTAAGTATGAGCTGTAAAAACACAGAGAATGCATCTTACTTATATTTGTATTTTCAACAGCTTACAGAGAATAATTATGCAGGGGCTTTCCAGGTGGTGCTAGTGGTAAAAAAACCCGTCTGCCAATGCAGGAGACAAAAGACACGGGTTTGATCTCTGGGTTGGGATGATCCCCTGGAGGAGGGCATGGCAACCCACTCCAGTGTTTTTGCCTGGAGACTCCCATGGACACAGGAGCCTGGTGGGCTATGTTCCATAGGGTCGCAAAGAGTTGGACACGACTGAAGTGACTTAACATGCACATATGTATACAGGTTCAGTTCATTTCAGTTCAGTCGCTCAGTCGTGTCCGACTCTTTGTGACCCCATGAATCACAGCACGCCAGGCCTCTCTGTCCATCACCAACTCCCGGAGTTCACTCAGATTCACGTCCATTGAGTCAGTGATTATGTGCTGGATTAAATAAAATAGTACATTAATTTTATTTATATTGTGAATTAAAGTACAACTATAATATATTTATAATAGGATCATTTCTATAAAAATTCGCATTTTAAATAACGAAGACAAATCAAGTCTAGTCTCAATTCCTCTGTGTTTCCTTTGGTGAGATCTACTCTGCTGAATCCAGTTGGTAACTTCTGACAGCTCCATTGCAGTTGAAAAAAGATAGTCTTAACCTGATGCACATGTGGAACCTCTTATCTCAGCATGCCAGGTCATATCATTATTTAACCTGAGTCACAGACACTTTGAGCACACCAGAAATGATTCTGTTTTGTTCTGCGGATGAAGAACTTTGACATTCAATCCCGTTAAGTAGTTCTTGGAGGTAGGCATGCAAGAGGTGGGGAGCAGAGTGGGCTAAAAATATATTTACATGTACCTGCGGAGGGTTTCCAATGACAGGTGAAGAATATAGGGCTAAACAATATCAGGAGAATAGTTAGTGTCTTTGAACAAAAGGAATCAGCTAGAAGTTAGCAAGTCTGTGTAACCTACAGCGTTAGAGCCCCCTTTGACTGGACTGTCCCATCAAGGCATGGAATATGCTGCTTTTCTAGAGTGGCTGTTTAAGCCACTTTCAGAAAATTTAACATCAGCATGAACACATCAGATCATCAAGAAGACATTTATTTAGCATTTTGCCTGAAAGGATGTCAGTACACGTTGATAGATTTAAAATAATTCTTCCCAACCTACCAAGTTCCTCAAGGAAAATAACCAGAAATAGACTCACAGACAAAGCAAACAAACTTATGGTTACCGAAGGGAAAAGGTTGCAGAGGGAGGGATAAATTAAGAATTTGGGATTAACAGATCCACACTACTACTATATATAAAATAGATAATCAACAAGGCCCTATTGTATAGCACAGGGAACTCTACTCAATATTCTGTAATAACCTTTATGAGAAAAGAATCTGAAAAAGAATGGATATTTGTATATGTGTAACAATCACTTTCCTATACACCTGGAACTAATACAACATTGTAAATCAATTAAACCCCAATATAAAATAAAAATTAGAAAATAATATTAGAAAATACTAACCAGTAAGGAACACTGTGTGTCTATGGTGTGCTTTGCACTATCCTTGGCCTGGTAGAATGTACAGCCATATCCCAAAACTGGCCATCTGCTCAGGAAATAGTCATGGAATTCATGTGGAGGTAGGAGAAAAATAGGAAGGATATACTACAAAGATAAAAATTGCACCTATGGAATTTTATGGATTAATGGATTCAGCATAAGGAGGAATAAATTTGGCTCCCTATCACCATATTTGTTTTACTTACAGTTTTTCCAAACATTGCTTTTGATTCTGGATATATGCTAGTCTTTAAGACTGGATATCTATATTCTCTTTAATCTAAAGCCTTATTTCATGTAGTATTTTGAAGTTCATGGTTTAAGAAACCTCTTCAAGATTCAATAAAAAGAATAAAAGCAACTGCAAACTCCTCTGCAGCCTGGAAATGTAGGCAGAATGGCTTATCCCTGGTTTACTGGCCTGAGTACTTGATCTCATTTTCAAACTCTTTGATTTGAAAACTTGTGATGCTCACAGTCTAAATAAAGTGAGACCCAAATCCTTTTAATCTAAGGTAAATAATTTTGTCTTGGCATGTGGTCAGCATGACAGGGAAATATACACAGGGACAGAATTATCCATTGATTTGGCAACAAGTTTGGCAAGCATGGATGTTTGGTGAATGGCTACAAGATAAAAGCATCTGAATTATCAGAGTAGTCAATCAGCCCCAAGAACTGAAAGCGAAGAGATGCTCAGATTTTATAGTATGAAATCAGTTAAGCTATGAAAGCGTAGGAAGTGAACAGAGGATGACAGGAATTTAGTACAGCACATGTGTGACCATGTGCATGTGCACGTGCACACACACACACACACATACTCTGAAGAAAACATACACATAGTTAAATGATAGCAAAGTGACAGCAAATCCAAGATGAGAAATGGCAGGAAAAGAGGGAAGAGGAGGCAAACAATTCACCTGAAAGGGAATGAGCGCTCTTACCTATTGGGACTTGTCATACCATTTCACTGAAACCAACAAATGACTGTTTGAAGGGTGTAGAGGACAAAACTTGTGAAACAAAGCATGCCTCTGATTTTAAAGGTTGAGCAGGTTACAAAGGAGGGAGAAATCTGTGTAACCCAATCATACTAGGCATTCTCTCAGATTTAGAAAAATTATGAACAAGAACAAAAACAAATGGGAGTGCTTTGAAGCAGTAGTTGACATTGTGATATTTAATGCTCTATACAATGTACCATCAGAAATTCATATATTGCATACATAAGCACAAGCCTTTCTCATGTAAAACAAAGAATCTACTATTGACTCCCTTTCCAGTCACCTTGTTATCTCTTGTCTTTTTTTCCAACTCTACTGTGTGAAACTAGTAGAATTTTCTGTCTGTCTTCACTATGCATTCACTCTTTGAATCACCGTGCCTGGATTCTGTCCCCATGTTCCAACTGAAATTAGTTCTTGCCAAAATTTTGAATGATTTCTTAGTTGTCAAATCCAATGGACATTTTTCAGACTCATTTTATTATGATGATTAAAAGTAGAATCTTAGTGTATTAGAAAAGCCAAAAATGAATTGGCAATGTTCCCGTGATCCTACCATTTTGAGTCTCTGTTTTAAAGCTGCCAAAATAACTATTGGAGATTTAGACAAGCAAAATGGGTAATTTCGGACTAAGTGTAAACTGGAGAAGATTGAAATGTATGACACTTGGCCAAAAAGGATAGCTAGAAAATAAAGCTGAGATTGGAATATTAGCCTTTAGAAATGGAGAAAGATGTGGGTAAGCAGAAGGAAACTTAATTAGAATTTATTAGCAGAAAATATAACAGTCCTTTATAGAAGATACCATATTAACTCCTCAGGGGGTGAGGGGAAATACTGATTAGTACACACATATGTTCCCCTTACTGGAGAGTTTTTAAGAAGTTAAACGAGGAAATTTTAAGGAAGACATAAAAATGAACATGTGCTTAGTCACTGATGCTCTTACAAGCACCAAACTTATTGATTCAGAGTGTCAAGAGGATGAAGTGTCTGCTTGTAGAGTTCCCTGGTTGACATCATCACCACTGAAATCATCTTTCAAAGAAAATCTTGATCCACTATCTAACAATTGCAAGTGGTTAGGGTTTCCCCATGAAATTCGTAGATACCTGTTTGCAGACAATAGACTTATTCCATATTTACTTGTCACGCGAGTGTATGTTCCTCGATTCTTTGTCTCATCACAACAAAGATTTGGAGTGACGGACATTAAAGCCCCCTCGGCGTGTCACAGCTCTCAGGTCTTGGATAGACCGTGTTATAGCTCTTAGACAAATCAGTGTTACAGCTCAGTGTTACAGCTCTATTTCATTTAGAAGATAGCAGGAAAATCCATCTTTGAGGCGTGAGGGCACGTCGATCTAAAGACACGAGGAGAAGAGTGCCCCAGCACACTGGAAAGAGAAAGAGTTAGCTCTGGCTCCTCTATTTATATGTTTATCTCTCCCTGGGCCTGTCCTATGTAAATTGGGCCAGCCAGGAGTGTTGTTTGTTTTACCTGAGGTCCTCACTCTGGTCCTTGGACCTTCTTTTGTTTCATTTTCGCGGGCTTTTCCCTTCCTTGTCTGTAGCCACCGCCATTTTGGACTCCTTTTCCCTGTTCTACCTACCTAACATACTTTTCCTCAATTTTGTTGTTGTTGTTAATTTGTTCAGAAACTGTCCCTTTAAGAAAACTCAAGAGAAAAGAGATTGAAGGGGATAAATGTTAGGTCAGTCCTTTTAAAAGAGAAAAGGCACACTAATGCCAGTGTAACCATCAAGAGTAGACATTTATTAAACACCTGCCCTGGTCATTTAAGTAAGCTCTAAGGTCTGCGAGGAAGTCTGAGAGCTCAGAGGCTCTGCAGGGAAATTCATCTAGAGAAAAAGAACCCATCAGCTCATTTTTAAAAAAGACTCAGGCCTACATGCCATCCCCAAAGTGCTCTTTCAAATCCAATGAGTCAAGCAGAACTATATATAGTTAAATGATATGCTTGTGTTTATCAGAGCTGGCATTATGACATTAAGTAAAATTTATGATACATTAGGGTTTACATTAGAGGTTTATTTTTGTGCTGTGTGTACACTTGAGAACATTGGGTCTCACTGTATAATTTCTACATAGTTATTGTCCAATTTTGGGGACACATCATATTAAGTGACTGCCAGGGTTTTTTGCCAGTTTTGTTTGCTTTGTGACATGATATTGAATATATGTATGTACGCATATGTACATACACATGCACATTCTTTTAAATGCCATTTCCTTGATCAGACAGACCACTTAGGTTATACTTTATAATGTTTTTCCTTTGGGAAATATAATCTGATTTGTGATGCAGTTTCTTAGGACACACTAGAGCAGAAAGAAAAGTGTTTTTGTTGGCAAGCTGCATTAATATAAATATTATTTTGTAGCTTAATTTATGTTTTGACTTTTTCATATGAATATTATAACTGCTTTAAGGTTCCACAACTTGTATTACATTTGGATTCTCTCCATTATGCTGAGACTATTACTGTGTATATAGTAGGAGCTAATTTAAGCATTTATTAAATGAATCATATTAGAATAAGGAAAAAAAACCACTTGGAAACTTCATTGAGCATACGTTAATCTTGCTTTGATGATTTAGAGTTCCTTTTGGAACTTGGAGTATTCCCAGAAACACTGAGAAAATCAACTACCATTGAATGGCACTATAAATTCTATTTATTTGCATTTTCTTTGGTTTTAGATATTTAATAAATGAGATTTTACTATAAGCAGGAAGAGATATGCATACATGCAGACCCATTCAGTCTACAGAAATCCAATGGCAGAAAGTGGATAGATTGGTTATGGATGCAGATAACCAGTCCTCTTGTTATAGGGGCACCATGAGGCAGTCCTGGGGAGGGATTGACATCAGAGGTGCTGAAGAAGGTTGTGTAGTGAGTGCAGAGGACAGAAATGGTGGAAGAGTGAAGGCATCTGGTCTGTATCTGGGTGAAATTTGAAGGTTATTGCAGGCTGACTGTCCACTTCTCCTCTGTTTCGTTGGTGAATCTGATTTCCTCTCTGCAGAGTGAGCAGATTCCACTTTGCCCCAAGACTCACCATTCTTTAGGGTCCACCTTTGGCTTGCTTTTCATTTTCACTTTGTAGAGTTCCCTGGTTGACATCATCACCACTGAAATCATCTTTCAAAGAAAATCTTGATCCACTATCTAACAATTGCAAGTGGTTAGGGTTTCCCCATGAAATTCGTAGATACCTGTTTGCAGACAATAGACTTTCACTTTCACTTTCCCCCCTCTACAAATTATGAGTAGTGAGAATCACCTATGAAGTCCTTCATGTAAGATTCTCTTTCAAACCCTAAACTTTCTAATAAGTATATAAGCACAACTTTTTAGATGCTTTATCCAAAATCTGATCTCTTTGGACCAGCATTTGAGTCCATCAGGCACTTAGTTCTTTTCAGACTCTTTCATGAACAATCCAGGTGGCATTTTCTTAGGGCTCCCTTCCCAGAGTTCCTGAGCCCAGAGAAGTGCCAAACAGATCCATATTGACACCTATAATTAAAGAGCTAACTAATTAGAAGGGAAGGAACCATTGTGAATATAAACATCGATGAGAGACACTAGTGTATAAAAAATATGTGAAGTTGCATACAGTTTATGAGTAAAATTCATAAAATGTGTAGGTGTAAAAGCTACCTTTTAAAATCACTGTATGCTTTCATGTCATCTGAGTTTTAAATGTGCATGTGTAATAATTAATAGGGGCTTTCCTGGTGGCTCAGATGGTAAACAATCTGCATACAATGCAGAAGATCCAGGTTTGATCCCTGGGTCAGGAAGATCCCCTGGAGAAAGGAACTACCTGTTCTAGTATTCTTGCCTGGAGCATTCCATGGACAAAGGAGCCTGGTGGGCTATAGTCCCTGGGGTCACAGAGTTGGAAATGTCTGAGCGACTAACACACACATAAGTCTGATAATATAATACAGGAGTTATTTAACAGTGGTCTAGCAGATCCCTTGGAGGACAATGTGGCAACTAACTCCTGTATTCTTGCCTGGAGAATCCCATGGACAGAGGAACCTGGTGGGCTATGGTCCACAGGGTTGCAAAGAGTCATACACAACTGAAGTGAGTTAGCGTGCATGCATACAATAGTTAATAAGTTTTTACAAATAGATGCTTTCAATGTAACATATATGCCAAAAAGAGATAGTATGTGTGTTGTGTGTGTGTGTGTGTGTGTGTGTTTCAGGTTGGTCCCAAACAAATTAGTTTGCATTTTATCATTGAGAAAATGGAGCACTTTTGGCCTACTGACCACTTCCTTTGTCTGGGTGCCCAGCTCCTTCACATTAGTCTATTATGGCTCCTTGTTGCCTCTGTACACCGGTGCCAGATTAAATCTCAGAGATGGATTTTTGAATGAAGTAAAAAAGAATAGCTTTATTGCTTTGTCAGGCAAAGAAGGTGACAGGGAGATAATGCCTTCAAAACTGTGTGTCCCATCCTGGAGGGTGAACACTGTTCAAGGAGTAGGATGTGATCAGCTCATGGACATTCTTCTGATTGCTTGGTTGGTGGTCAGGTAATTGGGAGTCAGCCTCATTTCCTTCCTGGTTCCAGCCTCTCTGGGGTCTGAATGCTTGTGGGTAGCATACACTTAACTTCTTCCACTTGGTAGAGGTTCAGTATTTGCAAAATAGCTCAAAGGGCATGGCTCAGGATATTATCTATGGTCCTTGAAGAAGAATTAAAGTTCCTTGATGTTATTTAATGGCTTGTTGTTGTTGCTTAGCTGTGTCTGACTCTTTGTAAGCCAATGGACTGCAACACACCAGACTTCCCTGTCCTTCACCATCTCCTGGAGTTTACTCTAGCTCATGTCCTTTGAGTCGGTGAGGCCATCCAACCATTTCATCCTCTGTCATCCCCTTCTCCTTGACTTACTTGACTGTTTTCTTTGTGCATTTTCTCATCTCAGATTAAATTGATTCTTTGACTAAAGTTTTTCTACAGACAAAAGACAAGTGGAGAACTTGTCTATTCTGGAGGCCCTAGAAGGTCCTGCTCAGTTACACTCTCACCACTTCCTACCCTGGCAGGCTCCATGTCCAACCTCTGCCTAGCTCTCTGGCCTCCCCCTAGTCCACACTGCCATCTCTTTGTTGTCCAGGTACTTTGCTCCAGCTTTTCTCAGGTCCCTGTGCCTTGATCCCTCTTGCCCACAGGGATAGTAGCCCTGCTCGGCTTTATTATTATTATTTTTTCCTGGTATAAGCTTTCATAGCACCATGTTTTCTCTTTTAAAAATATAGTCAGTTCTGTTGTAATGCAACATATACATTAAAAAAAAAAAGTGCTATGCTATGCAAAATGGCAAAATAAATACCACAGGGTTTATAGGAAAATGAGGTAGGGGCACAACAGTTAAAAACTTCTCAGTGACACCTAAAAAAAAAGATTGGAAGCTAATCCAAAGTGGTAGTATGCTTTTGCATATGTAAAATCATTAAGAAATGCACAGTGACTCCAAGAAATATGGTATTTTACCTTGAAAAAGCCTGGAAGTTTACTCACGGAAGTGGGCTTCATAAAGCTGCTGCTCGTGAGATACTGTGAAGTGGCGGCAGAGGGTTGTCTGAAATCCTTGGGGAAGTCCTACCGCCAGATGGGCGTGGCTCCCGGTGAACTCAGATCCTAGGAAGAGGTCTTTCTGCTTGTGTTCTGTTTGTGTGCGCCGACCTGGTTCTCTTCAGCTAGGTGCAGATTTTTGCATGTTCATCCAGTATGTCTCACAGATGAAATCCTATTCTGGTCAAATCGTTTTTTCACATGTCAATTTCATCATTTCAAAACAAGTGTTTTTAGTAGAACTGAGTGTATACAGTTGTAAGGTTACGTTTGTCTGTGTGATCTTTCACAAATGCCCATATTCCCCATTAGACTAAAGACTAGGACACAGGGAGGTCTGTGTCTGCTTTCTCTCGTCTTTGTAACCCCATCGACTAGCATGTTGCCTATTTAGTGAAAGTGAAAGTGAAGTCGCTCAGTCGTGTCCGACTCTTTGCGACCCCGTGGACTGTAGCCCACCAAGCTCCTCCGTCCATGGGATTCTCCAGGCAAGAATACTGGAGTGGGTTGCATTTCCTTCTCCAGGGGGATCTTCCAAATAAAGGAAAAATCTTTCAGTCTTCTTTTGTTATTGAAGGAAAATTCATGTGCCTGATGACCATTGAGGCTAAATGGACCAAAATGTTGCTTGTTTCTGCTCAGTAAGACCCGAGCTCCCTGAAGCGTTCCAACAAGGCATTTTTAAAGGTCAAGGGAGTGAGGGAGGGTCATCCAGGGCATGTGATCAGCTCGCGCACAAGTCTCTGGTTGGTTGATGGTAAGGTAACAGGGTAGTGCCAACAGGGGTTAATACTATCAGTCCTTAAGTGTCAGTCGGTCTGCAGGCTAGGGGTTTATCAAATAGTTGATTTTTTCCATTGGGTGGTGGTTTTTAGCATCTGAAAAATCTCAGGAACTATGCATGAGATATTATTTAGGTACTTCTAAGAGGTGCTATAGCAGCGGATATGAGGAGTGGTCTGTCCTGGGAAGATCCCATAGGATCCTGCTTGGTTATACTTTCCTTCATCTTTTTCTGAGGACTCATGCTTATTGTATATCCTGTGAGTGAAAGGTTTATAGCTGATTATGGCTTGGTGTGTTTTTCTACCTAGAGAGCAAAATCTTGGGACAGTTTCTTTATTAATGGTCTACATGGTTGTTCTATCAGGCAGAATTGAGCTGGGAAAACAGAAATCAAGCAAAGTTGTTCAGTGGAGGAACCTTAAGATGGGTAATTGTTCTAAAGGTGTTTTCGAGAACTAAAAATAATAGTTTGTTAATGGATGAATGGGCAAAAAAATTGTGACACACACACACACAATGGAATATTATTCATCCTTAAAAGAGGATTCTCCCAGCACGGATGAATGTGGAAGATGTTATGCTAGGTGAAATAAACCAGACATAGAAAGGAAAAATGCATGAAAGTTATATATGGATGTTAAAAAAGTCAAATCTATAGAAGTAGAGAGTAGAATAGTGATTACCAAGGGCAGGGAGGCAGGGGAAATGGAGGTGTGTAGTTCAAAGGGTATAAAGTTACAGTTTTGTTACATAAGTAAGCCTGGAGATCTAATGTGCAGCATAATGACTGTAATTAATAATGCTGTATTGAATACTGGATATTTGCTGAGAGTAGATTTCAGGTGTTCTCTTCACACACGTACACACACATACCAGTTACTCTGAGGAGGATATGATAATTAGTCTGACTTGTAGTAATCATTTTACTCTGTGTATGTTAAACAAAGCATGTTGTGCATCTTAAATATTCACAATTTTTGTTAAAAAATAAGTAAACGGGGGGACTGCCCTGGTGGTCTAGTAGTTAAGATGGCAAGCTTCCACCACAGGCATCATGGGTTCAATTCCTGGTCAAGGAATTAAGATGCTGCATGCTGTGCAGGGTGGCCCCCCCCAAAAAAAAATCCCTCTTTTTTTTTTTTTTTTAAATAAATGAGATGCTTTTGAACTGTGGTGTTGGAGAAGACTCTTGAGAGTCCTTTGGACTGCAAGGAGATCCAACCAGTCCATTCTGAAGGAGATCAACCCTGGGATTTCTTTGGAAGGAATGATGCTAAAGCTGAAACTCCAGTACTTTGGCCACCTCATAAGAAGAGTTGACTCATTGGGAAAGACTCTGATGCTGGGAGGGATTGGGGACAGGAGGAGAAGGGATCGACCGAGGATGAGATGGCTGGATGGCATCACTGACTCGATGGACGTGAGTCTGAGTGAACTCCGAGAAATGGTAATGAGGCCTGGCGTGCTGTGATTCATGGGGTCGCAAAGATTCGGACATGACTGAGAGACTGAACTGAACTGAAGGCAACTGAGAGCTTACCTATAGCAGGAACCTACTGCTCACTGGAGAGACCAATGAGGGAGGTGGTCTTACCAGAGCCCAGGGGCAGAGCTAACCAGAGGGACCTGGCGCCACAAAGGAGTCATAGCCATTGATGAAAATATTGCCCTAAGTTGAGAAAGAGAGGGTCTAAAAATACCCACCTCATGCAAAGAGTTGACTCTTTGGAAAAGACCCTGATGCTGGGAGGGATTGGGGGCAGGAGGAGAAGGGGACGACAGGATGAGATGGCTGGATGGCATCACCGACTCGATGGATATGAGTTAGAGTGAACTCTGGGAGTCGGTGATGGACAGGGAGGCCTGGCATGCTGTGATTCATGGGGTTGCAAAGAGTCGGACATGACTGAGCAACTGAACTGAACTTAACTGAAAAATACCCAGCTTCTCCTGTCCTCCCACCCCCAATCTCCTGCCAGATCCTCTGACTATAGGAACTTAACCAAACACCTATTGCATTGGAAAGGGAGGGTGGAAATGCAATTTACAGGAATCAGGTCCCTGCCTTACAGAGCAGAGAAGGATTAAGGCAGAGAGCAATGAGATGAATGATTGATGTGGCCCCATTGTTTTGTTGCCTTCTTTTCAACAAAGAAATTGATCAATGGTATCAGTGTTGCCTGATGGATCCCTCTGTGAAAGCTTTCTTCATTAATTTGGTAAGAGAAATTCACAAGAGTTAGAATTTTTGTTTTGAGTTATCTTGAGAAAACTTATTGGTTAATAGATTATTTATATCAAATATGAGAAGTGTAGGTCACATAGATCCAGTGAACCAGAGGGGAATAATGTGTGTCACTGTGAAACTTCTTCCCTAATTAATCATAAGGCAAAATATTTTTTAATAATTGAAATCTCTCTCTGACTTCAAGTGATGGTAGCGAGGCAGTGCTTCTCACCTCTACCCTGTCTTTCTTCTTTTCCTTGCAATTTGTAGGCAGTAGTGTCCTCCAAAAATTATATTTCCAGCTAAATATTAAAGTATTCTCCAGGGCAAAACAAAACTAATCAAAATGGAGCTTTTACAAATAATGATTTTGAGCACAGATTCTCCCTGAGACTGAGAACATTCTTTCTGTTCAGGCTGCCTTTTTATTTGGTTCATTCCTTGTATCATTTAGAACAACAATGCTATATATACAGAAGAAATGACTAGATTTTTTTTTTTTAGTAAGATAGAAAAAGGTTCAGGCCAGTGAAAAAACTATTCTTACTCTGTAGGCTTATTTTTTGTTTTTGTAAAATATATGAAAGAAATTGAAAACGCACAAGAAAAGGGTCATGAACTCTCATGAAGACGATATACTATTGAAATAAAAGTGCAATCTAATTTTAATTAATGTATCTTAAATTTCAAAAAAGTTTCAAATTTCTCTAAGGGAAACTAAGAGAAGAACTAATGACAGCATTCACAGAGGGATCTGTAAGGCATGTTCTGTAGTTCTATTTCAGAACTAACATTTTGTTCTGAATTTCAAAGGTATTATATGCAAGGTTATTTTTATTCTTAGTCTACAGAGTCGTCATCACGGTGAAGTATTTGTTAGCCTTTGTTAGTAGCACTGCAAACTGCAATTTACAAGGCAAGTTACACTGATATCCACTGGCTCTGTAAATGTAGATAAATTTTACTAGTGACCATATTTTTAAGCCACATACTTGAGTGCAAATAAGTAAATTTCATTATTTTTCTCTTGTGTGACAATCTTTATTTTCAGAATGCCTTTCAGCCTAAAATGGCAGAATTGTGGGTTAACTTCATTATGTCTCTTTCTTTTTCATTCCGTTTTGGATATTCTCTTGCCTCTCTCCCCTGGATGGCACTTGTTCTGGGAGAAGTATCTGACCCTCAGGGGTCTGGCATGGTCCAGGTTGGCATCCTCTGAGAAGTAAAGCCTTCTGGTGTTGGGCATTCAGGCCTTCCTGACATGCTGATCTCTGTAGACTATCCCAGCTCCCACACCTCCTCTCCCTCCATCAGGTCCATCCTGCTCTCCACACAGCATCCTCCTTCGCTGGGGGAGGCCCTTCAGGTCTGCTGTCTTGCCCTGCATGCCCCAACCTTGGTCTTGAGGGGAATGTTTCCTTGCTCCCCATGCTCCATCAGGTCAGGCAGAGGGCTCAGTGAGGCAGTCCCCCTGCTCTGCCTCGCCGCCCCCCAACCGCTCATCACCGCCTGGGCTGCTGGACCATGGCAGCATGAAAACAGTAAGATGTGGGGGTAGGAGGTCACTTCCCATTTCTCAGTGTCCCAGAGAAAAAAGCAGGAAGAACTCTGGGGTCTGTTTGTTCAGCTTTATCCCCTTTCTTAGAAACTGGAACTGTATCTAACTTTTTTTTTCCTTAGCAGTTTTCAACTCTTTTTCAAACACATATACCAGGCCACCTTTGAACCTAAACATTCAGAATTTGAGATTTGCATCTTTATTCTCTTTTGACTTCCTCTTTATTCAGTGGGCCATTCAGTAGTGGTCCTTGGATTTGGGGGAGAGTCCTCAAGGTCTCAGCCAAGAAATTCAGTAAAGCCGGGGTGAGGGTACCTCAGACAATACCAAGTATACTTTCTTAAAGCAGGTTCTGTAGCTCTTGGGAACCTGTTTTCTCATTTGTAAAAGAGGATTTATAATACTCAGCTTGGTGGTTATTATGAAAATTAAATGTGATACCTTACGTCAAGTACAAAAGCCCAGAGACCAGTCAAAAACTGTTAGTCCTTTCCCCTCCTGCCCCTCTCCCCCATAGTTTAGAGACAGAGAAAGGTTTAACTGAAGTAGATACACAAGGATCAAATAAAATCAGAAAGGCATTTCAAGGCTGTAGTTCAAAACATCAGCTCATCTAACTATGGTGAGACAAAGCCTAAAATATGTCTTGCATATTGTAGAAGCAGTAAATGTGCATTGTAGAAAATTAGACAATACTTAGGAACAAAAAGAAGAAAAAGCGCACCATATTCCAACATGCAGAGATGACCACTTTGAACACTTTAGTATATGTTTGCTTCTCTCTTTCTCTCTGTACATATACATATGTATGCATATATAAATTTATAAATTAATTTTCATCTCATCTAGAACCAGAGTGTTCCACTTTTCCTGTGACCCCAAATATCTTTCATTGCTGATTATCTCAATCAGCATCCAGAAGAGGACCACATATTAATTTTGTTTGTTATGTCTCTTGCGTTTCTTTTAGCTCAGAACGATCAGTTCACTTATTAATGTCATTGGCTTTTGAAGAACCTGTCCAGTTCTAGTTGTCCTGTGAAATGTCTCACCTTACTGGTTTGTCTAATTGCTTCTTAAGGTGTTGTTTAGCTTATTCTTCTGTTCTTTTGAACTAAACATTTTTGTCAAAAGTATTAATTTTGTTTAACTTTGCTTCATTAGCGATGCTTTAGATTGCATTATATCAGAAGAAATAATCTTAGTGATACTGCAGATAATAGCAGGATTAGGGTGTTGACTCAGATCCTTCCATTTTGCAGTTATATGTTTCCCCCTCTGTCTAGCAAGTAATATGTATTGGGTTATTTTGGTATTATTGAGTGTCTAATTCTTATCAACCATTCAGGTAATAATTTTAGCACCAGGTATAATGAAGAAAGTTATAATAAATCAAAAGAAATGGCTAGATGTGCTACAGGAATGGAGACTGGTATCAGTTTCAGTTTCAATTTAGTTGCTCAGTCGTGTCCAACTCTTTGCAGCCCCATGGGCTACAGCATACCAGCCTTCCCTGTCCATCACCAACTCCCAGAGTCTACTCAAGCTCATGTCCATTGAGTCAGTGATGCCATCCAACCATCTCATCGTCTGTCATCCCCTTCTCCTCCCACCTTTAATCTTTCCTAGCATCAGGGTGTTTTCCAGTGAGCCAGTTCTTCGCATCAGGTGGCCAAGGGATTGGACTTTCAGCTTCAGCATCGGTCTTTCCAATGAATATTCAGGACTTATATCCTTTAGGATGGATTGGCTTGATCTTCTTGCTGTCCAAGGGACTCTCAAGAGTCTTCTCCAACACCATAGTTCAAAAGCATCAATTCTTCGGCACTCAGCTATCTTTATAGCCCAACTCTCACATCCGTACATTGACTACTGGAAAAACCAAAGCTTTGACTACGCGGACCTTTGTTGGCAAAGTAATGTCTCTGCTTTTAAATATGTTGTCTAAGTTGGTCATAGCTTTTCTTCCAAGGAGCAAGCGTGTTTTAATTTCATGGTTGCAGTCACCATCTACAGTGATTTTGGAGCCCCCCCAAAATAAAGTCTGACACTGTTTCCATTGTTTCCCCATCTATTGCCATGAAGTGATGGGACCAGATGCCAAAATCTTCATTTTCTGGTTGTTGAGTTTTAAGCCAACTTTTTCACTCTCCTCTTTCACTTTCATCAAGATGCTCTTTAATTCTTCTTTGCTTTCTGCCATAAGGGTGGTGTCATCTGCATATCTGAGGTTATTGATATTTCTCCCAGCAATCTTGATTCCGGCTTGTGCTTCATCCGGTCCAGCATTTGGACTGGAGATTAGTATGGCAGATCTTGAAAAAAGTAGTTACATCAGTTTTCCCCTGTTCAGATTAGGAAGGAGGCCAGGTCTTCGTAATATTTGAGTGAGACATATCTTGGTGACCAAGATACATAGAATTGCCAGAAATACCAATAATTGAGCCTAAAATTCAGAAGAAAGCAAAGAATGACTTTAGCAAACTTTGATTTCGAGTTTACACCTGCCTGGGATCAGTGTAAGAAGAGAGTGAAAGTTTAGAAAGTGATGAAATCCATAATCTTATGTTCTTTAAAAAATGTAAGACTCCTTTAAAATGAAATCTAAGATGCTTCAAAATTGAAGTTGGATAACTTTTCTTTCAAGGAAGTCTTGAGTTGGAATACTTTTCCTTTTAATCTGTATAGTATCGTTTTGACCAAGTTTGAGAATTTTATGAACTCTGACAATTTCTTCATAAGCCCTGTGTTTTCAGCTCTTCAGATGTAAATTATTATTTTCTATTTGCCAGGAGTAAATAACCCTGTACTCTGTCACACAGACTACTTCTAAGGTTGCTGGGAGGATTAAATGGTATTGAATTCTCAAAGAGTTTCAAGAGTTAGTTTTTAGGAACAAGCTGCTTTGTAAAAAAGTGCCTAGAGTGTAAGTTTAGAAGAGGCACCAATTTGGCTAGTCTGTTTCTCCCCTGGGATGACAAGATCAAAATCTCTTAGAGAGTTAGAGTAGTATCTGGAGTTTTTCCTTGGGATATATAAAGATTTGTGGGTTTTATATTTGTGGAATAAATTGGATTTTTACCTTATTACTGATTATGTTACTGGAAGCATATTGCTGTCCCTTGCTTAGCTGCCTCCTGTCCATAGCTTGACCATGTGGTATGCTTTGACTAATGAAATGTGGTAGAAAGTTATGAGTGCTGTTTCCAAGCAGATGTTATAGAAACCACAGTGAAGGCTCACCAATGCTCCTCTCTTTCTCTGCCCAAGGACTGGCATGCCCCAGATAGTAGCTGTTCTTTCAACTTGGCTTTTAGATCTGTGATGAAAATGTAGCATATTCCAGAAATGAGCTGGGTTTATTTGGTTTGTTTGTTATTGCAGCATAACTTAGCCTAAACTGACTGCTACAGAGGAGATATGAGATACGTGAATATAACACAGGATTGTGCTGATACCATCTGGAAGTTATGGCTAAGAATTTTAAAGATGGTGATCTGCTTTGCATAGCTGACTTGAAGGCAATTGGATTTTCTTTTCCTCACTGTGATTCAGTGAAGTGAGTTGCCAAACCAGAATGGAGCTAAGGTATTCATTGGAAGACATCTTAAGATATAAGAGTCATGCCTAATCCTACATATCTCAACTGATTGCAAGAATGAGAAAGAATCTCTGATTGGAGCATTGTTCTGTTCTGAGGTTAGCACTAGTGATTTGTTGGAACAATTCAGTGAAAGTGAGCTGGGACTTTTAAATTATTTTCCTTTCATATATGCTATTTGAGATAGTTATTTGAATTATATTGTCAGTTGTGAAATTACACAATCTGTTGCTTTTAAAATTACACAAATTAATTTTCAACTGAAGTATAAATGTCAACTGATGTATGTCATACTCAGCTTAAGAAAAAAAATCCTTTATACTTGATTTTTTTTTCCCCTTTGGAGAAAACATGCTCAGAATAAACTGTGAGTGCTATGAATTGAGAGGGAAAACCATTCCCTTTTCAATTCAAATTAATTTATCAGAACTGAAGCAGGATAAATGCTCCTGCTGAAGTATGGGCCTGAATTACAAACCTCAGGGACTCAGTTTCAGCATCCAAACCTGTGCAGTGTGCCTCAAGTCAGCCCAGTTACCTACTAGGGGCTTGGCTATAAGTTGTTGTTTTGAGTAAGGGGAGTTATATAAAAATTAAGAATTAGAGATACATCACTGTTCTTGTCACCTGGTTGAATGAAATTGATTTTCAAAGTGATGTTCTTTTCAACAGATCATTTTGCTACATATTGGAAGTTTTCAGAAGCATGTAGTTCAGGCAATCAAGAAACAGAGATGAGGGCCTATAATTCATAATTGAAATTTAGCCTTCAGATTAACTTATTAGTATGCAGCTGATTGGGAGGTATGTATTTAGTAAATGAAATGACCTCTAGATTTGCATATTCAGTGCAAAACTAGGTTCTTGGAGGTGTAAGAATATTTAAGTATCACTATTTAAAGGGATATTATTGCCAAATTTTTATAATTAAAATTGTAACAATTTGGTTTGTAAAGTTTTCAGAGTTTTTGAAATTGCTTGCACCCATTTGCTTGTACATTTCAATCTTCAGCAAAAAAGTAATCTTTTTAACATTTAAAAGAGGTAAATATAGATTTCCCAACCCTGAAGAATTAATAATCTTTCAGTTCAGTTCAGTTCAGTCGCTCAGTCGTGTCCGACTCTTTGCGACCCCATAAATCGCAGCACGCCAGGCCTCCCTGTTCATCACCATCTCTCGGAGTTCACTCAGACTCACGTCCATCGAGTCCGTGATGCCAATCCAGCCATCTCATCCTCTGTCGTCCCCTTCTCCTCCTGCCCCCAATCCCTCCCAGCATCAGAGTCTTTTCCAATGAGTCAACTCTTCTCATGAGCTGGCCAAGGTACTGGAGTTTGAGCTTTAGCATCATTCCTTCCAAAGAAATCCCAGGGCTGATCTCCTTCAGAATGGACTGGTTGGATCTCCTTGCAGTCCAAGGGACTCTCAAGAGTCTTCTCCAACACCACAGTTCAAAAGCATCAATTCTTCGGCGATCAGCCTTCTTCACAGTCCAACTCTCGCATCCATACATGACCACTGGAAAAACCATAGCCTTGACTAGAAGGACCTTAGTTGGCAAAGTAATGTCTCTGCTTTTGAATATACTATCTAGGTTGGTCATAACTTTTCTTCCAAGGAGTAAGCGTCTTCTAATTTCATGGCTGCAGTCACCATCTGCAGTGATAGTTTTAATTAGAAAAAATAATTTCTGTTTTGTTTACTGTACACTTCCTGTGGGCTATGCTAAACTGGTGATAAAAATGTTAGGAGATTTTCTCCCTGCCCCCAAGAGGCCATATAAAGGAGATAGACACCTGAAACAAGCTGTAGCTTGATAAATAGATACTTGGAATATTTTAGAGGAGAGAGTAGTTCCTTCAGTTATGGGTAAATAAAGAAGGATGAGTAATGGAAGTGTAATTATTTTCAAAGTTGGCTTCTGAATGTGAACAACTGCAAAGTTAAGATGGAACTGCAAAGTGAAAGTGTTGATGACTCAGTCGTGTCTGATTCTTTGCGACCTCATGGACTGTAGCCTGCCAGGTTTCTCTGTCCATGGAATTCTCCAGTCAAAAATACTGGGGTGGGTTGTCTTTCCCTTCTCTAGGGGATCTTCCTGACCTAGGGATTGAACACAGGTCTGCATTGCAGTCAGATTCTTTACTGTTTGAGCCACCAGGGAAACCCAAAGTTAAGATGGACATTATAAAAGCTTTGAATAGGGAATAGTTTAGAGAACGAATATATAGCTTTTTCATTCCTAGTTCTTACAGCATGTGATATTATGTGAGCAAGGGATGCTTCAGTTTAAATGGCAAAAGGAGTCCAGAGCTTTTCCTGGGCCTGGGGAAAGCAAGGGGCTTTGTCTTCGGACCCTGACCAAATTCTAAGCTCACTGTTGCTTCTTAACTTTCTGTAGCTTCCTGGTGCCTGGGAACCTTTCCTCATGTGGAGGGTGTGTGTTTACTGAAATTCACCCTTTCCCACTCCATTTTTCGGGACTTCCCAGGTGATGCTCGTGGCAAAGAATCCACCTGCAGTGCAGGAGACACAGTTTCGATCCCTGCGTTGAGAAAATCCCCTGGAGGAGGGGATGGCAACCACCAGTATTCTTGCCTAGAGAATCCCCATGGACAGAGGAGCCTGGTGGGCTACAGCTCATAGGGTCACAATGAATTGGAGATAACTGAAGCGACTTGGCACACAACCCCCATTTTTGAGGAATTATGTTTCCCCATAGGTAATAAACTTCACTGACTGAATGGGGGAAAGAATAGACAATACAAGAAAATGTGGAGGAAAATAAAAACTACTTAATATCTCAACATACTAAAATAATATTTGGCTACTTGTATTGAACTAGATATTGTTATCATATCAAGACTTCAATTCTATAACAAATCTTATTTGTTCATTATAGTTAAAATAAAACCCTTCAAGCTTCTATGAAGCTTTTATCAATAACTTTTCATAGTTATCTCCACTTTTATGCCAAATTTCTGTAATGTGTATAATTTATGTAGCTAATACAGCTTTCAAGTACATATTGCCTACTTGTATCTTGTTTCCTATTGTCTGGGTTAAAACATTTTCTCTGTGAAAATATGAAAGTCCTTGGAGATTTCTAGGACTGTAATTTATACTAGCTCCACTATGATAATTAACACATTGATAGTAGTAAAAATGCTACATAGGGCTTCTACATTACCATCTGTGTAAATCCAGATCTATCTACACATCTTCCCAAGAAAGAATACAGATCAACAAAGAGAGAAAATAAAACTACAGCACAACTGAGAGACCCAAGACATGATAAACTTCAACTGACCACAAATTAGAGAAACATTTAAGTCCACCAGAGAAAACTAATTGAGAGGGGAAACAGGAGGATTGATAGACACACAGAAAATATTCCCTTGCAGAAGGGAAAGTACCACCTGTATTGGAGATTTTAAGAGGAGATCTAAGACTTGGTAGATCAGTTTTGGCCACTGGGGTATTAAAAGGAATGTTAATGGGCATAGACATGACATTCACAGGGAGGCACTGCATCTGGTGAAGGTGGTGACTTGGCATGAGGGGACATCCATCAGACACTTGGTAGGAATGGGAAAGAAAGAAAAATTAAGGGTCCTAGAGAAATGAAATCATAGAATCAGAAGATATAGCAGTCCATCCACCCTCCTTGTCCCCACAAAAAACCCTGCATCTGTTTGTGCCAGTTGACACTGCTTTTGAAAAAAGAAACCTGGTAAGGTGTAGTTATGTAACCATCTCTATAAGCCAGTTGTTTTCTTAACTGCATCAAAACAGCAGGCTTAGTTGTTTTTTTTTTTTAATATGACAACTTTATTGAAGTGCCATTTACATACCATACAATTAACCCATTTAAAGGGTACTATTCAGTAGTTTTCAGAACATCAACAGCTATGTAATCATCAACACAATAAATGTTAGAACATTTTCATCCCCCCACAAAAGATACCCCGTTTCCACTAACAGTCACACCTTGGTTTCTCTCAGCTCCTTTTCTTCCTTCCCCTGCCTCCCTGTTCAAGCCCTTTGCTATTCTAATCTGTGTAGGTTCTTTCACTATAAATTGTTCTATTCTGAAAATTTCGTACAAATAGAATCATACAGTATGTGATCTTTTGTGACAGGTTTCTGTCACTTAGCGTATTGTTTTCAGAGTTCATCACTGTTTATCAATATTTGCTTCTTTCTGTTGTCTCCTAATATTCCACTGCATGGGTATACCATACCTTATACATCAGCTAATAGCCATCTAAGTGTTTCTACTTTTTAGCTTTTATGAGTCATGCTATGACCATGCATATACAAGTCTTTTTGCGGGTCTGTTTTAATTTCTCTTGGTGAACCAAGGCATGGAACTACAGGATCATAAAGTAACCTGTATTTATAACCTTTTAAATGACCAGACATTTTCAAAGCTCCATTTTGCCTTCCCACCATAGTATACAAGATTTTAATTTTTTCACATCCTTGTCAACCTTTGTTGTTATCTTTTTGATACTAGTGGGTGTGAGGTGGTATCTCATGCTTTGGGTTTGCATTTTATTGATGGCTAATTGTGTGGAGCATTTTTTCATGTCACCACCTAGAGTTAGAATACTTCCATCAATCCCTCAAAAATTCTTCTGTGAGGAACTTTAAATGTATATTACTGAGTGAAAGAAGCCAAAAGCAAGGAAGGCTACATACTATGTGATTCCAACTCGGTGACATTCTGGAAAAGGCAGAACTGTGGAAATGGTAAAAAAAAAAAAGATCAGTGATTTCCAGGAGTTAGGGGAGCAGAGGGATAAATAGGTGGAACCCAGAGGATTTTTAAGGCAGTGAAACTATTGTGTACATTACTATCATGGTGGGTCATATATATTTGTTAAAGTTCATAGAATTTACAACACCAACACTGAATGCTAATGGAAACTATGGACTTTGGGTGAATGTGTCTTTTGAAGAAGAAATTATTTAATTTTGATACAGTACCATTCAGAAAATTTATTTTCTTGTTCCTGTTCCGTTGACTTTTAAATATTAAATCAGTCTTATACTTGTGGAATAAAACTGCTTAATTTTATATTATCATTCATTTTATATATTGCTGCATTTAATTTGCTAGCATTTTCTTTAGAATTTTTGTATCTATGTTCACAAGTGATAACAGCCTCTAATTTCTTTTCTTATAATATTCTTCTTGAGTCGATATCAGGATTATGCTAGTTGCATGAAATAAATTGAAAAATATTTCCACTTTTTTTATTCCATAAAGGAGTAGGTTTAAGTTTGATATTGTTTCTACCTTAGGTGTTTGAAGGCATTTATCAGTAGTAAAGTGTTCTGGGCTTTTGTGGAATGATTTTTAATTATGGATTCAGATATTCATTTATGTTCCCATATATTTTAGTAATTTGTATTTTACAGTGAATTTTTTTCCTTTCATCTAGGTTGACAAATTTGTTCCTAATATTCTCTTATTATCTTTTTGTCTGTAGTGATGCCCCTATTAATTACTGTACTTGGTATTTTTTCTTTTTCTCTTGTTCTGTCCTGCTAAGTATATATCAATTGTCAAATCTTTTAAGAGGAGCAGCTTTTTGATTACATTGAATCCTACATATCTGCTTTCTGCTTCATTAGTTTTTGTCTTATCTTTTATATTTCCTTTCTTATACTTTGTTCAATTTTAATTTTTTGTTCTTTGTCTTGAGACAGCAGCTTAGATAATTGATTTTCTACCTTTATACTCTTCTAATGTATTCATGAAGCTGAAATTTCCTTCTGAGCACTGCTTTAGCTGCCTTGCATAAGTTTTTATAAGTTACATTTTCATTTTCATTCATTTAAAACATTTAATAATTTTGACTTCTTCCTATTCAGAAATGTTTTACTCAGTTTTTAAGGTGGATTTTTCAAGTTACCTTTCTTCTTTTTATTTGTAAATTAATTCTCTTGGGAATCAGAGCACACTGTCTATATGATTCAGTCCCTTGGGATTTGCTGAGTTTTGCTTTATGACCCAATACATGATCTTCTTTGGACATATTCTCTCTACATTTGAAAAAAATGTGTATTCTGCAGCTGCTGGGCATCCCTTTATATGCCTTTCATTAGATCAGTTTAGTTCATTGTGTTGTTCATATCTTTTCCATCCTTCCCAATTTTTTTGTCTGCTGTTCTTTCAGTTCTTAAGGCTGTTAAAATCTCCTGTGATGATTGTGGACTTGTCTAGTTCTGTTTTTTTCCCTGCAGTTAAAACTTTTAGGATTGCCGCATCTTGTTTTACCAACAATTTTACCAACAATTTTATATTCATGAAACATCCCCATTTATGTGTCCTCTCAGAGTCTACTTCATGTAGTATTAATATAGGCACATCTGATTTTTTTGATTAGCATTTACTTGATATATATTTTTCTATTTCCTTTTGACTTATCTATCTGCTTCTATTTGAGATGTTTCTCTTATAACCGATTATATTAGTTTTCTATTCTGCTGTAGCATGTTGCCATATATGTGTTGACTTAAATAGCACAAATATGTTTCTTATGGTTTTGGTAGCTGGAAATCCAACTAGGGTCTCACTGGACTAAAACTGGGGTGTTGGTTGGCCTGCTTTCCTGGTGGAATCACTAGGGTAAAATCCATTTTCTTTCCTTTTCTAGCAACGAGAGGCTGCCCACATACCTTGGCTCATGGTTACCTTTCATATTTAAGGCCAGCGGTTGTGTTTCCTCACATTGTATAACTCTGATGCTAACTCTCTTGAGTCCCTTTTTCACTTACAAAGACAGCTGTGTTTACTTTGCAACATTTGAACAATCAGGATAATCTTCCTGTTTTAAGATCTTTAATCATATCTGCCAAGTCTGTTATGCCATGTAAAGTTGCAAAGAACATGAACATCTTTGCAAGAGCTGTTAACCTGCCTAACATACCAGCATACAATTAGCTATTGCTATTTTTATCTATTCTCACAGTTTTTGTCTTTTTATTATTAATCTGAAGTGAAGTGAATTCGCTCAGTCGTGTCCGACTCTTTGCGACCCCATGGACTGTAGCCCACCAGGCTCCTCCCTCCATGGGATTCTTCAATTAATGGCATAAATGAGTTCACATCTACTATCTTGCTTTTTGCTATTTGTTGCTCTCTTTTTCCTGCCTTCTTAGAGATTACATAAGAATTTTATTACTCTGATTTTGCTCGTCCAGTCTTTTTATGCATAGTTGTATTTTTTAGGTTACCTTAGAGATTTCAATAAGCATCCATGGCATTATAGTTCATCTTGAATGATTACCTTTATCATATATTTTTTAAAGTTCTTGTATGCTAACTTTAATACCTGAGTTATTTGTGAATCTGCGTCCATGTCTTTTTTCCCCTTGATTATCTGTCTTATTTGCATATTGAATGTGTACACATATAATATCTTACCCACATTTACCTTCTTCTCACCTAGAGAGTGTTCTTCTGACTCTACGTTCAGTTCATTTAGTCTTCATTGCTCCCACAGCTTTTTGAGATCTTTGAAAATATGATTTTTGAAATTTATATATTTTTTAGTAGTTTCAGTAGGACTTCAACTGGTGGCTATGGCCTCTGCAGCCATCCTAAAAGCATGAGTCAGGAAATAGCATTTATGAGAGAGTAAAGTTAAAGGGGCCTCAGAGAGCATGGCAGGAAGATGTCAGGGAACCTGATGTAGACCCTGGCTCAGCCTGACAAAGGTCATTAGCTGGTGTTCAAGGACACTTTCATGCTTGTTTTCTTGTGATTCTAGTATGTTCTTCCTGGAGAGGTCTGTAACTTTGGACATAGCAGAGATCCCTGGTGGAAGCTGTAAACTTCTACAGTAGACTAGTTGGCTATTTAATTCACACAACTCTGAGAGGTTCTGTCTGGAAACTAGACTAGTTGTTCTTTAGTCGCTCAGTTGTGTCTGACTCTTGTGAGCCCATGGACTGTAGCTTACCAGGCTTTTCTGCTCATGAGATTTCCCAGGCAAAATATTGGAGTGGGGTGCCTTTTCCTTCTCCAAGGGATCTTCCTGTGACCCAGAGACTGAACCCACATCTGCTGTGTCTCCTGCATTGCAGGTGTGAATTCTCTACTGCTGAGCCATCAGGGAAGCCAGGTATAGTTGTACAAACGTTTTGTTGAAACCTTTTAAGAGTGCTTTGTAAAAGGTGGCTCGGTGGTAAAGAATTTGCCTGTCATGCATGAGACACAGGAGATGCGGGTTCAAGCCCTGGGTCAGGAATATCCCCTGGAGTAGGAAATGGCAACCCACTCCAGTATTCTTGCCTGGAAAATTCCATGGACAGAGGAACCTGGTGTGGTGTAGTCCATGTGGTCGGTCAGTCCATGAACTGAGCCACTAAACATGAACATAAGAGTTGGTTACTACCTGCAGGTGGTAGTGGAGAGTCATTAGTTATAAAATCTAATTCAGGATCTTCACTGATTAATTACTAAATCATAAAATTGAAATATCCCCCAGTACTTTTAATCTTTGTGCTTCTAATCAACTCTGGGATTTTTCAGTTCATCTAAAGTCAGTATTTGTTAATATTTTGAAAGAGCCTCTTGATGAAGTTACAGGCATATGATAATATAAATTATCCCAAGCCTGAGGTCATGAACTTGTCTTTTTCCTTAAAGGGCTTCAATTTTTAAGGATAGGGGTTTTATTGAATAGTGATTTAGAATTATAAACTTCTTCTATATCTGGGGCATTTACAAAGAAACTAGACTTAAATTTTGAAAGTGTTTGGCAGAATATTCCATTGTCAGTTTTACTGGCCAAGATATTAAGATGCTTTATTTGATAATCTGCAAAAAAAGAGAAGTGAATATTCATTTGATTTTGTCAAAAAGAAGAGCAAGAATAATTACTAGTAAGTGAAGTATCTGGGACATTTTTGGTAGAAATCCAATTTCTGTTCACATAGGAGACTTTGAAAAAAGGCTGAGTAGTATGCCTGTGAATCAGTATATTCAGATCCTGGAGGCAGGGTATTGAGAGAGCATGAAAAATTTTCTGTCTGGGAAATTATGCTGGTCTCCACTAGTTGGTTTAGATACTCATCATTTCCTTTCACGACCGCCGCCCACCACCCCCCCCAACTGCCCTTCAGTCAGAGGAAGGATTTAAATTGCCATATTTTTCTAGTTCTCTCAAGCCCATGAGTCACTAAAACATACACATTAATTATATAACCTCTCTACATTTTACATTAATGGATTTAAAAACAATTCCAGGGAACATAAGTCTTTCTGTAGGCTACCTCATCAGCATTAACAAACTCAGGGCAGACATCTGCTTAGAGAAGTCTCACTAGTGCAGAGAAAGACCATGGAGTAGGGCTTATTTGAAATGGGCATGTTCATATGTTGCAGATAAATATGACATTGATTACACATATCACACACACATAATGATTGTCCGTGATCTTTTTGAGACTGGTCAGGTGGAAAGCAATGCAGTTTTGCACACATTATAATCATTTTTTATTGAGTGTAGGCACTTTCATTTTCTGAACATTCAGAGGAGACATTTTATGGTTTGCATTTTATTCATCGTTCCTTTTCAGTCTTAGCATTCAAACAAGGTGTTTAGCTTGATGATGTCAACTGATACTGGTTTCAAAGCATAAGTACATTCTCACAAAGAAAATGGCAACTCCAAGTATTCACTACCATATGTTAACACTTAAGAGTTAATGGCGTAGGAAATGGAAACCTACTCCAGTATTCTTGTCTAGAAAATTCCATGGACAGAGAGCCTGGAGGGCTACTGCCTATGGGGTTGCAGAGGGTTGGACATGACTTGAGTGCACACATACAGAGTTATTTAAACTAGAACTTCTTCATGGGATATTTTGCATGCCTGGACCAAATGGGCTTATGAATTTTGTCTTGCCATTTAATATGTCTGACTTTTACTTGGAGGCAGTTATACTTAGGGCAAGCCACATCCTTGCAAACACTGCTATGTAAGATGATTCTGAAAGAACTTAAAGGGCTATCATTACTAAAATTAAAAGAACCTAGAAAAATTATGCATATTAAGTTTATGTTTATTAAACTTATTATGTTAATTAAGTTTATTAAGTTTTGCTCTCTACTATGATCTTTCCTCTATTTCCTACATGGAATATTATTTCCTGATCACCTACCTGAGGCTCAAGGATAGCTCTGGGTTGATATAGTACATTAAGCTCTAAAATTGTATTTTTCAAATCAATTACTTTAGTTTGACTGTCTTCCCTCCTTCATTAGGAAAACAGAATTTAAGGGGTGTATTGCTTAAATCTTCCAAGTTCACAACCCTTATTTTGCACCTCAGAGAATGCCTTATCTTCTTTTGATTGTGGACTAGTTTGATTGGCTGCTAACCATGTGGGAATAGTTCCTTGAAAACTCTGCATCCAGTTCTTGGGTCTTTTTGCAGAATTGCCAGTTACAGGGATTGCTTTAGACACCCTTTGATGCATCCCAAAGGGAGGAGATGTGGTGGTAGGGAACTAACCTAGCATATTTTCATGGGGTCATTTACAGCATCTTGGGTAGCATAGTTCTTCATTATGTAAGACTACTCTGCATATTCTAGAATACATACCATCCTTGTTCCCTTCCCTGTCTCAAAAATGCTAGTTTCTACCTTAAGACCAAAAATGTCTATACACATTTCCAAAAGACCCCATGGAAAGGTGGTACTGTTCCAGGTTGGGAATCACTGACAAGCTATCAACACTGTTCTAAAACCAAATCAGTTACAGTCAAACAGACTAGTAAACATTTTTTTACTCTCTTTCAAAATCAGTACTGGCCAAGGCCACACTGTCTGTGGAACTTATGTAAAACAGTAATTATTTGTTTGCAGTTTACCTAGCCAATTGCCTCTAAACACCTAAACACCCATAAGCCTTGATGTAACTGACAATAGAAGTGGCTCACAATGTTTTCTTCTTGGGTTTGTAGTCTTTACTCATTTCCTAACTTCCTTTAGCCTTTACCAAGAGATTCACTTGCCAGTTTTGAACATCTTGTCCTAGCAGACTTTCATATTGCTACTCTCAGTGTGAATCTGTACATTTTGGGGGCTCGTCTAAAATTCCCCTTTGCAAAAACCTAATGCTGTCTTACTTGTTGAAGGAATCCCTTTTCCTACTCTTCTTTTCTAAACAAAAGCAGTATCTTCTATCTACACTTGCTTTGTAGGATAGTTCTTAACACTGGTATCTCAAGAAGAAAAATAATTTATTTTCATATAGGAAGAAAGCCATTGGCTGGCCCTGGGATTTTGCTATAATGTCATTAGTAGCCTACACTGTAATTGTCCAATCTCTTACTACAGAATACATTTAGAAAATATTTTAGGAGATTGAGCAGATAATTTTAATGCTTAAGTTCTACAAATGTTAGAAATGTGTCTTTTTTAAGCAACTAGAACCATTAACTGGAACCCATTTATTTAATTTCAGTGACCAAAAAAAGAATCCTTTGTTCATCAATAGTTTTCATAGATTGCTTTTTTTCCAAACCAATTTCACCTTCAAATTCACTGACCTGTATATCAAGAATGTCTATAATTTAATTCAGGTCATTTTAGATATACTGTAAATCATTACTTTCTTTTTAGCCAATCAGCATTTGATTTTTCAGAGTTCAAAATTCAAAGTCACTTTCCAAAGGTCATTTTTTAAAACTGAAGTACAGTTGATTTACTATGTTGTGCTAATTAATGCTGTATAGCTAAGTGATTCAGTTATACACACACACACACACACACACACACACACATATATTCTCCTTTTTAGTTATTGTTTCTGTTAATTTTTATCATAGGATATTGAATATAATTCTCTGTGCTCTACAGTAGGACCTTGTTTTTTCTCCATTCTATATATAAAAGCTTGCATCTGCAAACCCCATCTTCCCACTCCATTCCTCCCCAACTACCGATCTGTTCTGCATGTCCCTGATTCTGTTTGTTTTATAGGTATATTCATTTGTGTCATATTTTAGATTCCACATATAAGTGATATCATATGGTGTTTGTCTTTCTCTCTGTGACCCCCTTCACTTAGTGTGATGATCTTTATTTGCATCCTTTTTTATGGCTTAGTAATATTCCATGGTATATATGTACCACTTCTTCTTTATCCATTCATCTCTCAATAGACATTTAGGCTTTTCCCATGTCTTGGCTATTGTGAATAGTGCTGCTCTGAACACTGGGATACATGTATCTTTTTGAATTATAGTTTTATTGAGATATATGCTTCCTGGCTTCCCTGGCGGTTCAGATGGTATGCTTTCCAGCCTTCCCTGGTGGCTCAAGTAGTAAAGAATCTGCCAGCAATGTGGGAGACCTGGGTTTGATCCCTGAGTTGGGAAGATCCCCTGAAGGAGGGCATGGCAGCTCACTGCAGTATTCTTGCCTGGGGAATCCCCATGGACAGAAGAGCCTGGTGGGTCCCAGTCCTTGGGGTCACAAGGTCAGACACGACTGAGCCGCTGAGCACACACACGGCAGTTAATATGCCCAGTAACGGGATTGATGATTTTATGGTAGTTTTTTGTTTTTTTTTTTTTTTTTTAGTTTTATGAGGAACCTCCATACTGTTTTCCACTGTAGTTGCACCATCAAAGTCACTTTTTAGTTATGAAGAGTATTTGACTATACATGTGTGTGGGTGTGCATATGCACACATAAACACATGAATACCTGAGCATGGGCTCATCTTTATTTGTATATTGTACATAGTCTTTTTGTCACTGTGGAGTAATTCTTTTTGGATTAGTGTTAATTTGACAGAAACGCAGAACTTTCAGAGATTAGAATATTGCCTTTTTAGTGCGGATCAACATACATTTCTCTATCCTCAAGTAAGTTATTCTTAAGACTCATTTTAATTAATGTATCTCTGTACATACAAAAGCAATTCCACTGTTTTAAATCTCAAGGCAAGTCACTTTGATTTTACTTTTGTTCTTATAATATGGACATGACTGAATCATTATGTAAATACAATAACTAATATTTGAAAAAGGTAATTTGAAAGCAGGAATCTTTTTAAAATGTGAAGAGTTTTCTTTCAGATATGCATCTACTTTGGATAGGCTAAAAAATATTCTGATGAATGGTGGTCTATAGAAATTTCGTTTCCTTTGAAAAAACAGTTTTATATTCTTTACCTGAAGAAAACCCTGACTTGTTCATAAATGAACTCCTATGTTATTTCTCGAGGATGAGATGGCTGGATGGCATCACGGACTCGATGGACGTGAGTCTGAGTGAACTCCGGGAGATGGTGATGAACAGGGAGGCCTGGCATGCTGCGATTCATGGGGTCGCAAAGAGTCGGACACGACTGAGCAACTGAACTGAACTGAACTGTTGTTATTTCTCATATTAAATTAAGTTCTATTAATCTTTTATGTAGTATATCCTTAAAGTGAAAGTGAAGTGAAAGTGAAGCCGCTGTGTCGTGTCCAACTCTTTGCGACCCATGGACTGTAGCCCACCATTCTCCTCCGTCCATGGGATTCTCCAGGCAAGAATACTAGAGTGGGTTGCCATTTCCTTCTCCATATCCTTAAAAATGTCTATCAACTCAAGAAACCAACAAAATTTTATCCATCCATTATATTTGCATCTGTTTCAACTATTTTTACAGTAACTTCTTTTTTTTGGTGTGTGGGTGTGAGACTCTTAGATTACACTGCCTGGGTTTGAAACTGGGTCTACCATTTCCTGGGTTATTTTACTTCCCCGTGATTTCTATTCAACATCTATTGGTGGGTGATTATTTTGTGTTATCTTCCCCATAAAGTGAATTGTAATATTGTGTGACTTGTTGCTGTCAAATCAGAATAGCAAACTTTAAACCTGTAATCAAGGAGAAGATGGGTATGTTCATCTGTTAATCACATAACTATGTGGATCTGTTCAGAGTAGTATATTTTTTAACTTGTATCAAATCAATGTTTGCAAGATGAGCTATTTTTCAAGTAGATGCAGATTTGTGTAGGCTTTCATCATTTCCTCATATTTTCTATCTTTACATTTGGGATGGACAGGCTAAGACTCTGTAGGAGCTAAATGAGAGAAGAGAGAGGAGGAGGGAAGGAGAGATTGACAAAGAGATCCTGAGAGAGGGATACTGAGAGAGAGAGGGAGGGAGAAAGAGAAAGATCAATTCTCCAGATTTTCTCCTAAACTTCCTTGCTCTGGAGAGCACAGAACTTCTATAGTATCCAGAATAACCTAAGATCTTGCAGATCTTTATTTTATGGCCTATGTGGTTCCCTGGGCTTATCATGTGCTCACCCTGTTTGTCTGCCAGTTAAACTCCTATTCATCCTTTAAGACACACCCAGAGCTATCTCATTTGGAAGCCTTTCCTGACTTTCCCAGGTAGACCTGGAGTTTATTCTTTTCCTTCTCCCTCATCCTCTGTACATTTGTCATCCATTCTAGGAATGGTCTTAAATCCTTATGGTTTGCATATCTGTGCCCCCCAGGATAATTTATTGCTTGGAAGGCAGAGATGTTTATTCTGACAAATGATGTAACTTGTAGTGTAATCTGGCGTGACCACTGGAGAAACAGGGGTACAAATAACTTAAAAAAATTTGGGGAGTATTTTTTAAAATCATTTTTATTAGAGTATAGTTGACTTACAATGTTGTGTTAGTTTTTGTTGTACAGCAAAGTGAATCATTTATACATTTATTTACTCTTTTTTAGATTCTTTTCCCTTATAGATTATCACAGAGTATTGAGCAGAGTTCCCTGTCCTATATAGTAATGTGTGCATATATTAATCCCAATCTCCCAATTTATCCCTCCTCACCATTCCCCCTTGGTAACCACAAGTTTGTTTTCTACATCTGTGATTCTATTTGTTTTGTAAATAAGTTCATTTGTACTATTTTTTTAAATTCCATATGTAAGCAACATCATGATACTTGTTTTTGACTTCACTCAGTATGACAATTTCTAGATCTGTTTATGCTGCTGCAAATGGCATTATTTTGTTCTTTTTTATGACTGAGTAATATTCCATTGTGTATATGTACCACATCTTTATCCATTCTTCTGTCACTTGACATTTAGGTTGCTTCCACGTCCTGGATATTGTAAATAGTGGTATAATGAATACTGGGGTGCATGTATCTTTTTGAATTATGGTTTTCTCTGGATATCTGCCCAGGAGTGGGATTGTTGGGTCATATGGTAGCTCTATTTTTAGTTTTGTAAGAAACCTCCATACTGTTCTCCATAGTGTCTGTACCAATTTACATTCCCAACCAACAATGTAGGAGGCTACCCTTTTCTCCAGCATTTACTCTTTGTAAAGTTTTTGATGATGGCCATTATGACCTATGTAAGGTGATACCTCATTATAGTTTTGATTTATGTTTCTCAGTCCATCTAGTCAAGGCTATGGTTTTTCCAGTGGTCATGTATGGATGTGAGAGTTGGACTGTGAAGAAGGCTGAGCGCTGAAGAATTGATGCCTTTGAACTGTGGTGTTGGAGAAGACTCTTGAGAGTCCCTTGGACTGCACGGAGATCCAACCAGTCCATTCTGAAAGAGATCAACCCTGGGATTCTTTGGAAGGAATGATGCTAAAGCTGAAACTCCAGTACTTTGGCCACCTCATGCGAAGAGTTGACTCATTGGAAAAGACTCTGATGCTGGGAGGGATTGGGGGCAGGAGAAGAAGGGGACGACCGAGGATGAGATGGCTGGATGGCATCACTGACTCAGTGGACATGAATCTGAGTGAACTCTGGGAGTTGGTGATGGACAGGGAGGCCTGGCGTGCTGCGATTCATGGGGTTGCAAAGAGTCGGACACGACTGAGCAACTGAATTGAACTGAATTGAATAATTAAAGATGTTGAACGTCCTTTTATGTGCTTTTCGGCCATTTGTATGTCTTCTTTGGAGGAATATCTATTTAGATCTTCTGCCCATTTTTTGATTTTTTTTTATATTGAGCAGAATGAGCTGTTTGTACATTTTGAAAATTAATCCCTTGTCGGTTGGTTCTTTTGCACATATTTTCTCTCATTCTGAGGGTTGCATTTTTGTTTTGTTTATGGTTTCCATTGCTGCACAACAGCTTTTAAGTTTAATTAGGTCCCATTTGTTTATTTTTCTTTTTATCTTCATTACTGTAGGAGGTGGATCAAAAGAGATCTTGCTGTGATTTTTGTCAGAGGGTTTTCTGCCTGTGTTTTTCTGTAAGAATTTTATAGTATCCGACCTTACATTTAGGTATTTAATCCATTTTGAGTATGTTTTTGTTTGTGTATGGTCTTAGAGAATGTTTTAACTTTATTCTTTTACATGTAGCTGTCCAGTTTTCCCAGCACCACTTACGGAGACTCTCTTTTACTCCCCATTGTATACTCTTGCCTCCTTTGTCATAGATTTGGTGACCGGCCATAGGTGTGTCCAGAAAAGGCAATGGCACCCCACTCCAGTACTCTTGCCTGGAAAATCCCATGGGAGGAGCCTGGTGGGCTGCAGTCCATGGGGTCGCGAAGAGTCGGGCACGACTGAGCGACTTCACTTGCACTTTTCCCTTTCATGCATTGGAGAAGGAAATGGCAACCCACTCCAGTGTTCTTGCCTGGAGAATCCCAGGGACGGGGGAGCCTGGTGGGCTGCCGTCTATGGGGTCGCACAGAGTCAGGCATGACTGAAGCGACTTAGCAGCAGCAGCAGCAGCATAGATGTGTCGATTTATCTCTGGGCTAAAGTAAAGGAAATCTTGAATTTTTTTTCAGTTCAGATTTCTCATTTTACAGATGAGAAAAACTGAGTTTCCCCTAAGTTCAGTTTCCATTCTGTAGACACAGTTGTGTCTGGAGTCATTTGAGATAGCATTGGAGGAATCCATTTTAAGAAACAGAGACGGTGGAGCTAGTCTTGTTCATCCTCAGTCCTCTTAGAAGGGCTGATTTTGATCTCAGATCGAGGTGGTTAAGACCACTTCTTCAAGCATGCTTCACATAGTTTGCTTTCCCTCCTTCCTCTCTCCATTTCAACATTCTCTGGTTAGTCTCTACGTTAGGAAAGTAAAAATGGCAGAAAAGCCGAAGAACGGCCCATTAAAGAGGCACTCACAAGTAGAAAAGCGCATTTGAAACAGAGGAGGGTGGTTTGAATAGTGTTGTAATGCAGTTGGCAAGGCAGTGAGTGGGGCTGGGTCTGCGAGCTGGGGTGTGAATGTGCAGCTTTGAATGGATAAATGAGGGCAGTAATTTTCAGCACATGCTGTGATATGGAGGGCAGGAACTAAAAGGAGACTTCAGAGAAGAAAATGATAGTATCTTAAACCAGAGCATTATATCATTCTGGTTGCATAATGTCGACGTGTGGTTAAATTGTTATTGTAGAGAAGTGGCTTCTGCATATTTAGGGAGCTGCTTGTATTGAAATGAGTGGCTGTTGAAATAACACAAATCCATGTGTGGTTTCCGAACAGTTAATAATTGTTTAATAAGCAATTCCTTGTAAACCTCCCTGAGTCCTACTAACTCGGGTAGAGATGGATTGTTCTTCCCCATTATTAGGGACAGAATAAGAAATAGCTGGTAATGAGGAAAACACTTTAAATATAAGAGGAACATTAATGGGGTAAATTGCCAATTACCATCACAAGAGATTTTCAAAGCTGACAGAAATGTACCATGTGGGAAAGGAAGCAAGAACAGCCAGAGGCAATACAATCCCATGGATCCTTGGAGAATTAACCGCCTTTCATTTCCAAATAGATTTCAGCAATATATGTACAGCGAAGGCAAAGGGGAAAGCTATGCAGTAGCAAGGGAGCCAGAATATTTTGGCTGAAGTACTGACTTGCTTTGTAACAGGAGCAGAAAATACAGTTTCTCTTGATTTCATAAATGTACAGAGCAAGAGTGAAGTCTACCTGTCCTCAGATCCTTTCACCTGAGAGGATAACAAAGCCTTCCATCAGCAAACTGCTATAATTGCTTTATGATAACTCAATGTTGTGGTCCTTCAAGTTTCCTGTCTTGTATACTATTGACTGTAATGCTTTTTAAAATGACTTATGAATTAAAGTATATATACATGGGACATTTGATCACTGCTTTTGTACCCAAGGATGGGCAGAACTCACTATAATTTGTCTACAATGAAATATTAAGCAGTCCGCTAAATATTTAATTCACCTGCTGAATTGCAACAGCTTGGTTTAGAAATGTGAGACCTTCCTCTCCACTTAGAGGGACACTTTATGTATAACCAAATGAATTATTAACACCATTATTATTATTCAGCTGTTTATTATCACCTAATGATGGACATACAAAGAAACATTTCTCTTGCAACAAAAAAGAATTCATATCTAACAACAGATCCAACTATTATTTTTCAGGGAGTAAATCTAAGCTCAGAAAAACCCTAAGCATCAATTTAGATTAAGTGAAGGATGTTCATTTATAACAATATTTGATAGACTATGTAGTAATATTCTTTATATTAGGGATTCCTACTTTATGGATTTAGGTATATCATGGATTAAATAGTATATCCTGGATTATATATATAAAACTCATTGATTTGGTCTGTCTGCATATTGATTGTTAGTCACTTAGTTGTGTTTGCCTCTCTGTGATCCCATGGATTGTAGCCCGCCAGGCTCTTTTGTCCATGGAGTTCTCTAGGCAAGAATACTGGAGTGGGTAGCCATTTCCTTCTCTAGGAGATCTTCCTGATCAAGAGATCGAACCTGGGTCTCCCCCATTACAGGCAGATTCTTTACCATCTGAGCCATCATTACATATATAATAAATATATATTATGAACACTCGACCATAAAAAGAGGAAAAAAACACATTTTCCACCAAAAAGCTAATTGAGCTATTGTGATTGAATATTAATTTTGGTGCTGGTTTTCCTGGCAGTCAACATAGGGAGGCATATTATGATGGTTGTAACATGTCAATTTTTAATGGTAAACTTAAATCAACATAAAATTCTAAAAGACATCTTTTACATAGGACCACATATGGAAGACTTCAGATATTGTGAAAAGAGGTCACCAGTGGCTCTTTGGTAGAAAATACAGACATAATTTTTTTACCTGGATGTTTAATATAGGATGAAAAAAAAAAAGATTATATGCTCTGCACAAAGCTGGGAACAGTATGCCTTCTTAAAAAAAATGTGGTGCATTGGAAAGAGTTTTCTCTGTGAATATTGTTTGGCTACTTGTATCCGTGTGGTCGTCAGCAGTTTAATTACCTTCCTTTGTTTGGGTTCCTCAGCTGCAAAGATTTTCCCTAGAGAGTTATGGAAACGATATAATGAATTAATGTATTGGGTCAGCCAAAAAGTTCATTCAGATATTTCCTTAAGATGTTATGGAAACATCTGAATGAACTTTTTGACCAACCCAGTATATGCAGAGGTTGAAACTCAATGTTAGTTCACCCCTTTGTCCCTTAGAATCAGTGTTATAAATGATTGTCCTGATATACGCATGTATATATACACACACATACACGCTCAAACTCCCTTTTCATTTGAGATTTATCCTTAAATATATCAATGCTGGGGAAAATAGAGCTCATTCTTATTGAATTTAAAGCCATGAAGATCAATACAATTATCAAAGTTTAGCTTGGGGTGTCTCAGTAATGTTATGGTGCTTTGTAAATCACTCAACCAGAATAATAAAATCTTGGGCATTATTCTCTGAAAGTTTCAAATTGTATTGAAGAAGAGGCTATGGATATTTCTGCCTATAGACAACCTGGAGCTAATTAGTTATTTGCTTCCCTTTTTCTTGAAGTCCCTTTTTTGGTTTGGATTATTTAAAAGAAGTCCCTTTAAAGTAGTTTCTATTTGGGTTATTTCTTTTAAAGAAAGCTTGCTTAATTACTAAGATGTCACGGTGCTTCCAGATAAGCATGACTTCGTTGGGGTCAGGGCCAGCAGTTTGGACCACCCCAGGTTTCCTTTTTGTTTTAGGAAAATGGTGCTCCTTATGCTCATTTGATGGAAATCATGGTCCAGGAGTTGGGCCTTTTTGGGCTGGTGGCTAAACAAACTTATAAGTGCATGATGTTCACACTGCAGACTGGTTCGTGCATGCTAAGTCACTTCAGTCATGTCTGACTCTTTGTAACGCTATGGGTTATAGCCCACCAGGCTCCATCATTCCTGGGGATTCTCCAGGCAACAATACTAGAGTGGGTTCCCATGCCCTCCTCCAGGGGATCTTTCCGGTCCAGGGATTGAGCCTGCATCTCTTTTGTCTCCTGCATTGATAGGTGGGTTCTTTACCATTAGTGCCACTTAGGAAGCTGAGCTAAACCTTCAAGGACTCAGGGCATGGCTATTCTTCCATTTTTTTCCCTAGTAAAATACTAAAAGTATAAGTGATTCAATACTGTATCTTTATTGCTCTTGGAAAGAACTGATCAATTACTAATCACTGCTTCTTATCAGTTCCCTTCAATTGCTAGACCTTCTTTTAGAATGGACTCCTATATAGTGGTATTTAAACTGATCAAACTTCGGTCATTTTAGATTCTCTTGAATTAGAATCAGAGGGCGATATATAGTACATTAAAAGAGCATTTTTATTTCCTGACCAGTGAGATAGGAGAGGTAATCTATTTTGTAAGTCAGAGTGAGACAGCCTCTAACTCTACAATGGTGGCAGCGAGAACACGTCTTCCTGAGTCGAACATGATTAGAATCATTTGTAATTGTGTATGGTTAGAATAACTAACCAGCTTCCTTTGTGTGTTGAAGAGCTGCATTTGCCCTTCCAGATCCATTTTCCCCTTCAGTTTATCCTGCTGTGAGCTCCAAGTGGCAGAACCATATCGGCTGCATCTTCAATTGGATTTTGTTTGGGTTTGGCCAGTAGAAGGCACTAAGGGTGGGAGAAGAATAAGAGTGGAGCCTTTTAAAATTTTTATTTTATTGAACTATAGTTGATTTACAATGTTGTATTAATTTCTGCAGTAGGCAAAGTGATTCAGGTATTATATATGTGTGTGTGTGTGTATGTGTGTATGTGTACACATACATTGCTTTCCATATTTTGCATTACAGTTTATCACAGGACACTGAGTATAGTTTCCTGTGCTGTACAGTAGGACCTTGTTGTTTATCCACTCTATATGTAATAGTTTGAATCTGCTAACCTCAAATTCCCATTCTATCCCTCCTCTACTCACCCTCTCCCTTGGCAGCCATGATTTTGTTCTCTGTATCTGTAAGTGTATTTCATAGATAAGTTCATTTGTGTGATATTTAGATGCCACATATAAGTGATACCATTTGTCTTTCTCTTTCTGACTTACTTCACTTAGTATGATAATCTATAGGTGCTGCAAATGGCCGGATTATATTCTGTTTTTTTATGGCTGAGTAGTAGTCCACTGTACATATATACCACATCTTCTTTATCTATTAATATGTTGATGGACATCTAGGTTGTTTCCGTGTCTTGGTTATTGTGAATAGTGCTGCTATGAACATAGGGTTGCATGTATCTTTTTGAATTATAGTTTTGTCTGGATATAGACCCAGGAGTGGAGTTGCTGGATCGTATAGTATCTCTATTTTTAGGTTTTTGAGGAATCTCTTTACCATTTTTCCATAGTAACTGCACCAATTTACATTCCCACCAACGGTGTAAAAGGGTTCCCTTTTTTCCCCCTGGGCCCCTCACTGCAGAGTCTGAAGCTTCTGAGGTGGTCTTCCTCACCTAGCTCTTTCTCTTAGGCAGTTAAGTGTTCTTCCTGTCCTCTCAGGTTGGGGGCTGTAACAGCTCTGCTGTTGCTCGCTCTGGGTCTCTGTGTTTTTCCTCACAGCTTCTCCATCTGGAAGTTCTCAGTTCACATACTGTTGAAGCCCTAGCTTGGAGGATTTTGAGCATGACCTCACTAACATGTGAAATGACTACAATTGTGTGGTAGTTTGAACATTCTTTGGCGTTGCCCTTCTTTGGGATTAGAATGAAAACTGACCTTTTCCAGACCTGTGGCCATAGCTGAGTTCCAAATTTGCTGGCATATTGAGTGCATCACTTTAACAGCATCATCTTTGAGGATTTGAAATATCTTAGCTGGAATTCCATCACCCACTACTAGCTTTGTTCATAGTAATGCTTCCTAAGGCCCACTTGACTTCACACTTCCAGGATGTCTGTCTCTAGGTGAGTGACCACACCATCATGGTTATCTGGCTCATTAAGACATTTTCTGTACAGTTCTGTGTATTCTTGTCACATCTTAGTATCTTCTGCTTCTGTTAGGTCCATTCCGTTTCTGTCCTTTCTTGTGCCCATCTTTACATGAAATATTCCCTTGGTGTCTCTAATTTTCTTGAAGAGATCTCTAGTCTTTCCAATTCTGTTGTTTTCCTCTATTTTTTTGCATTGTTCACTTAAGGAGGCTTTCTTATCTCTCCGTGCTATTCTTTGGAACTCTGCATAAAGATGGGTTTATCTTTCTTTTTCTCCTTTGCCTTTCACTTCTCATCTTTTCTCAGCCATTTGTAAGGCCTCTGGTAAACATGACCACATATAACTTGGCCAAGACTTTGCCAAAGTTGACTCTTTTCCTCTGGAGGTCATACCTTTGGAGCTGCTTCTTCAGGATTGTGGAGTTAAACATTTTTTCTTTTGGCCTTTCCAATCCTTGGGATTTTGGAAATTTTAGGAATTGTCTTATGAAGTCAAAATGGTATACTAAATAGAATGTGGGCTCTGGAGTCAGGAAAACATAGGTTTGAATTCCATCTGCCTCACTTCCAGGCTGCATGGCTCTAGGCAGTTCATATATTCTTTATTCTTCCATCTGTAAAATGCTAGAGTAATACTTGGCCCAGAGAGTTGTTAAGAGACTACGTAAGATGATGTATGCAAACTACCAGGTATCGTGTATCTGTCTACTAAAGACTTAATAAATGATAATGAGAGATGGCAACTTGGCAAGAGGACAGATAAATAGGTTATATTCAGTCTTCATTTTTTTTGAATAAGCTTTAGGTTTTATATTTACAGAAAAATGTAAATATAGTAAAAGTCCTTAGATCTCCTGCATTCAGTTTCCCCCTTTAGTTGGACCGTAAAGAAAGCTGAGCGCCAAAGAATTGATGCTTTTAAACTGTGGTGTTGGAGAAGACTCGTGAGAGTCCCTTGGACTGCAAGGAGGTCCAACCAGTCCATCCTAAAGGAAATCAGTCCTGAATATTCATTGGAAGGACTGATGCTGAAGCTGAATGTCCAATACTTTGGCCACATGATGCGAAGAGCTGACTCATTGGAAAAGACCCTGATGCTGGGAAAGATTGAAGGCTGGAGAAGGGGATGACAGAGGATGAGATGGTTGGATGGTATCACCAACTCAGTGGGCATGAGTCTGAGTAGACTCTGGGAGTTGGTGATGGACGGGGAGGTCTGGCGTGCTGCAGTCCATGGCATCGCAAAGAATCGGACATGACTGAGCAACTGAACTGAGCTGAACTGAACATCTTCTACCACCTGGGCACATTTATCACAATTGATGAACAAATGCCCATCTATTATTAATGAAATTCTATACTTTATTATAATTTCTTTCATTGTTCCCTAATTTTCTTTTATGTTCCAGCATCCCACCCAAGATACATGTATTATCACGTGTAGTTGTCACGTCTCCTTAGGTTTCTCTGGACTGTGACAGTTTCTCAGACTTTCCAAGGATTTAATGACCTTGGAAGTTTTGAGGAGTACAGGGTCAGGAATTTTGTAGAATGTTATTTTATTTGGGGGGTTGCCTGATATTTTAATCATGATTTATTTGTGGTTATGGAATTTTGGGGAGCAAGAACACATAGCTCAATTATTTTTCTCAACATGTCAAGGGTATGTATTGTCAGCATAACTCATCACTGTTGATGTTAACCTTTTAATCTTCATCAGCTGGCTGAGATCATGTTTGTTGGGTTACTTTTTATTTCTCCCTTTTCTATCCTTTGCTCTTTGAAAGCACGTCAGATTTAAAGTGTGGGAAGTTGTGTTCTGTCTCCTTGAAGGGAAAATATTTACATAAATTATTTGGAATTTTCCTGTATGGGAGATTTATATCCTGTTTTCCCCTTCATTTATTTATTTATCCAATTGTTTATATCAGCATGGAATCATGACTGTCATAATTTGAGTTAAAATGCAGTCTTCTGTTATTTATTTTGTTACTCACATTATTCTCATTTTGGCTATTCAGTGTTCTTTACTTCTCTATCTCTTTGACAAGCTGTCATCATTTTGGTTTGTTTGTTTGTTTTGAGTGCATCTTTGCTTTAGTCCACGGGGTCGCAAAGAGTCGGACACGACTGAGCGACTTCACCTCACCTCACCTTGCTTTCTGGCTTCCTGGGCTTCCCTGGTGGCTCAGAGGGTAAAGCGTCTGCCTGTAATGCAGGAGACCCTGGTTTGATCCCTGGGTTGGGAAGATCCCCTGGAGAAGGAAATAGCAACCTGAAATGGCACCCCACTCCAGTACTCTTGCCTGGAAAATCCCATGGACAGAGGAGCCTGGTAGGCTGCAGTCCATGAGGTCTCTAAGAGTTGGACACAATTGAGTGACTTCATTTTCACTTTTCACTTTCATGCATTGGAGAAGGAAATGGCAACCCACTCCAATGTTCTTGCCTGGAGAATCCCAGGGACAGAGGAGCCTGGTAGGAGGCCGTCTATGGGGTCGCAGAGTCGGACATGACTGAATTGACTTAGCAGCAGCAGCAGCAGCAGCCAGTGTTCTTGCCTGAAGAATCCCATGGATGGAGGAGCCTGGTAGGCTATAGTCCACGGGGTCACAAAGAGTTGGACATGACTGAACGACTTCACACTTACTTTCTGACACAGTAATATTTCTTGCTCCTGTTGTATATTTCCTGTCCCAGTCCTAGAACCAGGCATTTATCTAAGAAACTTTTGTTTCTTTTATTGAAGCGTAATATTTGAAACTAAGATCTGGACACTGGGTGTGTTCTTTACTCCTAGACCCTCTCAGTGTATAGAGCTAGGAAGTACATGGATGTATAGAGTATCTTTATTAAGCTAAACTTGACTTCCTACTGATATCACCGGTTCTAATTACCACATCCTTGGCCATTATCTTCCTCTGCAAGAAATGTGGTTTCCACCATCAGTCATTCATTTATTTACTTGTCTAATCCAGGTGCACATGTATAATGCTTTCAGAATTTTTAAACTTGTATCCTCCTGAGAAAAAAATCAACTAAGATATACTCTTATGGGCAGTTCCTTTTGCTGTAGTTTTTAAAAGTGTACAGCTATTTCTGAAGTTATATAGGTCAGCACCTCTTTTCCCCCACTCACTTCAGTGAGGTTATGCCATACATTTGAAATAAAGTTAGATTCTTTTGTCAAAATCTGCATTCCATCCTGGGATATCTCACCCTCTTGATTGATTTTTTTTCTTATTTTACGTGCATTATGGTACACTCTTTGTATTTTAAAGTTCTGTGGTTTTGAAAAATGTGTAGTGTCATGTATTCACCATTGCAGTATCACACAGAATAGTTTCACTACTCTCCAAAATCCTCTGAGCTTCACATATTCATGTCTCCTGCCTTACCCAATACACTTCTGGCCATCACTAAATCTATTTTTTTGTCTATGCTTTTGCCTTCTCCAGTATGTTATACAACTGAAATCAAATACTATGTAGCTTTCCCAGACTGGCTGCTTTCATAGAGCAGTGTATGTTTAGGATTTATCCATGTCTAGCCAAGGCTATGGTTTTTCCAGTGGTCATGTATGAATGTGAGAGTTGGACCATAAAGAAAGCTGAGCACCGAAGAATTGATGCTTTTGAACTGTGGTGTTGGAGAAGACTCTTGAGAGTCCCTTGGACTGCAAGGAGATCCAACCAGTCCATCCTAAAGGAAATCAGTCCTGGGTGTTCACTGGAAGGGCTGATGCTGAAGCTGAAACTCCAATACTTTGGCCACCTCATGCAAAGAGTTGACTCATTCGAAAAGACCCTGATGCTGGGAGGGATTGGGGGCAGGAGGAGAAAGGGATGACAGAGGATGAGATGGCTGGATGGCGTCACTGACTCGATGGATGTGAGTCTGAGTGAACTCCGGGAGTTGGTGATGGACAGGGAGGACTGGAGTGCTGTGATTCATGGGATCGCAAAGAGTCAGACATGACTGAGTGACTGCCTGAACTGAACTGAACTGAATGTTGTTGTGTGGGTTAATTGCTTTTTATTTTCATCAATCTATAGTATAATCTGTAGTGTGGATATACCGCTGTTTGCACATCCATCCATTCACCTATTGAAGGACAACATGGTTGCTTCTAGTTTTTTAAGACAGCTACTATAAACTTTTGTGTGCAGGTTTTTGTATGGACATATGTTTTACATTGGTTGAATAAATACCTAGGTGTGTGACTTTCCACTGGCACTAACTGAGAGTTCCTCTTGTTTCATATCTTCAGTAGTGCTTAGCATTGCCAATTCTTTACATCCCTAGAAATACCTACATTTAAATACATGTGTTTCCTATGTCAAATTATTCTATCAGTTCAGTTGCTCCGTTGTGTCCGACTCTTTGGGACCCCATGAATCGCAGCACGCCAGGCCTCCCTGTCCATCACCATCTCCCGGAGTTCACTCAGACTCACGTTCATCGAGTCCGTGATGCCATCCAGCCATCTCATCCTCAGTCGTCCCCTTCTCCTCCTGCCCCCAATCCCTCCCAGCATGAGAGTCTTTTCCAATGAGTCAACTCTTCGCATGAGGTGGCCAAAGTACTGGAGTTTCAGCTTTAGCATCATTCCTTCCAAAGAAATCCCAGGGTTGATCTCCTTCAGAATGGACTGGCTGGATCTCCTTGCAGTCCAAGGCACTCTCAAGAGTCTTCTCCAACACCACAGTTCAAAAGCATCAATTCTTCTGCACTCAGCCTTCTTCACAGTCCAACTCTCACATCCATACATGACCACAGGAAAAACCATAGCCTTGACTAGGCGGACCTTAGTCATCTATTAGGTCCAGACCATTTCTGTCCTTTATCGAGCCCATCTTTCCATGAAATGTTCCCTTTGTATCTCTTATTTTCTTGAAGAGATCTCTAGTCTTTCCCATTCTGTTGTTTTCCTCTATTTCTTTGCACTGATCACTGAAGAAGGCTTTCTTATCTCTTCTTGCTATTCTTTGGAACCCTGCATTCAGATGCTTATATCTTTCCTTTTCTCCTTTGCTTTTTGCCTCTCTTCTTTTCACAGCTATTTGTAAGGCTTCCCCAGACAGCCATTTTGCTTTTTTGCATTTCTTTTTCATGGGAAAGTTCTTGATCCCTGTCTCCTGTACAATGTCACGAACCTCATTCCATAGTTCATCAGGCACTCTGTCTATCAGATCTAGTCCCTTAAATCTATTTCTCACTTCCACTGTATAATCATAAGGGATTTGATTTAGGTAATACCTGAATTGTCTAGTGGTTTTCCCTACTTTCTTCCATTTCAGTCTGAATTTGGTAATAAGGAGTTCATGATCTGAGCCACAGTCAGCTCCTGGTCTTGTTTTTGTTGACTGTATAGAGCTTCTCCATCTTTGGCTGCAAAGAATATAATCAATCTGATTTCGATGTTGACCATCTGGTGATGTCCAATTATGCTATAGCTTATTTTTTTTCATTTTTCTGCCTTCTTGTGGATTTCTTGAGCATTTTAATGAATTTTATTTTAATTTATGTATAATATTTTTATTATATCTTTGTGTATCTTTTTAGTTGTTGCTACAATTATTACATTAATATACATAACTTATCAGAGTATACTATTTTATACCTTATGACCAAAGTTAATGGTTCTTGGGGTCATCTGATCTTTTTAAAATCTTTGTCCTGTGCTGGAGGTTTGAGCATGTTTTTGCCAACTATAGCTTAACTTTTTCTTAGAAGTCAGAAGTGCTTAACGTTATCTTTTTTAATGCCTGTAAAATGTTTGGATACCTGCCTAATTCACTGTTCACTGGGAGTGCTAGTTTCATATATTCACTTATTCATCAAATATTTATTGAATACCCACTATATGTTGGGCCTTGGGTATAAAGCAATGGAAAAAATGACAAGGCCATTGTAGTTATGGAGCTTCCATTGTGGGGAAGGAAAGCTTTTCATATAATATAAAGCAATATAATGCAATACAAGGGAGTGATATGCCTTCCCACGTGGCACTAGTGGTAAAGAACACACCTGCCAATTTGGGAGACATAAGAGACACAGTTTTGATCCTTGGGTCTGGACAATCCCCTGGAGAAGGTAATGGCTACCCACTCCAGTATTCTTGCCTGGAGAATTCCATGGACAGAGGAGCCTGGCAGACTACAGTCCATAGCGTAGCAAAGAATTGGACATGACTGAAGTGACTTAGCACATACATACACAAGGGAGTGATAAATGCTATGATCAAAGAAAAGCAGGGTCTAGGACTCTCGAGAACACTGAAGTTTTCAGGAGAGGGTGAGTGATCAGCGAAAGGCTCACTGGGAAGATGATGGTGAGCAGGTATCTGGCAGTGGTGAGGGAATGAGCTAGGTGGATGTCCAGAGGTACGAGCATTTCAGGAAGAGAGAAGCATGGGAACCAATGCTTGGAAGTGGCAGGATTCTTTCAATTTTTGAGGAGCAGTGATTTCTGTGGCCAGAGTTGAGTGAGCAAGGGTGGGGGGGTATGTAAAGTTGGAGAGAAAGGGTAGGGCCAGGTTCTGTTGGTTTTGGTAGACCAATACTTTACAAACTAATGAGCCAGGGCATCATCTGGGAGTCTGTTGAAATGCAGATTCTGATTCAGTAGGTCCCGGGTAGGACTTGAGATGTTTCATTTCTAGTAAGCTTCTGACTGCTTACCAGATTGCTTACTGCTTCTGACTGCTTCATGGATCCTACTCTGAATAGCAAAGCTGGAGACTTTGGTCATGGTTTCCTTCTGAACGAGAATAAGATTGAAGAGGATTCTGAGCATTGGAATGATGGGATTTCTTTTTTTCTATGTGGACCATTTCTTTTTTGAGTCTTTATTGAATTTGTTACAGTATTGCTCCGTTTTATGTTTTGGTTTTTTGGCCAGGAGGCATATGGGATCTTAGCTTCCCAACTAGGGATTGAACCCACACCCCTTGCATTGGAAGATGAAGCTTCAACCACTGCATCACCAGGGAAGTACCTGGGAATGATGAGATTTGATTTAGAAGTTTAAAATCTCTTCAGCCTATTGTATGGTGACTCCTCTGAGGATGCAAGGGAGAAAGCCAGGAGACGGGCTTTGAGACTACTGTTGGAGGCTGACTGTAATATTCCAGTGCTTGGTCTAGGGTGATGATGATGGCAGTATAGAGAAAACTGGCGGCTGGCAGTTTTGTGATTTGGGTACTGCACAAAGTTCTTGCAGAGTGAGTGGGTCAAGCTGGCATGTCAGCTACAGTCTACTTGTTAAGCCTTTCACTTGGTGATTCCTCAGTCTAGAAGGGGGGAGGGAGACCCTTTCTACAATTCTTCCTCCCCAGAAGAGGAGTTGCCTTTTTATAATTCATCCAAAGGCAGGGTATGTGTTACCCATGCTCAGGGCAAGAAGTGGTCGGATTTAGTGTAGGAGATTCTGGGTAGTTAGCATGTAGAGGCGGAGAAGGCAATGGAACCCCACTCCAGTACTCTTGCCTGGAAAATCCCATGGACGGAGGAGCCTGGTAGGCTGCAGTCCATGGGGTTGCTGAGGGTCGGACACGACTGAGTGACTTCACTTTCACTTTTTACTTTCATGCATTGGAGAAGGAAATGGCAACCTTCTCCAGCGTTCTTGCCTGGAGAATCCCAGGGATGGTAGAGCCTGGTGGGCTGCCATCTCTGGGGTCGCACAGAGTCAGACGCGACTGAAGCGACTTAGCAGCAGCAGCAGCATGTAGAGGAGAGGAGTGTGAGATGAGCCTTTCTCCTTCTGTTTTTACTTAAGCTGTCATGTGCTGCTGCCTGACTTCATGGCCCATGAAAGCTTTTCCTGCAAAGCAAGGCAGCCACAGAGGAGCTGAGCTGAACTTTGAATTTTCCAGGGTGTAGTCTTTCAAAGCAATTGCTCCTGCCACAGGAGAAGGAAAACAGACCCCAGTCATTTATTGCAGGCTTCTCCCTGTGAGCAGACAGAAGTGATATCTTTTTAAAAATGTCTCTGTACGACTATAAAAGCGGTCACTAGGTATAGAAGGAGAGAGCCGTAGATTCCTCTGCCTGGTTCCGAGCCACGTCTGGTAGTTAATCTCATGCTCCCCACTGCAAAAGTGGTCTGAAGATATGTCTTGTCCAATAATGCAACCGCAAAAGATACGTCATGTGTTCTGTAGCTGCCAAAGTGGTGTGGCTTCCCTGGGGTGTCTTAATCAAGCTGGACGTTGGGTGATGCTTACACTGGGTTTCTTTATGAAAGGAAACTTCACCCTCATGGCTTTTGTAGCGGCACAGTGAGCACAACAAGGTGATGTTTAGCTGTGTCTTTTCGCTCTGTATCTTTAGCTGCTGTGTGTGCCATTTTCACTAACTTAGTTAAACACATGTTCCTTCCTTGCAGACCATGCCTTGGTGCCAAACCCGTCTGAAAGATAAAGAAATAAATGTGATGATGCTGTGACCCTTGAGTCAGCAGTGCTCCTGGCATGGAGTGTTCGAGTTTCTTTATGGCGGTAGCATGCCTGACTTGTGCTTCTGGGCTAAACGTGAGGTGATAGGAATGGCTTGGACAAACACTGGGAATACAGTGCCCCCAACCCCCAAGTGGCAGAGGCTCCTCGTGGGTCTCGTTTCCTTTTCAAGTCCCCTCTGTTGAGGTGGTTTCTATCCTTCAGCTTCTTTGTAAAACATGCTGAATGTTGGTGAATGTGGCATTCTAGCCTGTCAGCAGAATCCATCCATAACTCATTTTATGTCAGGTTAGGTAGGAGTTGGAACTAAGCTCTCAACTGCAAACACAGTTTGGGAAGAATTTATTTTATAGAGTAGCTGCTGCTGCTGCTAAGTCGCTTCAGTCGTGTTCAACTCTGTGCGACCCCATAGATGGCAGCCCACCAGGCTCTCCCGTCCCTGGGATTCTCCAGGCAAGAACACTGGAGTGGGTTGCCATTTCCTTCTCCAATGCATGAAAGTAAAAAGTGGAAATGAAGTTGCTCAGTCGTGTCCAACTTAGCAACCCCATGGACTGCAGCCCACCAGGCTCCTCCATCCATGGGATTTTCCAGGCAAGAATACTGGAGTGGGGTGCCATTGCGAGGACCCCCAAATCCCATACCTATTGAAATTAAGTATGGTCCACCATCAATGAATACAGAAAACTGGGGGGACCTGGAGTGCACACAGCATTCAGAAGAGGACAGCTACTACTGAGCTCACGCCGTCACTTTGAAATATTTCAACAGAAGCCAGAAATGGTGGGTCTTGTTTAAAGTCTCCTGATTTTTAAGTGATGGACACTAATTCCAAAAGATGCTACACATTGTTCAGATCAAGCAAGCCATGTGTAAAGGCTTCAAAACAACAAGGACCTATGTATAGCACAGGGAACTAAATTCAATATGCTGTAATAACCTAAAATGAAAAAGAATCTGAAAAGAAATTATGTGTATATATGTATATAATTTGGCTTATATGTATATATAACTTTTACATGTATGTAAAACTTAATCACTTTGCTATATGCCTGAAACTAACATAACATTGTAAATCAGCTGTATGTCAATAAACCCCCCCAAAAGCTGGAATTTTAATTAGCAGCCCCCCTTCCCCAAATAGCTAAGTTATTTATTAAAAGACTGTCTCAGGCAACTTGGTGCACAAAAGCAAGCCGGGCTTTTCTGTATATGGCAATATATTTCTCGTGTTCTCCTTGGCACATATATACCAATGCTGAAACTTTTGAGAGTATAAATCCCTCAGTAGCAGGAACTCATTTTGTTCTACTTGCTTTGGGTATAGGATGGCTATCTGAGCACATAAGATTTAGAATCCTAGAACGATGGGCTCGATAAAGGACAGAAATGGTATGGACCTAACAGAAGCAGAAGATATTAAGAAGAGGTGGCAAGAATACACAGAAGAACTGTACAAAAAAGATCTTCACGACCCAGATAATCATGATGATGTGATCACTAATCTAGAGCCAGACATCTTGGAATGTGAAGTCAAGTGGGCCTTAGAAAGCATCACTACAAACAAAGCTAGTGGAGGTGATGGAATTCCAGTTGAGCTGTTTCAAATCCTGAAAGATGATGCTGTGAAAGTGCTGCACTCAATATGGATGGCATCACTGACTCGATGGATGTGAGTCTGAGTGAACTCCGAGAGATGGTGATGGACAGGGAGGCCTGGCGTGCTGCGATTCATGGGGTCGCAAAGAGTCGGACACGACTGAGCGACTGAACTGAACTGAACTGAACTGAACTGAACTAGAATGAAAGAAATCTTGGAGATCATTTTATTCCAGTTTATTTATTTATTTATGCAAAAGCATTAACTCTACACACTAATATGTTCTTAAAGTTAATATGCCATTTTCCTCCAAAATTATACCAATATAAATGTGACAAAAAATAAGTCTCCTTCTCAAACAGGATCTCCAGGGTCTCAGTTTTCCTCTCTGCAAACAGCTACTATTACCAGTTGCTTTTGTAAAAATACTCTATCTAAATAAAAATACTTACTTCTAATCTTGTAAAGTTGAAGAAAGATAAATATTTTTTATCTTCAGCATAAGATAAAAAACAAAAGCTAGATTCAGCCACTGAAATACTTGTTCTCAATTAAGTTCCACTGTAGTATATGAATATCCCATCTTTTTCAAAATAAAATGTGTTAACAATAATGATAAGCTAATGAGCTGAAAAAGAGCTGAGGAAAAGAAATTTTCATAAGAATAAATAATTCTTGTGAACTGTTTAATAACTATCAATAGAGTCTAAAGAAATGACTCAATGGTTATCTCTGAGCATTCTGTAATCTAGATCATGATCCACCACCAGGAAGACAGAGAACAGAGCTCCAGAGTAGGAGAGAGCACCTTCGTTTCTCTCCTGTTTCTCTTGGAAGTTCACTTGCATTTATCCTGTGCAAAGCTGAGACTGTGTTTTACAGTTGAGAGTTTCAATTCTTATCTAAACTAACATGAAAAGAATTATTACATGCAATATAAAGCAAAATACTTGGTTAGAACAGTCTTTTCCAAACCTTTTAGGATATTGTGAATCATGACTGATTAATTCATTCTAAATAAAATGTAACTTGGATTTTTAAATATCCAAAATCTGAAAGCTCATTCTGGAGCCCTTCAGATTTGCACTGGAGCAAAATTATTTCAGCCTTAAAATGGTAATTTTTTTTTTCTTAAGTAGCCAACACTTATTTATTTACTTACTGTCATGAAAACTTTGAATGGCATGTGGAGTGAATTATCTGAAAAGAATCTTAAAAAAGATTATAGCAGTAGATTGACCTGAAACTTGATCAGTTCAGTTCAGTTCAGTTCAGTTGCTCAGTCATGTCCGACTCTTTGCGACCCCAAGAATCGTAGCACGCCAGGCCTCCCTGTCCATCACCAACTCCCGGAGTTCACTCAGACTCGCATCCATCGAGTCCGTGATGCCATCCAGCCATCTCATCCTTGGTCGTCCCCTTCTTCTCCTGCCCCCAATCCCTCCCAGCATCAGAGTCTTTTCCAATGAGTCAACTCTTCTCATGAGGTGGCCATAGTGCTGGAGTTTCAGCTTTAGCATCATTCCTTCCAAAGAAATCCCAGGGCTGATCTCCTTCAGAATGGACTGGTTGGATCTCCTTGCAGTCCAAGGGACTCTCAAGAGTCTTCTCCAACACCACAGTTCAAAAGCATCAATTCTTCTGCACTCAGCCTTCTTCACAGTCCAACTCTCACATCCATACATGACCACAGGAAAAACCATAGCCTTGACTAGACGGACCCTGATAGTTGACTATAATACATTAATATATGTTTGGCTCTCTGTAAAATAAAAAAAAAAATCTGGAGAAGGGAATGGCAATCCACTCCAGTATTCTTGCATAATAGAATAGAATAGAGAAGCCTGGCGGGCTACAGTTTGTGGGGTCACAAAGAGTCGGGCACGACTGAATGACTAACACAATCAAAAAATAAAAATCGCGTTTCATGTTGTATCTTATATGATTCTGATAAGATGTTGAAGTAGCTGTAAGCTGAAACTTAGAATCTGAGCAAAATAACAATGTGTTAACAATAAAAGTGGTGCTAATAACAATTACTATTTGTGGAAAAGTTTTTCTGTGCCAGGCACAGTGCTGAATACTTTATATACATTATCCTATTTACTTATCAGAGCAACTCACAGAAATAGGTATCAGTATCTTCCTTTCTTAGATGAAGACGCAAATCTGGAAACTAAGCAGTTTGCTGTAGGTCACACATAGAGAGTATGGAAGGCAGCCTCAGGTCTCTTTTACTTTAATATTACCACCATGAGCTTTCTGAGTTATCTTACTAATAAATGACAGTGCTCGAATCTTCTAATTCAGGATACCATTGTGTTTTGGACTATAGTATACTTTGTTACAAAAGTACATTATTTTTGAGAGTTCACATAAGCAGTCTTTATTGGGCGAATATGGATCTATTTACATACTTCTGATGATGCAAATGAGCTAAGCTAGTTGGCATTCAGCCAGCAGTGAATGAAATTGCCCAACTATTATTAGATCAGTTGATATATGAGATAAGAAAAATAATGTGGTTGGATAAAATTGTGTCTTATGTACCATCTTTTTCTAATGTTTAATTACTTTTCCTCTCTTTGATTAATATCCTTTCTGAGGTCTCATACTGGCTTCATTTTGATGAATATGCAATGATTTTGTCCCAGTATGCCTACATCAGTGTTGAAGGAAAAATATTGACCTATGTGTCAAAAGATCTTTCCTTTTTATTCTTATTCTTAATTAAAGCCTTTTAACCTGCCCTCAGACCCACTGTGCCTCAGTGGAGACTGCTGAACATTCAAACCCTTGGATTAGCCCCACAGTGTGACTACAGAGCTCATGCTGGTTGGCAGGTTAATGATGGATGTGTCTCATTTCCCAAGAGAAGGAAAAAAGGGCTGCTCTTTGAAATGACTTAAACACACACGTGGAATTGACAAATGGCTTGACTGTATTTACACTGATATTAGTTGGGAGACAGCAGCAGGTTTTTAACTCCTGATTTCAGGTTTGAACTTACACAACATTGAACGTCAACTGCAAAATTAAGAATAATCTTGCTGAAAAATGCTGTGATTGAATTCAAGTGTTCCTCAGGCATGGTTTTAAAGGGAGCTCCACAGAATGATTTTTTTTTTTTTAATTATTTTCAGACACATAGGGTGAAATGATAGACATATTCTTCGAAGTGAGATTACTTGTTACATTTACTTAATGAGTTTGAGCAGCTCATTTCTATGCTACTGACTCTATCACATTTCTCTTTGAGATTTCATTAATTTCTGCATTATCATCCTCAGTTAACAGGGAGCTTTTCTCCTTTGATTTGTAGAAAAATTTTGTGAGTGAAGTGATCCTCACTTGACAGATGGAGATCTGTGGCTCAGCAAAGTGACACGGTGATCTGTCCCTTAGCTGATGTGTGGCAGTGCAGGGCCTCTGGTTTTCTGACTTGGGCTGTTTCAGGCCCTCACCATTCTCTGGGTCTCATAGGGTTCTGTGGTACACGTGCTCCAGAACTATGTCTCAGGAACTTTGACTTCTGTTATTCTTCTATATTTGATCTGGGTCTGGACAGTTATGTAAACTGAGTACATTTCTTTGTTCCTACCTGAAGATGCTGAAATTCCCAAATATAATGAAGTGAAAGTCTCTCAGTCGTGTCCAACTCTTTGAGACCCCACGGACTATACAGTCCATGGAATTCTCCAGGCCAGAATACTGGAGTTATGCCTTTCCCTCCTCCGGGGGATCTTTCCAACCCAGGTGTCCCATATTGCAGGCGGATTCTTTACCAGCTGAGCCACAACAATGAAAGCAGGCCTTTAATGGGAAGAAATGGACAAGTTAAAGGTCTCTTATTCATGTGTTAGCCCAGTCATGTCTGACTCTTGGTGTGACCCCATGGACTAGAGCCTGCCAGACCCCTCTGTCCATAGAATTCTCTAGGCAAGAATACTGGAGCGAGTTGCCTTGCCCTCCTCCAGGGGATCTTCCTGACCCAGGGATTGAATCCAGGGCTCCTGCATTGCAGGCGGATTCTTTACTGTCCAAGTCAGACCCACACGGATGAATTTCAGAATGGATTTGCTGGTAATTATGTATTGATATGGGCTTCACAGGTGGCACTAGTGGTGAAGAACCCACTTGCCAGTTCAGGAAACACAAGACAGTCGGGTTCGATCCCTGGGTTGGGAAGATCCCCTGAGGAGGGCACAGCAACCCACTCCAGTGTTCTGGCCTGGAGAATCCCACAGGCAGAGGAGCCTGACCAGGTATGAAGTTCACAGATTGTAGTTCTTCTTTGAAGTCTTTAAAAAAAAACAACAAAACTTTTTTGGATAAAATACATGTTGACAAACAGTTTTCTGTATATGCAAACAAATCTTTAGGAAAATTTATTGTAAACACTGGACTTTTACTTCTATCCATTCATATAAGCAGTAAGATCACCATCCTTGATGGTCTTTCTTAAAACAGGGGCTGGCAAGCTGTGATCTGTTGGATAAATCTAGCCTGCTGCCTGCTTTTGTATGACTCTCGAGCTTAGAAAATACTTTATACTTCTCAAGGGTTGAGAAAAAAATAAAAAAGAATATTTCATGACATGTGAAATTATTGTCATATTCAAATTTTAGTGTCTAGGAATAAAGTTTTATGGGAATACAACAACACTTAGCTCACTCATTTACATACCAGTGGCCACTTTGCATAAGGACAGAATTGAGTGGTTGTGACAGACTGTATGCTCTACAGACTCAAAAGTATTTACTATATGGTTTTTTTAAAAAACATAAACTTTTTTTTTTTTTTTAAGTTTATTTGCTTATTTGGCTGCATTGGGTCTTGGTTGTGGCATGTGGGATCTTTCATTGCCGTTCACAGACTCCCTAGTTGTGGCATGCAGGGTCAGTATTTGTGGTACATGGGTTTAGTTGCTCCATGGCATGTGGAATCTTAGTTCTCTGACCAGGGATCTGAACTGTGTCCCCTGCACTGCAAGGCAGATTACTAACCTCTGAACCAGCAGGGGAATCCCTATATGGCTCTTTACAGAAAAAGTTTGCCAACTTTTGATTTCAGGAAAGTTACAGGAAAGTATATCTACATTGCTTTAAACACATTTTTCATTTCCCACATGTATTGCTTCTGCAATGTGGGAGACTTAGATTCGATCCCTTGCTTGGGAAGATCCCCTGGAGAAGGGAAAGACTACCCACTCCAGTATTCTGGCCTGGAGAATGCCATGGACTGTATAGTCCATGGGGTTGCAAAGAGTTGGACACAACTGTGTGACTTTTGCTTCACTTTATTGCTTCTTGGGTTTTAGAGGGAAGAAGCCAAGGATTCAGTGATCTATAAGGAGAATTGAGAAGATCAGTCAGGCTGAAAGTTGTTAAATGAGTGGCCTGTTCTAAAAGATGCTCCCTGGCTAACATTCTGTGACTCTTAACTTGGTGCTCTAAAAGACACTAATTTGGATTAAAACATTGTTTAAACTTTGTTAAACTATACCCAGGTCACCTATCAGCGCCACTGAGTTGGTATTGCCCATGTGTTTCCTACTGGAATAGACAGCAGTGATGTAAGTGTATGAGATAGTTTATTACATGCTTTTGTCCTTTGATCCAGGTGTTTATTTTAAGATATATTAGAAAAAATAATTATGACATCAAATCCTTAATTTTATGGCTGATGTGTGACCAAAACATTTACATGAAAACACGAGCCCATGTAAAGAAGGAATAGAGAGTAACAGATAATCTGTAAGTTTGGTAGATAATGTAAATTTAGGAAACAAATGAGTCATTTGGAAAACATTATTTTAAAAAGATGGAAACAAATTAGGTTATGAATTCAGTTGGAATATCCAGGACATTTGAAAGTGAGGTTGTTCTTCTAGTGGGTAGAGAGCATCAGAGGAGGGATGTCAGAATTGGGCCTGGGATTATTTGGAACATGAAGAATGCATTTCTCTGTCCCACGCTCTGTAGATTTTATTAACATATTGAGTGAAGAGTTTCTTAACATTATTTCATTATATCTGATTGTGTTTTATGGGAGAGGTTATTATATTGATGAAGGTGGATATGGGAATTTGAGAAGCTTGGAAGGTATCTTTTTGTAACATTAAGTGTCTATTACATGCATACATCTTATGAAATAGAGGAAATTCTGCCTCTTCAATTTGGTATCCCGGTTTAATAGTATATTATTTAAGGCTAGTGCATATTCTTGAAATAAAGTATGATTTTAATAGCTATGTAGGGTTCTGGTGCATATGTGGAATGTAGTTCTCTATTCTTGAAATTCTGGATTTTTTTTAATAAATAACATTGAGATAAGCAAACTTGATCTTCAATTCTGATTATTTTCTTAGGATAGATTTTTAAAATTTAATTAATTAAGTTATTTATTTATTTATTTTTGGCACCACTTGCTCTTTGCTGCTTTGTGCAGGCTTTCTCTAGCTGTGGCGAGAGGGAACTACTTTTCGTTGTAGTTTATGGGCTCTCCTTGTGGTGGTTCCTCTTGTTGTGAAGCACAGACTCTAGCTGTATGGGTGTCAGTAGTTGGACGTAGGCTTAATAGTTGTGGCTCACAGTCTTAGTTGCTCTGCTGCATGTGGAATCTTCCCAGACTAGGGATTGAACCCATATCCCTTGCATTGGCAGGTGGATTCATTTTCATTGCAGCACCAGAGACATCCTAGGATAGATTTTTACAGAGGGTTTCTTGTGCTGAAAGATATACATATTTGTGAGACTTAATATGTAATTAAGAAGAACTATACAAAAAAGATCTTCATGACGCAGATAACCACGATGGTATGATCACTCACCTAGAGGCAGACATCCTGGAATGTGAAGTCAAGTGGGCCTTAGGAAGCATCACTACAAGCAAAGTGAGTGGAAGTGATGGAATTCCAGTTGAGCTCTTTCAAATCCTAAAAGATAATGCTGTGAAAGTGCTGCACCCAATGTGCTAGAAAATCTGGAAAATTCAGCAGTGGTCACAGGACTGGAAAAGGTCAGTTTTCATTCCAATCCCAAAGAAAGGCAATACTAATGAATGTCCAAACTACCACATGATTGCATTCATCTCACACGCTAGAAGAGTAATGTGCAAAATTCTCCCAGCCAGGCTTCAATAGTATATGAACTGTGAACTTCCAGATGTTCAAGCTGGATTTAGAAAAGGCAGAGGAACCAGAGATCAAATTGCCAACATCTGTTGGATCATTGAAAAAGCAAGAGAGTTCCAGAAAAACACCTGCTTTATTGACTATGCCAAAGCCTTTGATTATGTGGATCACAACAAACTGGAAAATTCTTCAAGAGATGGAAATACCAGACCACCTGACCTGCCTCCTGAGAAATCTATGTCCAGGTCAAGAAGCAACAGTTAGAACTGGACATGGAACAACAGACTTGTTCTAAATAGGAGAAGGAGTATGTCAAGGCTGTGTATTGTCACCCTGCTTATTTAACTTACGTGCAGAGTACATCATGAGAAATGCCGGGCTGGATGAAGCACAAGCTGGAATCAAAGTTGCCGGAAGAAATATCAATAACCTCAGATATGCAGATGACACCACTCTTATGGCAGAACATGAAGAAGAACTAAAGAGCATCTTGATGAAGGTGAAAGAGGAGAGTGAAAAAGTTGGCTTAAAACTCAGCATTCAGGAAACGAAAATCATGGTATCTGGTCCCATCAGTTCAGTTCAGTTGCTCAGTCATGTCTGACTCTTTGTGGCCCCCTGAATCACAGCACGCCAGGCCTCCCTGTTCATCACCATCTCCAGGAGTTCCCTCAGACTCACGTCCATTGAGTCCGTGATGCCATCCAGCCATCTCATCCTCGGTCGTCCCCTTCTTCTCCTGCCCCCAATCCCTCCCAGCATCAGAGTCTTTTCCAGTGAGTCAACTCTTCACGTGAGGTGGCCAAAGTACTGGAGTTTCAGCTTTAGCATCATTCCTTCCAAAGAAATCCCAGGGCTGATCTCCTTCAGAATGGACTGGTTGGATCTCCTTGCAGTCCAAGGGACTCTCAAGAGTCTTCTCCAACATCACAGTTCAAAAGCATCAATTCTTCAGCGCTCAGCCTTCTTCACAGTCCAACTCTCACATCCATACATAACCACAGGAAAAACCATAGCCTTGACTAGGCAGCAAATAGATGGAGAAACAATGGAAACGGTGACAGTCTTTATTTTGGGGGGCCCAAAATCACTGCAGATGGTGGCTGCAGCCATGAAATTAAAAGACACTTGCTCCTTGGAAGAAAAGCTATGACCAATCTAGATAGCATATTCAAAAGCAGAGACATTACTTTGCCAACAAAGATCCATCTAGTCAAAGCTTTGGTTTTTCTAGTAGTCATGTATGGATGTGAGAGTTGGACTATGAAGAAAACTGAGTGCCAAAGAATTGATGCTTTTGATCTATGGTGTTGGAGAAGACTCTTGAGAGTTCCTTGGACTGTAAGGAGATCCAACCAGTTCATCCTAAAGGAAATTAGTCCTAAATATTGATTGGAAGGACTGACACTGAAGCTGAAACTCCGATATTTTGGCCACCTGAGGTGAAGAACTGACTGATTTGAAAAGACCCTGTTGCTGGGAAAGATTGAAGGTGGGAGGAGAAGGGGACGGCAGAGGATGAGATGGTTGGATGGCATCACCGACTCAATGGATATGACTTTAAGTAAGCTCCCAGAGTTGGAGATGGACTGGGAAGCCTGGTGTGCTATGGTCCATGTGGCCTCAAAGAGTCGGACACAACTGAGCAACTGAACTGAACTGACTATGTAATGCCAGGTTAATATGTATAGCCTCCAGGAAGGCTATACAGATTTACCTTTTTTACTGAGAATGTAGGTGAATGCCATTTTGTTTGTTCATTTATTAATTTTTATACATTTATCCCTATATCTAAGAAAAGCTTCATAATGTTTTAATATAGCATTTGCACATTTCTCATAAATATTATACCCATAGATCTATTTATCTGTTTGCATGATGAATGAGCATCTTTATTCCATTATTTTCCATAGACTTACTGTTGGTATTTTAAGAAAACAATGATTTGTGGTATATTTTATATATGGTCATATTGTCAGTCTCACCTATTCATTCCATACTTGTGTGAGATGAATCTCTTATTTTGCGTTTGGACAAACAGAGAGGTTAGAGTAGATCCTATTAGTGTTAGTTGCTCAGTTGTGTCTGACTTTTTGCAGCCCCATGGATTGTAGCCCTCCAGGCTTAGGAGTGACCATCTTTGTTCACTGTGTGTGAAGCTGCATATGAGTCTCTCTTGTTGTTTTGTTCTTATCTGAGTCAGAAAACAGTGCTAGTAGGAAAAAAAGATAGGACTGTGATACTGTTAGGACTGACTTTAGGTGAACACCTGTATTAATCTGCAATTTTGAATGCTTCCCTTTACAAGTAGAACTTTTAGAAATATTAAGGTCCTGTTTGGTGTTGTTTGTCAAATTTATTTTTTATAAAGGCTATTTTTGTTGTTGCTTTCAGAAAAGAATTGTGTTCAGTCTTACAAATAACCTGGAATGTGTTAGGCAATGACTATAGGCCTTGCTTCCTTTAGCTTAAAACAGAATTTATGTTTTAATTTAGTTTTTCCAGCCTCTATGTGAAATTGTTTAACATGAGGGTTAAGGTCAGGGGTATAAAAAAGATCACTGATTCCTCATTTCTGATTTTTTTTTTTTTTCATTTTGCAGAGTGTCCATTGGCTTTCAAATAAGTTGATTTTTAGAGGACTGGATTTGGCTGCTTATATCACTAATAAAATGGTGCTGTTATAAAGGAGAATTTTTGTTTTAGGTACTTTTAGACTTTTATGCTCCTGATATCTTGGCATCTTAGTAGAGAATTAGGTGTTTATGCACGGGTGAAAGCAGATTTAATGAACATGAAAACAACCAAGAAGCTATGTGCTTAATACTTTGTTTTGCTTGTTTCTTCTCAATCCTCCTAAGTCAACACTGGGAAAAAAAGGATCTAAGCTAGTGTCCTTGAAAAAAAAAAAAAAAGGGCCAAAAATCTCTGTCAACTTGTCATTCATCAGGGGTTTTGAAAGTCAAGATTATTATTTTTTTTAAGGAGACAAAGTCTGATTATGTAAATGTATGAATAGTACACATCTGTTGTTTGTCCTGCTCGGTACACCTTCTTTCTTTCCTTGGAATTAGGACCTTAGTCTCCTTTGAGAGAGAATTGCTACCCAGTCTTTCTCTCACTGTGTGCTAGGATGGGGTTGAAGTCTTCCTCTGGCTCTGGGGGTGGATTTAGAATGCAGACCTTGTCTGTCCTAACTCCCTCCCCCTCCTCTTCTCACTCCGCCCCTGCCCCTTAGGGATTTACTCTGGGATGGGACAGGAGGTGAGCAAAGGTCAATGGACACTGATTTTAGGACTTGTCCTGCATCTGCTGGGAAAGAGGCATTTCCTTCCCTTGGGATGACTAAATGAGTGTGATAAAAGGCTGGACTTAGAGTGGCCACCTGAGCCACCAGCTGGGGAGAGGAAATCAGAGACAAGATCTGACCTGGACAGAGCCAGTCTCTCCAGGTCCTCATTTAAGGCCCCAGTCCAGCTGTGGATTAAATGAGCTTTACCATGAATGTGAAAATTACATTAGCTAGTACAGTCCCTTTGTTCCCCCTCCTCTTACTTCAGTGAAAGGGTTAGGGAGTGTTTTGAGGCTTCCCCGGTGGCTCAGATGGTGAAGAATCTGCCTGCAATGCAGGAAACCTATATTTGATCTCTGGGTCAGGAAGATCCCTTGGAGAAGGGAATGGCAACCCACTCTAGTATTCTTGCCTGGAGAATCCCATGGACAGAGGAGCTTGGCTTGCTACAGTCCATAGGGTTGCAAACAGCTGGACATGACTGAGTGGCTAACACTTTCACTTTGGTCATCTGTAATGGAAAGAGTCCTAAGAAATATATTATTCTCCTACTTGCTCAGTTCTTTCTGTTGCAGCCTCATTGGCCCTTTGATGTGTTTGAAGCAGGCCCGGCACCTCAGGCCATTTGCATTTGCTGCTCCTTCTGTCTGAAAAGCTTTTCTCCTCCCCATGGCCATGGTCATTACCCCTTCAAGTCTGTGCTAAATTGTCACCTCCTCCAAGAGTCCTTCTGGACTCTCTATCTAAAATGAAAGGGCACACATACTTCCATAGCCTCCCTTGAAATGCCTTCTAGAACACTAAATCCTTAATTATTTGCATATCAGATTCCCCCACCTCCTCTGAAATATGAAATCCTTGAAGGAAGAGATGTATCCAGATCAGGTGGGTGCTCAATAAATATTTTTGAACTGAATATAAGAGGATAGCTAATTTCTCTACATATTGTTACCTACAAGGGGGAAATGGTGCCCTGAATGATGGAATCACTGTTTCCCAAGTGATCAAAGTCACTATCACCCACAATGGGATGAATTGACATTTAGTGCTTCTTAATGTGATGCATTGAAAAGGACATAGCATCACTTCTGCCATCTCGCCAGAGGTTCAAGGAAACATAGGAAGACATCGGATAAATCCAACAGGAGGAGCATTCTGTAAAAGACCTGGCTTGTATTCTCAAAAAATACCATTTTATAAATGATCAAAGAAAGGCTCAGAAACTTTCTGGATTAAAGGAAACTCAAGAGACATGACAGTCAATGCAGTGTGTGATTCTGGATTAGAAAACACGTGTATACCCGTGGCGGATTCGTGTCAATGTATGGCAAAACCAATACAATATTGTAAAGTAATTAGCCTTCAAAAAATAAAAAATAATAAATTTTAAAAAAAGAAAAAAAGAAAACAATACTATGAAAGTCTTACTGGGACAACTGGAAGAATTTGGGTATGGACCATATATTAGACACCAGGAACATACATATCAATGTCACATTCCTGATCTTAATGGTTACACTGTGATTACATAAGATATAGTTTTTGGTCTTGTGAAACACATTGAAGTATTTAGGGATAAATCATTATGGAGTTTGCAACTTAAAAAAATTTCAGTACTATCTAGCTATCTGTATATATATATACCCATATTTATCTATCTATCTGTCTATCCATGTATCAAGCAAAAAACCAAATGCAATAAAATGTTAGTAGTTAGAGAGTTTAGGTGAATGGTAAATGAAAATTCAGTATATTAAAGCTTCCAGGTAAATTGCAAGAATAATATTAGGATAACCCATGTGATATAATCAATATGTGCCCTTATCTGACTAGTAAAATTGCCAATTTCATGTTGCTCATCTAATATTCTTGCAGCTTTTATGTAAGTTTGATTTTTTAAATTAAAAAGAATCTAAAAATGAATGTGGCAGGTATGCCTGGACAGGTCTTTACTATTTGACATGTTTATGTGAAACATTTTTTCCCGTAATTTATATCAGCTTGACTTTTTAAGCACCCAGATTCCATGTATTTGTGGAGAGAGGGAGAAAGAAAATGGTGGCCAATTAGTGGCTTTTCAGTCCCTATTGATAATTTTGTCATACTTGATACTCATAATTAGTTTGATATTCTAAACTGCATTCCATATAACAGTTCAGAGCTCCCTATTCCTGGCCCCCTAAAGTGTGTCTGCTGGGACTGGCTCCCATGGGGTTGAATTTCTTCCCCTCCCTCTTACATCCCAGACTGCTCAGCAGGTGCTGGTAGGTGGAGGTAGAATTGGGGGTCCTCTCCTGAGACTGACAAGCACAACACCTGGACCAGGTGAATAGAGGACCTTTTCCCTCTATTATCATTTGCCTCTCTGGCTAGTGCTGGAAGTACATATTCATGACTTCTGTGAGGCTTTTTGTTCTGTTTGACTGTGGTCCACTGTTTCTCATGCCTTGGTGTTCTTAGTACAGCCAATGCGTGCGCTCCACCCTGGTTCCAAACTCAGTGACGTGTAGTGGGGAGTTTGTCTGCACATCTTTTTATAACCTTACCAGTGAGCTTTACTATAGCGCACTTGTGACTGTGAATCTGCCTGGTATCTTGCAAACTTTAGCAGGGCACAGCCTTGCAGTATGCATAGGCCCTACTGGGAGTTCAGTAAATGTGTGCAATGCCAAACTTTAGCAGGGCACAGCCTTGCAGTATGCATAGGCCCTACTGGGAGTTCAGTAAATGTGTGCAATGCCAATAAAGGTTTGTCTAGCCAAAGCTATGGTTTTTCCAGGAGTCAGGTATGAATGTGAGAGTTGGACCATAAAGAAAGCTGAGCACTGAGGAACTGATGCTTTTGAACTGTGGTGTTGGAGAAGACTCTTGAGAGTCCATTGGACTGCAAGGAGATCCAACCAGTCCATCCTAAAGGAAATCATTCCTGAATATTTATTGGAAGGACTGATGCTGAAGCTGAAACTCCAATACTTTGACCACCTGAGGCGAAGAACTGACTCACTGGAAAAGACCCTGATGCTGGGAAAGATTGAGAGTGGGAGAAGGGGATGACAGAGGATGAGATGGTTGGATGGCATCACCAACTCAATGGACATGAGTTTGAGTAAACTCCGGGAGTTGGTGATGGACAGGGGGCCTGGCATGCTGTGGTCCATGGGTCAAAAAGAGTTGGACATGACTGAGCAACTGAACTGAAGTGAAAATGTGTGCAGAGACATGGACATGAATGACCAGCCACATAATGAGATGGCTTGGCCCTGGATCAAGGCACATCACTCTGAAGGGAGAGAATGAACCATATTCACACTTGTAATTCTTGTTCAGTCACTCAGTTGTGTCTGACTCTTTGTGGCCCCATGAAATGTGGCACACCAGGCTTCCCTGTCCTTCACTATCTCCCTGAGTTTGCTCAAACGCATGTGCATTGAGTCAATAATGCTATCCAACCATCTCATACTCTTGCCCCCTTCTCCTCCTGCCTTCAGTCTTTCCCAGCATCAGGGTCTCTTCCAGTGAGTCAGCTCTCCACATCAGGTGGCCAAAGTATTGGAGCATCAGCTTCAGCATCAGTCCTTTCATTGAATATCAGGGTTGATTTCCTTTCGGATTGACAGGTTTGGTCTGCTTGCTGTCCAAGGGACTCTCAAGAGTCTTCTCTAGCATCACAATTCAAAAGGTGCGTTTGGAATATTCACACTAGGAAGGGCAAAGTAATCAGGGCCTAATTGGAGGGCAAGATGGGAGTTATAAATGGGAAGTTCAACACTCTTTCCTCTTGTACTTCTCTGAATGATGTAGAAACCAGTGGACTGTCCTCCTTGGTGAGCGGATTGATCAAAGTTATGAGGACTGTGGCTCTGAGACCCCATCCAGACTATGCCTCCACCAGACTCACTTGAGAATGATTTAATTTCAGCAAAGAATACCTTAGGTTGTTTCCTTAGGTGTGTGTGCTGAAATACCAAATCCAAGGGGCATATTGTCCTCTTAGAATTCTGCTGTCATAGGTCTTCTCTGAAGCTGGTTGCTGCTGCCACAGTTTTATAATGGTCCTTCGGTGAAGGATGGAGGAGAGTCAGGGACTCTTCAAGTATGTTAGCATTTACAACATTTAGTCCTCAGACCAGCAGAGCAAATTTGTGAAATAGGCTTTATTACTCCCATTTCACAGATGAAGAAAAGAGTGATACAATGGAACTTATTTACAAAGCCAAAAGAGACTCACAGACTAACCAATTTATGGTTACCAGGGAGGAAGGGTCAGGCGTGAGGGACAGATCAGCAGTCTGGGATTGACATGTACGCACTGCTATATAAAATAAGAGAACCAACAAGCACCTGTTATATAGCACAGGGAGCTCTGCTCAATAGTCTGCTAAGTCACTAAGTTGCTTCAGTCATGTCTGTGCGACCCCATAGACAGCAGCCCACCAGGCTCCCCCGTCCCTGGGATTCTCCAGGCAAGAACACTGGAGTGGGTTGCCATTTCCTTCTCCAGTGCATGAAAGTGAAAAGTGAAAGTGAAGTCGCTAGTCGTGTCCGACTCTTAGCGACCCCATGGACTGCAGCCCACCAGGCTCCTCCATCCATGGGATTTGCCAGGCAAGAGTACTGGAGTGGGGTGCCATTGCCTTCTCCAGCTCAATAGTCTAAAATAACCTAAATGGTAAAAGAATGTGAAAAAAGCAAGAGAATTCCAGAAAAAACATCTATTTTTGCTTTATTGACTATGCCTAAGCCTTTGACTGTGTGGATCACAATAAACTGTGGAAAATTCTGAAAGAGATGGGAATACCAGACCACCTGACCTGCCTCTTGAGAAATCTGTATGCAGGTCAGGAAGCAACAGTTAGAACTGGACATGGAACAACAG